>CAUVYP010000226.1:128491-173491 GCA_963556195.1 Sepiola atlantica | reverse complement strand
TATATTCATATTGTATGTATATATATATATATTCATATTGTATGTATATATATATATATTCATATTGTATGTATATATATATATTCATATTGTATGTATATATATATATATATATTCATATTGTATGTATATATATATTCATATTGTATATATATATATATATTCATATTGTATATATATATATATATATATTCATATTGTATATATATATATTCATATTGTATAGATATATATATATTCATATTGTATATATATATATATATTCATATTGTATATATATATATATATTCATATTGTATATATATATATATTCATATTGTATATATATATATATTCATATTGTATATATATATATATTCATATTGTATATATATATATTCATATTGTATATATATATATTCATATTGTATATATATATATATTTATATTGTATGTATATATATATTCATATTGTATGTATATATATATTCATATTGTATGTATATATATATTCATATTGTATGTATATATATATTCATATTGTATATATATATATATTCATATTGTATGTATATATATATTCATATTGTATGTATATATATATATTCATATTGTATATATATATATATATATATTCATATTGTATATATATATATATATATTATGTTGTTCTTACCCCTTTTTTGTCCTTCCCTCTAATTTGCCTATGCTATTTTTTTTAACTGGTGAATATTTTTTCCCCGTCATTTCTAATATCTGTTAGCAAATTTTTTAAAAACATTTTATCTTTTAACATAGTTATCGAAAACAAAATTAATATAACGAAACTTAATATTAATATAACATAAAGCTTTAAAAATCCATTACATTCAAAATAATAGTAAATAAGAAAAATAGTCTAAGATAAAATAACCAATTAGAAAATAGTGTAGGTAAAAAGAAAAAAATAGAGATTTTACCTTGTTTAACCCACTATATTCAGTAAGAGTCCTAACAAATATCCCAAGAGAATTTTGTTAATTCCCCACAAATGCAGTAAAGTTATAAATAAAAATATGATACGGATAGCATACTCTACAGTCCCGAATATAGCTAAGATTATAATTACTTCTAGATTAAAATAGCTCAAACGAAAATCTATTTCCTTCCACTTCCTAAACAAATTAGTCAAGTTTTTGTTTTTATTTTTGTCTTCTTTGAACCGATCTGTTATGTAAAACCATTCTTAAATTCCAACAAAATCCAAAAGCACATAAAATGTCCAATCCTATCTTATCTAGTTTAAATTGACTTTTTCAAAAAAACAATGTAAGTTATAATTAAATAGCATATTCACCCCCCCCCCTCCAAAAAAAAACTCACTAAGATTATTTAGAGAATAATAATTGATTGTGAATTGTCCTAATGAGGAAGAAAATAAATTAACTGTTCCTGCATGCATCATTTTATTTGCTGAATGATTTGAAATCAACATGACAGCAGGCTTGTCTCCCTTTGACTGTTACGGAATTAAGTTATTAAATACGAGATTGGGCTGAAATATTTATCTCCATTGACACTCACCTGGGAGGACTAATTATCTATGCCATGTATTTTGTCTCAAACAAAGGTGATCACCGGCTGAGTCTATTATTCTGGGATAATACCATTAAAAAATACAATATATAATTGCCTGGACCAGATACCTATGATGAAAAATGTTTCTTAGAAATGGAAAAAGGTTAAGAAGTGAAATTAAATAATGTTTCCTGGTATAGACTTATAAAAAGCCTGCACTTTTACAAGCCTAGAGTTTTGATATCCATATGCGAGAATATGTTGAAAACAGATTTATAAAATAATTCTATCTTCCTTCTTTGGGAGGGGGATCACATTACAAGAGATCCAAAAATATATACCTGGGAGAGAGTGAAAAAGCAAAAAGATAAATGGTGAAGGGAGAATTTCATTTTAACAAAGGACTTGACTGCTGTTGATTAAATCAACAAAAAGTTCTAGAGATATTCTATTGTTAGAAACACAGCAAACATGCACCAGGTAAAGATTTTGTTTCTTTTACCCAAATATCTGGGACCATGACAAGTATAATCGGGTTTCTTGATATTCACTATTTGCTTACTGGTTCTTTGTCAACTGGGTTCTTTTTATTTATTGATCCACCTTGTATCATTTTTGTATTTCTTTGATTTTCCGCTGATGCATTTTTCTAATATCAGGTTGTTTCTCCAGTAGATTTTCCAAATCAAATGGTCTTTTACAAAATTGATATATTCAGTTTACATACTTTATAAAATATAATATTAATAATAATTAATAAAAATGGTTTAGTAGTAATATATTTTAAAGACATTTTATCTTTTTTGAAAAAAATAAAATTCTAATTTTGATTATCAGGGATATTAAAATCACATCCGGAAAGAAATAACATATAATGTGAAATAGCTGCAAGAACTTTGCACAAAAGAGTCTATTATCCCATTAAGGCAGTCTCCTAGTCCCGTATATCACGAAAAGATGCACTCTCTTCTAATTTATTCTAAGCCAGCATTGAAGAGTAAAGCTCATAAAATCATCATGGAAGAATTGTTTCAAAGTATGACAAAGATGAGGAGGTTACTTCTGGGCTCTTTGTAAATGATAAAGAGGGCACGTTAGCAATACCAGTGCCATATATGAACAGGGAATTATTTCAGCATTTTAGACGGGATTGATACCTGATCCACACCTATCAGAAACATTTTCTACATATAATCCTTGAATAATCGATTCGCATTGTTTAGATGCAATGTTGCACAAGCTTCAAAATAATATGGGATAAAGTCGAATAATGTAAGAACATAATAAATTCCAGAAAATGTTTTTTTTTTTTTGGTCAATGAAACTGCCTGCTCAAATGGAGTGGAGTAGGCTTTCTTGTAAATAAAAAAAAAACATATCATTGCAGTGGAACAATATAAGCCAATATTCACTAGACTTGTAACTCCACAAATAAGAGTTAAACTTTAGACTAATATTTATACAATGTTACTTCCCAACATCTGCACACTCTGACAAAGAAGTTATTAAAAACACAACAACAAAAATAATTTAATATAGATAATATTCCCCAAAAGATATAGTATATTTAGAATGAGTGATTTTAATTGCAAATTTGGTCATTAATGAATATAATAGATTTGAATAATTAAGAAACGACAAATAAATTGATAAATCATTAGATTTTTATTTTATCATTTAAGAAACATCAAAATTGCATTTAAACTTGATTTAAAATTGTTATTTAAACTTTCCAAAACGGTCTTAAAAACTATACAAAACCTTTTAACACCACAAATTGTGTCTTTTCTTATTAAAAAAATACATAATGAAACCTTTTGTTAAAATTTCCATCAAAGCCATTTTAAAAATTCAGACATTTTTAGTACTTTTGTTTAATTCAATCAATTTGTATTTGGTACTAGTATGTAATATGTAACATCATTATATGCGATAGCATAAAACCATTTTGTCGTTTTTGAAGTCATTGTTTCATATGCTGTTGGGTGGAGTAAAAAGGTCAATAAATTCTGATCATATGTGGTTTAAAAACACTGAGCATTTATTTAAAATATGGCCTAAGATTACAAAATCTTAGTTGAATGCACAGTTAGGATGATATCAACTTTTATTCGCAAAGTTTGTGTTGCATAATGCTCTATATTTAAAAAATATAATTTAGATGTATATATTTAATGAACATCAAGGACATGTTGAAATCTGTATGTAATCAAAGTAGTTTTATTTTATGGGTTTCATAAACCTAATAATTGATTTTTTCAGTTTTTGATAGTTTTTAATAACTTTTAATAACAAACAATTTAATTTTGTGATCGTGTAAAGAAAGATAGCAGAATTATATGATCTGGAACAGTTACTCATCATAAAGATGATAATGTGAAAGCAATATTCTAAAGCACATTTTATATTCAGAAACAGTGTTTTGATATAAATAGAATTTTTACTGCAAATTATCATACAATCACTCACTCTATTATAATATAGTGTTTGAAAACGTTTTTATTTTTTAGCATATATGCAAGTTTTCAAACCAGTAATACAGGCTGTTATGGAAAGCTACCGCCCAACATGTGTTGTCTTACAAGTGAGTATTTAAATACCATTGTAATTTTCAATTTATCATGCTTTTGTCAATTTCCACAAATACTAAATATGTATTTTGCATATAGTTCAAAATGAAATTATAAAAAGGATCAAATTATTTAGTTGTATGAATAAAGCCTTTTCAGATTGAAATGTTTACAATTTAGAAGGAATGTAATATAATTGATCAATGATATAACATATTTACTGTTTTATTTCTGCTGTATAAAAATAAAATGATATATGGAGGTAAACAAGTTCGGGTTAGTGAAGGAGGGCGCACAATGGTTTTCTCAAACACGTGCCAGTCAACTGTCTATCTTAACTTCGGGTTGATATTATATAACAATTTTTGACATCCATGCATCCACCTGCAAACTTCCATTCTGGGATTTTGTCTTCTGATTTAGTGACTGTCACAGTTCTAGAATCATACCTTGTTTATTCAGGCCAGGTACACGTCTGTGTAAAGTTTGCCTCACTGCTGCCAGGTGAGACACTCAGTCCAGATATTCAACAACTGTCAGCTGGGACCAAGAATACATTGACTGTTCAAATGTAGCAACTTGTTGGTCATGGGTGGTGACTTGTAATGTATGGGGACAAACACCTGATGGGTGAGCAGTCTATGCTTTGAGAGTATGAGTGATAATGTGATCTGAAACATTCAACTTTAATGTGACTAGATGCAGAGCAGTCAGATCGAATATTATCAACCGGTTTATCTCCTCCAAAACTAGCATACTTTTTTTTTTTAATTTTCATCTTTTTGTTTTTGCTGGGATTGAGCGTCCTACCGGATGCCAAATATTCATCCGCTATTTCAGAGACACAGAGCGATCTTTTTAGGATTCTGACCGTCGCTTTTGGTGCAATTGTTTGGATCTCTCTTGTATTTGGTTCACTGAGTATATTCCCTAGGTAGTTTTCGAAATTCTTTTTCATAAGCCAGGTTGCTCTTATGATTACTGGAATGATGGAGATCTTCCTAAGATTCCAGTTTGTTTTCATGTTGTACATAAGACCTTGGTATTTAGTTATCTTCTCCCTCTCAGTTCTGTTTAATCCAGCATCATTAGGGACACTGACTTCAACTAAGGTTGCTACTTTCTACCTCTTGTCCCATATCACTATGCCAGGTTTAACAGCTCAGTTTTCTAGGTATGTAGCTGTAAGAAATTGCATAATCATAGTGGATGATGTATGACTTATTTCCAACAGTACTTTTTGGTATATGTTCCCAGGACTTGCTACACTGGATATTCAATTTTTTACAGATGGTCCAGTGGAGATATTTACACACTCCATTGTGTCTCATTGTATTACAATACAATGAGACACAATGGAGTGTGTAAATATCTCCCCAGTCCCCAGCAGAAAGTTAAAACTTGATGTCAGGTGGCTTACACTACTGTGTAGCAGAACCTGCACTTGTTTTCATTACTTAGACCACTCATATTCTTAAAAGCATTGGTCATCAAGCCTTGATCTTGATCATAGTGGAGCAATCCTCTTTTGAGCCAGTGTACAGAGCTTTACTTAGCTATATATTCCTGGGATAGTTCTTCCAGAAAATATTTTGTATGTTGTTGGTTGGCCCATTGTTCCAGTTTTCTACTATGGGTCTTGGTGTATTTCTGGCAGCTCTTTTTGGGCTATTTCCATAGCAGACTTGTTTTGTGCGTCCGTCTCATTTGTAAGACAGTCTTGTCCAAAATGTTTGGCCAGTCTTGTGATAGGGGTTATTTGCTGGCTCTTGTTTTTTTATGTTTATTTACCATCATAAGGTTTGGGTTATGGGAGTTCATTAGATATTGGCCAGTGCTCACAATAGTGGCTCGATGTTGATTGTTAATTTTTTTTAAATCCATATCTCCTGCTCCTGTTGGCAGATAAGGCCTTAGTAGACACTGATTTCTGTACATTACTCTGTACAGTGTCAACATTTTTCTTGTTTTTGAGCCTAGCCTGTTAATGTCTTTTTGTGGCCAATCAATAATACTAAAGCTGTAAGTTATGGCAGTTATTTTGTTTTTGTTTGTAAGCTGTGTAAAATACAGCTTACATATTATTCTTGGACGGCATACATATTATCTGCCAATTTTTTATCTCATATTGGCATGTTGAATTGAATCATTTTCTTTCCCGGTGCAACCGGTCCAGGCTGTCTGGCAAAAATGCACCAAACATTTAAGTTTTGTTTTCCACCTCTCCTTTGCAAATTAAAGTCTTATCTGCAAAGATTCGAAAATAAAACAATATTTCCCCTTTCCTCTTCCCCTTCTATGGCCACCTGTTGGCCGTGGGTGGCGACCCGTGATGCCTAAGGGACGGAATCCTGGTAGCAGTTTTTTCCTCCAACATTTTTTCTACCTTGGCCCTTACCTGGGCTAGACGGGCGGTTGGAGAGGCCCGATCCGATCAATCGGCTGGTCACGTCAAGCCTCATTATATGTACAACATTAATAACAAGCGGTAGCTAAGGGTCAAGCAATGAGTTGATACTAAACATGACATGGCTGCACAACCCTGACATTCTTCTCCACAGTCCCGGAACGGAATGAACGGATAACAGGTGCTCAATGTTTACAACAACGTTGTGTATATCATCCCTTGTAGCCCTGTTGTGCTAGGACGAATGGGTTTTCTCCCTAGCACTTCTCATATTGGACTCCGAGGTGGGTGGGGAGCAGGGATGATGAAAATTATACTATATAATTATGGATGAAACAAAAACAAATGCCCCAAAAAAGACCCTATAACCAAGTGGAGGGCAATGCTGAATGGGAACCATGCTCCAAGCAGCAAAATCAAAAAACTGATAACATTTCAGATTTCCCATCATTCATAGTGATGGAAGCAATAGAGGTAATGGCATTGACACAACTATCTCCCTTTAAAATCGAAAAAATACTAGCTAATAAAATCAAACCAAAAACTGTCAAAAAACTAAATAATGGAACCCTACTAATCGAGCAAAAAAAAACACCAAGCTGAAGAAATCCTAAAATGGAAACACTTCGACAACTTAAAAATAAAAACCTACCCTCATAAAACCTTGAACTATTCGAAAGGAGTCGTAAAAAGCTCCGAACTGTCCTTATGTCCACCAGAAGAAATCAAATCCAACCTTGAAAACTTAAAAGTTCAAAGAATACAAATAAAAAAACGAAGAAACCATAAATACAAATACATATATTCTTACCTTTAACACCCCCAAAATACCGAATGAAATAAAAATTGGATATGAAAACTTAAACGTCAAACCGTACATACCAAACCCCCTCAGATGCCACAACTGTCAGAAATTTGGGCACCATAAGGATCGATGCACACGTTCACCAGTGTGTGAAAGGTGTGGGGAAAATGACACCCACATAAACTGCAAAAAAGACCCTAAATGCGCTAACTGCAAACAAAATCCCTACGCAAACTCAAAAAACTGCAGCACATGGAAAAGGGAAAAGGAGATCGTCAAAACTATGTACTCTAAAAATATAACCTTCCCCGAAGCCAGGAAAATAATAGAAAACCCATATTATGCAGACATAACAAAAAAAAAATATTCCAAATATTAACCAAACACGCTGCCACACGTGTGAAGCAAGTCCTACCAACATCAAATTAGAAGATATATCCCTACTCTTTAATGAAATGAAAAACTTACTACAAGAAATAAAAAAAATACTCTGAACAAAACAAACCCCCAAAATGAACTCAAATCAATAAAAAAAATAAAGACTCAACTGAACCAAAAAGCCAATCAAAATCCCAAATCCCCACTACCACAGAAGAAAAAAGCCCTATGGGGCCTCCTGAATTAACACAGAACGACCCACATGGGGAAAAAGTAAACAAGATCCCACCCGACAAAAATGAATCGGGACACAACTCAAGAAAGGACAGATCTCGGTCAACAACCAAATCAAGATCAAGATCAAAACCAAGAACGACACTCTCAACACAAAATAGATTCGAACCCATGGAAAGCGCCGATGGATAACGTTAAAATAATGCACCCATCGAAAGCAAACAATATCATCCAATGGAACTGTCGAGGAATAAAACCAAACTACAACGAACTACTCTTACTCATCTCACTTTTTTACCCAACCATCATCTGCCTACAAGAAACATTCCTACAAAACGATAGCAATTTCAGAACACCAAACTATGAACAATATCATTACATCCATAATGCAGGCCTCCGAGCTAATGGAGGCACCTCAATACTTGTCAAAAACGATATCCCACAAAGCAATTTCCTGATCAAAACAAATCTCCAAGCAATTGCAACACACGTCACTGGAAAACCTGACTAAACAACTTACAAAGCCTTTTATCCTCCTATGAGATTTTAACAGCCACAACACCCTTTGGGGATGCAAACAAACGCAAAAGGCAACAAAATTGAACAACTGATTAACAAAAACGACCTATGCCTCCTCAACCAAAAAGAACCGACATATATCAACCCATCAAATAGATCAACTAGTTCTATCGACCTCACCTTATGCGACCCAACCAGCTTCTTGGACTACACATGGAACACCCATCAAGACACATGTGGTAGTGACCATTATCCAATCATAATAAACACTAGCAACAACATCCAAGACCACACACCCAGATGGAACGACAACAAAGCTGATTGGACCACATTCCAACAACTTTGTACGGAACAACTAACAGAAGACAAAATACAAAGAATGGAAGATTTCACCCAAACCCTCATCTCAATAGCAACAAAAAGCATCCCCCAAAACTCCCCACCTGGAAAGAAAAACAGACCCTGGTTCAACTCAGAGTGCAAAAAGGGCATCAGACAACGAAAAGCAGCCTTAAGGAAATTTGAAAAACAGCCTACAACTAGCAACTGCATCAAATACAAACAACAACGTGCCAAAACCCGCAAAACAATCAAAGAAACAAAAAGGAAATGCTGGCAAGAATTCATCCAAATATAAACATTTCCACTAAACCAAAAACTATTTGGAAAATGATCCGGAAAACACAATGCCATGCCAACAAAACATCTCCTTGTACAAAATACCAAAGTTACCAAAAAAAAGCAATTGCCAACCAACTCGCTGAAACATTCTCCAAAAACTCTTCATCCGAAAACTACAGCAAACAATTTCAAATTCCCAAAAAATTGTCAAGAAAAATACAAAATAAACTTTACCTCAGAAAACAATGAACCCTACAATGAAACAATCACACTAACTGAACTGAAATCTGCCATCGAAAAGTTACATGACTCAGCTGTAGGACCAGATGAAGTTCATTACAGCTTCCTGAAACATATCCCCTCCAAATCACTAGATCTCCTACTCAAATTATATAACAACATCTGGACTAACAAAACATTTCCCGAAACATGGAAAGAAGCCACTATAATCCCCATTCCCAAACCAGGGAAAAATACATCCAACCCAGAAAACCACAGACCAATAGCCTTACAAGTTGCCTATGTAAAACCTTCGAAAGAATTATCAACAACCGCTTAGTTTGGTACCTGGAAACAAACAAACTCATTGCAAACAGCCAATGCGGATACTGAAAAAACCGAAGCTGCATAGACCACATTACTACCCTGGAAACTTACATTAAAGAAGCCTTCATCAGAAAACAACATATCACAACAGTTTTTTTCGATCTGGAGAAGGCATATGACACTACCTGGAGGTATGGCATACTAAAAGATTTGCACAACCTCGGACTCAGAGGCAGACTTCCACAATTCATTAAAAATTTCTTAACAAACCGAAACTTCAAAGTACAAATAGGATCCACCAAATCAGTCCAAAAAATTCAAGAAGAGGGTGTACCACAAGGCAGTATCATTTCAACCACCCTCTTCAACATCAAAATAAACAACATCACAAAAGAACTTTCAAACGACACCCTTGACTCCCTACATATAGATGATTGCTCAATTAGCTTCCACTCCAAAAACTTCCGCTCCAAAAACATTCACACCGTAGAAAGAAAACTGCAAAACAACATGAATAAAATCAACAAATGGGCTAAAGAAAATCGCTTCAAATTCTCCAAAAACAAAACTAAATGTGTCCACTTCTGCAATAAACGTAAACTTCATAACGACCCCACCTTATATATTGATGATGAAACTATACCGTTTGTAGAACAACACAAACATCTGGGAATCATTTTTGACAGAAAATTAAACTTCATACCCCATATAAACTACGTTAAAAAAAAATGCAGCCAAACATTGCAGCTCCTGCGAGTCGTGGCCCACACAGACTGGGGAGCAGACACAAACACACTTCTGAAATTATATAGAACTCTAATCCGATCCAAAATTGATTACGCTAACTTTATTTACCAATCTGCCAGAAAATCTTATTTAAAAACACTAAAAACAATACACCACGCTGGATTAAGGGTAGCACTGGGTGCTTTCCCCACATCCCCGGTAGAAAGCCTATACATCGAAGCAAATGAAACTCCTCCAGAACTTCGATGCAACAACTTAGCCTTAAAATATTACACAAAATTAAAAGCTAACCCTACCAACCCAGCACACAATAGCATCTTCAACCCAAACTACAAAAACCTTTTCCAACAAAACGATAACATAATAAAAACCTTCGGTTTACGAATGGAAACCATAAATAAAGAAGCCAATATATCGCTAATGAAAATCCACAAAACAGCATCTTTTAAAACACCCCCTGGAAAATCGCAACTCCAAGAATAGACCTAAGCCTCTGCTATTTAAACAAAAAGGCAACTCACCCTCTAACATTCCAAGAAAAATTTGAAAAAATCAAGGAGAAATACCCAGAACATACACATATCTACACAGATGGATCCAAACAAAACAACACCACAGCTAGTGCAGCCAGAATCGATAAAACAACCCAAAAAACAAAACATCTCCCCAAAGAAACATCAATCTTTAATGCAGAAATCCATGCAATGCACCTAGCACTTGACCTAGTCCCAGAAAGTAAAAACTCCAAACACATCATATTCTCTGACTCTCAATCTGCCATAATAGCAATAAAAAACAAAAAAAACCAACAATCCCTTGAAAACTAATTGAAAACCTACTCGAAATATTTAACCAAATAAAACACAACAAAGAAATCACACTCTGTTGGATACCTAGCCACACTGGAATCCACGGAAATGAACTAGCTGACACAATAGCAAAAACTCCCCACAATAACCCTATAGATAAAAACTTTAAAATTCCATACACAGACCTCAAGAGATCTATCAATATCTACACAAAACACAAATGACAAAGCATCTGGGACAACTTCCTCAACAATAAACTCCATGCTATCAAAAAACAGATAGGAGAAAACCCCTTCATCAAAATGACAAGAAAAGAGGAAGTTGTCCTTACAAGACTCCAAATAGGATACTCCAACATTACCCACTCCCATCTCCTCAAAGGGGAAGAACCCCCTTACTGCATACCCTGTCAGGAAGCATATACTATAAAACACATACTATCAAACTGCGTGGACCTGAAACGGATCCGACAAAAGTATTACAAAGAAAACAAACTAAACAACATTTTTCTCCCAACAAACCTAAATAAAATCTTTGAATACCTAAAAGAAATCAATATCTACAACAAAATTTAACCACTTTCTCCCTATTCATGCCCCTCATCCAAAAAATTTTCTCAAACATAAACATACACAAACTCTAAAATGAAAACAAACTAAACACTCTTATACTATAAAACAACTCCCAACATATCCTTGTGGACAATTCTCCCCCAAAAACAACCCAGAAAGAAAAAAAAAAAAAAAATTAACTAGCATTTTCCGGCATTAAATAACCAAGAAGTTGATATGCCGTAAAACCCAATCAATCAATCATTTTCTTCAATGCCAAAGTATTTGTATTGTTCCTTCTCTTTTAGGTCTTTGATGAGTTGATCAAGTTATATGTTTTCCATGTGGATCTTCTTTTCAGCTCTGAGGGAGCACTTGGCACATTTGTCCAGGCCAAACTTCATTCCAATATCTTTGGAGAAGGTATGTACAACCTGCAAGAGTTAACTGAAGGTCATCCATGAAGAGCAGGTTGTTGACTCTTTTGTTTGCTACCTTGTTGGCGGTCCTAGCTTAGGTTGTAGGCACTCCAGCATTTATTTAGTAGTTTATTTAGCAGATCTATTGCCGAGTAAAAGCGACAAGCTATCTGTTTGGAAGATTTCTCTTTGGATCATGACATCAGGGATTGTTATTGTTCCATTAGTGTGGCTTAATGATTTGGTTGTTTGCCACATTTTTATGTGTACAACCACGGTTTTCTTGATTACCGGATGGATTTTATATAATTCAAAGCATTGTAGTAGCCACAAGTGGGACACTATCATGTGCGTTTTGGTAATCTATCTATGCCTCTTTCTACAGTCTTCAAGGATGGTCTTATTTATTAACAACTAGTTTGTGGTGCCAAAGCACTTCTTGCATCCTACTTGTTCTTTTTCAAGGTATGCTCCAGGCGAAAGGTGTTCATTTGCAACCAGGCCAGTGAAGAGCTTGTAGAAGGTAGTGAGACAGCAGATTGGTCTGTATTTGTTAGGGTGTTGTCTTGCTTGTTTTTGGTATGAGGGTTGTTTTACCTTTTACTAGCTATGCTGGTGTGGCCTCTTCATCTCTCAACAGTCTGATGAAGCAGCCACTATAGTGACTATGAAGTGCTGTTAGTTTCTTCAGCCAAACATTTGGTAGGTTGTCTATGCCAGTTTTTTTGTGATTCTGGAATAGATCCAATTTTTTCTTTATCATTCCAGGCGTTATTTACACACAGATTTATGACTGCCTAAATTGATCCATGTTTCAACAGTGATCAATACCTAACCTCAGTTTATAGCCGAATACTAGAAAATGATAACAATTGTTATGCCAAAGTTAATGTGTGGGTTTTTATTGTTTTTTTTTTCTTCTTCTTTTATCTAATTCTACTTGATTGATGCATAAAAATCCATTTACTTGTTTCTAAGAAAATGTTTGAATATTCATGCTGTCGCGATTCAGTGATGTGACTGATAGCCATTTAAAAGATGAAAATCACATTTCTAATTAAACTTGAAATAATATTTGATTATAACAATTCTACAGTATAGGACCCAAGGGCTTCTGCAGTATAGGAACTAGGAGTGCTTCTACAGTATAGGACCCAGCACCGGGGGTGCTTCTACAATATAGGACCTGGGTGCTTCTGCAGAATAGGGACCATGGGTGCTTATGCAGTATAGGGACCATGGGTGCTTATGCAGTATAGGGACCAGGGGTGCTTCTACAGTATAGGGACCAGAGGTGCTTCTACAGCATAGGACCCAGCACCGGGGGTGCTTCTACAATATAAGACCCGGAGGCTTCTGAAGAATAGGGACCATGGGTGCTTATGCAGTATAGGGACCAGGGGTGCTTCTACAGTATAGAACCCAGCACCGGGGGTGCTTCTACAATATAGGACCCAGATGCTTCTGCAGAATAGGGATCATTAATGCTTATGCAGTATAGGGACCAGGGGTGCTTCTACAGTATATGACCCAACACCGGGGGGTGCTTCTATAATATAGGACCATGGGTACTTCTGCAGAATAGGGACCAGTGGTGCTTCTACAATACAGGACCCAGAGGCTTCTGCAGTATAGAGACCGGGTGTGCTTCTGCAGTATAGGACCCAGCCCCTGGGGTGCTTCTACAGTATAGGACCAGGAGGCTTCTGCAGTACAGGGTCGGGGGGGGGGGTGCTTCTGCAGTATAGATACCGGGGCGCTTCTACAGTATAGGACCCAGCACTGAAGGTTCTTCTACAGAATAGGACCCAGCACTGTGGGTAGGGGCTTCTTCAATATAGGACCCAGAGGCTTTGGCGTTGTTCAGGAGAAAAGTGCTAAATGTCCTAGATAGAGCTACTGTAGTGTTTCTCTTCGGACTATTGTGCAGATGAAAAGGAGGGGGGATCGGTAAGAGTGATTTTAGTAGTGCTCTGGAGGCCGTCTTGATTTTCTAAATACTCAGCGTTGTCCAGGAGAAAAGTGCTCAATATCCTATTTTGCTTGCGGGGAGAGAGAGCCCCGGGCAACGCCGGGTACCCCTGCTAGTATTAAATAAAGCTAATGGCAGTTTGATATAAACATTATTGTATTATTCGTTGTTACCTATACTGTTGATTTATAGTTAATTTGAACAAATGAATTTGAGTAGGAATTGTTTTTTATGGTATTCTATGATTCAACTGCCATCAATTAGGCTTGCTCAATATTATGTTCTTTTATTATAAAAGATTGCTTTGCTTTAAAGAAGATCATGTGAAACTACAGCATCCTATTTTTAAGGCTTAGTAATTTGTTTTCCAACTGTTATTTTGATATTTTTTGTTAATTTCTGGTATTTATTGAGTTTTCTTTTTTGGGCTTGCAATTTGTATTTTATCCTAAAGTATTGAATGTTCAAACAATAGTGTTATATCTGTGTGTGGTCGTAAGGATAGTATAGGAGAGAGCAATTGGCAACATGTATATCACAATGAAAACAGAAAAACAGTGTTGTCAGAAAGGTGATGAATTTACTTTTTTGAAACATCAAAAATCGTTTGTTTTTTTTCATTGTCACCTCTTCATTCTCATACATGAAAAATTAATTATTACCAAAGATATCATTAGATTTCCCAGTCATGGGAATATAAGTGCTTGGTAATGTTTGAAAAATAACTATGATCTTAAGGATTTCTTTGTAATGTTTTCTAGTAATTTAAGTCTCTATCCAGCCGAAAGATGTATTGGTTTTAAGAATTTATGAATATATCGATTTATATCCTTTCCTCATAACTTGTTTTTATGATTCAAACAAGACATCTTGATGAAATCTTCAGTTCTTTCTTATAGATTTAATTTCTAGTTAGTCTGTTCTGGCTCAAGTTTATATCTCTTGTTGATGATCGAACTGAGAAATTTGTCTGCTTTGGCGAGGAAGGTAGAATTGGCCGAGGTTAGTCCCAAACATAATTTTCAAAAAGTCATAAAGAGTTGTTAAAGAGCAAGATATGATCAATATAATCCTTGGCATGGTAAAGATTGTTAACTATATATGTGGTGATGTATTCATCAGATATGATAGTGTCAAGAGTAGTAATGGGACGATTCCAATATTTTTCCTGATTCCAATTCTTTTAAAATTTATAAATATTTTGTTATAGAGTTGTTGTTTTTGGGGTTTTTTTTAATTTTTGGATTACCATAAAAACCTGTGTGTATTACACATATATTTTACAAAAAGTAAAAATATACTTGTGGGTGGTGGTGCATACATTACACAAGTAGAACTTTGTATTTTTCCTCAATTTTTTTCCTCCTTAATTGATTAAAATAGTCAGGCAACTCCAAATTTATTTATTTTTGAAACAAAGCTGATTTGCAGTAGTTTAAACATAAGTATTATTGACGAACAAACATGGAGAAAAATTAGAAAACCCAAATTATCTGCAAAAACAAAAGTATATGTCTTTTCAGAATAGACTGAATAGTACTGTTCAATTTATTTGAACTCTCAATTAACATTCTTTGCAACGAAATAAGATGTGCAGAAAAGAAAAAATGTATTAAAAATGAAAAATTCATGAATGAATTGAAAAAAGAATATCCCACAGTTTTCTCTGAGTGTTTGAGTTTATGTACAAAGATAGAAGTCAAGTTTTAACTTTTTTTAAATGTCACTCCAATTTTTAAACCAAAGAGAAACGTCCCTTTTTCCTCCTTAGACACAATTAATAAGGTACTGGAAAGATTAGAAAAAATATGAGTTATATCTAGTAGACCATGGGGACTGGCATCGCCTATCGTCTACGTCAAAAAGAAAATAAGAGTGTGCTGATTTTTCAGCGGGGTTAAATGATTACCTAAAGGATCATAATTATCCACTTCCTCTGCCAGAAGACATTTTCTCAAAATTAAATGGAGGAAAGATTTTTTCAAAAATCGATCTATCTGACGCATACTTGCAGGTTAAAGTGAACGAGGAATTCTCAAAATATTTGTGCGTAAATGCACATAAGGGAATTTTCAAACTTAATAGGCTCCCTTTCGGCTTAAAGGTCACCCCAGCTTTGTTCCAGCAGATTATGAACACTATGTTGGCGGGTCTTGAGTTTGCTATCACTTATTTAGACGATATTCTAGTCAAAAGTAAGAACGTTCACGAACACAAAAAACACATCAGAGCTATATTCAAACGACTAGAAGAATTCGGTTTCAAATTAAGTTCCGAGAAGTGTCAATTCTGCATGGAAAGAATTAAATACCTCGGACAAGTGATAGACAGTGAATGCAGGAAACCAGACTCACAGTGGACTGATGCAATTAAAAATATGCCTGCACCCGACACAGTTGCAAAACTACAATCGTTTCTTAGGTTGGCCCAATATTATGCGATCTACATTCCAATAATGTACTATTTGAGAATTATTAAGGAAAGACAAAAAATGAATATGGTCAAAAGATTGCGAGACGGCTTTCCAGAAAATAAAAAAAGTCTACTCTCAGATCTAGCCTTAGCTCATTATGATCCCGTGAAAAAAATCATCCTTGCGACTGATGCTAGTAAATACGGAGTGGGTGCTGCACTGCTACACAAATATGAAGATAGTATTACTACTAAACCGATCGCGCACACTTCAAGGACTCTTCTATCAGCTGAGAAAAATTATAGTCAGATCAAGAAAGAGGCATTATCGATTGTGTTCAGGGTTAAAAATATACCATCGCTTTTTACATGGTAGATCATTTATACTTCAAACAGACCATAAACCGTTAGTAACTATATTTGGATAAAAAAAAAAGCATTCCTTCCCACACAGCTAACCGTTTACAACGATGGGGTGTAACCCTACTGAACTATCATATTAGGATGGACTGTCAAGATTAATCCCCAAAAATGAAGACATTTTAGAAGAGACGGTTATAGCAGCACTAAAAGAGGAAAAAGAAATCTCAGGTCTGTTGTTAAACACTATCAGAGAATTGCCTATAACATTGGAACAAATTAAAAAGGAAGCCGAAAAAGATGCTTTTATATTAAAAATAAAGAACCAGACAAAATTGAAAGAAAAAAGGAACCCAGATTTCACCTTTCTCAATATGCGATAACACTTTAATGTATGCAGATAGAATTGTAATACCTCAATCTCTACGTAAATTTATGCTGAAAAATTTCATACTGGTCATTCTGGCATGTCCCGGATGAAATCATTCATGCGATGCTACATATACTAGCCAAGAATGGACAAGGAAATAGAAAGTTTTGTAAAACTATGTCGAGGTTGTCAATTGGCTGCAAGGGTGCCTCTAGTATAAACGAATCCTTGGCCAAGGAAAATACAATCGATTTTCAATAGATTGATACCCTATCCAAAAAAAAAAGTTGCTAAAAATGAAAGAAAATGTAAACCTAATAAGATACTCCCCAGGAGATAAAGTATATTTCACAAATTTTCAAGGTGGAAAAAGTTATTGGATGGATGGTATAATTCATAAAATGATTGACAAAGTGGTCTACACCATAAAAAGTAAAAAAAAACAAATTAGACCACGATATACTGAAAATAATGAAAAAAGCGAGGAAGAAGTCCTAAAGAAGATTCTATGTTATGCTTTTAACATGCCACTACCAATATTGTACACGAACCTATGTATACATCTACTAGACCAGCCTTACAGGCTGAACAAAATTTGTCTTTGCCCCAAACTGGAAAGGATCCAATTCCATTAGTTCGGAATAAAAGAAAGAGCACACGTGAAAGAAAACTAGTGGAGCGCTTCAGCCCGAATCCTAAAAGGAAGAAATATTAGAAGCAGAAATTTCAAGAGAGATTTTCAGCTTCGGAGGGTATTTTGTGATGGATCACTAATAAGTGAACGAGTCTGGAGAATATGACTACAAACAGTAGTATGTGTATTTGACTGTATTATGTTAATCCTATTGGATTAATGGTTTTATACGTTGTAATAAACCATCCTCTTTTAAAGATCTTACACTCTGGTTATTTTGTTATTATAACTTCTACCAAGTTATATCAATGTCTAACAAAGGACTTGTGGAGATGATGTCGTGTTCACATTACCGACACATCTAATCACCACATCGGATGTCAGACCGTCTAAGAAAACATTGAAATGTACGTTTCACAAAAGTAAAGTGAACTGTTACATTTACTGGGTTAATGAAAATGTAATCGTACATTTGTAAGTGAGTGAAATTATGCTGAATACAACTAAAATGAAAATAACTTACTTCTACCTGGCAATTCTGACATTTTTAGGGTGTGAATTTTACATGGGTAGACGTTATTTTAACAAAGTTTTCGCTGAAAAAGACCTACACACATTGCACAGATGTTCACATTACTTTTTTTAATGGTACACTTGATTCAGCAGCAACATTTAGTATTATAAAAACATTTTTGAAAAATAACCTGTTTAATTTTAGAAAGGTCACGGGGTGGGTCCAGTTCACTATGTTAGTTAAACATAAATTGACCACACACAGGCGAGAATGTCACCTCATACCACCGAGGTGTCAATTTACTTCAAACTTACATAGTGAACTAACCTCTCCTCCTCATCTAAATATTAAGCAGGTAAGTTTTTCAATTTTTTTATAATCTTAACATTTGTGGTGTCTGGAAAATTTTGACATGTTAATGTTTTGGTTTTTGTTATTATGGTGTGAGTAAAATCAAAACTGGTCTGAATTTGTAGCCCACAATATCTAGAAGAAGAATTCAAATATTTAACATTAAATGCAAAGAAGAAAGCTTACAAACCTTTTTCAAAAGCAATAAGCAAAAATCATATACACTTCTCTTATAAACAGGCATCTTTTATCTACCCACGCAAATACTACAATAATTTACAACACTCTCAATAAACTAGGAATTACAATACAAACTACATTACAAACCATAAAACAAACACTAAAAGTAACAGTATATATTCCTAAAACACCCACATCTAATTGCAATCAGATGTACGGTGGTGAAACTCGACACAAACTTAAGAAAAGGCTTGATGAACATAAGAGATATGAAAAAATAACAATTCCCTAAATGAACTATTCTCAGTTAAAAGAATGATCATGCATGAGCATTACATGATCATTCTTTTAACTGTAAACAAGCTAGATTGATTAAATTCATTTTAAATAAATCTCATCAAAGACGTTTTGAATGAGCACTCATCATAAACTCTGACACAATTAAACAATGTAACAGTTTCTACAATTTATCTCCTTTAATCAGCAAACTAATACTAATCAAGCAGAACTTGAATTTAGATCCAGGCGAGTTATTTTACACCAAATTTCCAACAAAACTTTGTACATAACATCGATATTAATAAACATTTTCACATCGTAGACGCACTACATATTTTGAATTCTAACGTCTATTTTTTGTTTGAAAAAAGATTTTAAAAAACATTATTTTCAAGTCATAGACACACCACCTATTTTCAAAAATTGAAATTTGTTTTTCTTCAAATCAGTCAGCTTTAGAAAGTCTTGAAATAAAGACCAAGAACATATAAACAATTTTCAGTTTTTCCATTTTCCCTTATTCATTTTGGAAAGAGGAAAATTCCCACGCTCAGTTTGTGGTAAGGGAGTCGGATACAATTCAATTTTCTATGGTACTTGTAAGCCTTTCCCACTTATGACATTATGAAATTGACTTTCAAACTAACTTATCTGTGGCCAGGTCTTTATTTATCTCTCGTTTTCCTTTGTCTTCCCAAGAACTCTCATCCGTTATTTCAACGTTTTTGACTTCAGAGAAATTACTAGTCCTGAACTGGTTATTGATTATTGCCAGCTGTGAATGAGCTGTCCAGGACCAACTAGCAGTTCATTCTAGAGGTTGGTGTGGAACTTTTTCTCATCAGATGTGTCTCCATGAAATGCGCCAGATGCCTGTTGTAAAAGAATAAACTTAGGGCATCTGTTAAATGCCTGAAACCTGACTCACTGATTTGGTGACTGTTGACCTTGGTTTGTAACTAACTTAGAGGCTGTGTCTTGATGTAACAGGTTGGCGTTAGGAAGAGCATGCAGCTATAATACTATGCTTAAATTCTAACTATGACCGTTCTGGTTGAATTTTTCCATGATAATTATTATATTATCTTCATTTTCGTCTTTTTGTCTCAAGCTTGAGGTTATACGTTTCACAAATGATTCCAACTTTTCCTGTCTGTTGCCATTTCGCTTGTGCTGCCCGCCAGGATCAGGTCGTCATCAACTGATCCCCTCCATGTCTTAAGCGGCCTACCATATGGCTTTGGGCCATCAATGTCACTTTGGAGCATTTCAGATGACTAACGGTGGGCGACGTGGACAAACCAGTTCAGACATACTTTCTCATGGTGGCCGGTAGAGTGAGACTGGCAATTTTCTCCATGATCTCCATGATCGTGTTATTCTGACGTTTCGTCGTTGACCATGTTTTGCAGCCATACAAGAGTACAGGTCGAACATGCAGGGTATATGCCGCCACTCTTGCATACAATGGGATCCCTGCATTTTGTAATATTGTTGACAGCTGCCTAAAGACTCTCCATGTGGCAGATATACGCCATCTTATAGTTGTATCAGTTAGCCCTATTAGAATTAACTGTATTACCTAGATAGGTGAATTTATTGACTCTTTTGACACCTGCAACAACTTCTTTCTATAGAAAGCTGATTTCGACAGGTGCTGCAAATGAAATAAGCTGCATCTGCTACATGAGCCTTACAGATGCTGCCTTGTGGAACAGATATCATCTCTTTAGCATCAGATATCATATGCTTTGTCTTTGTCATATTAACCCTTTCAAGCACTGATTTCTACTTGTTAAATGCTGTACTCACTTTTGTTGCACTGGGTACACTGATAACAATAGCATTCACATACAGAATCTCCAACGGAGCACCATTTCTGCAGGTGTTTGTCAGCTCGTTAAAGATGATTATAAACAAGAGTGAGATAAATACTGATCCCTGGTGCACTCCTACCATTATTTCTAGTGGTTCAGAGAGCACACCAGCAACGGTCACGGCCGCGGTCGATTTGAGGTAGAGTCTGCAAACTGCATTCACTAATTGCTCAGAAACAAGTTTGTGGCTGAGGGCTCAGTGGATTGCCTTTCCTGGCACCTTGTCAAAGTCCTTTTTTAGATCAATGAAGACGTGAAAAAGCTGCTTTTTATGTTGGAGAAATTTCTTGCGGAGTTGCAATAGTAGTAAAAGAGCATCTGTCATTTACTTTAGTGCTCAAAAGCCACACTCGTCTATTTCGATTAGGGGAGGATCCGTTTCACAAGTACTTTTTTATAGATCTTCAAGCCATGCTTAAGTCAAGATGCTCAGTCCTCTATAACTTCCACACTGCAATGCGTCTCCTTTGCCTTTGTAAAGTAGAGCCGTGGTGCTATTAGTCCATTGCTCAGGTAAAGTGTCGTTATCATCTATTTTTTGGAAAACTGACAGAAGTTATCTGATGACAATCTCTCCTCTGCGTTTTAGCAAATCAGTTGTTATGCCTGACAGGCCTGAAGCCTTGTTTGTTTTTGATACCTCCATCACAGCCTCAACCTCATCTCTCATAATTTCCAGCATTGAAATATTTATGTTCACATCATTATTAAGTAATGTTTTAAAATATTCTCTAATCTTATGGCAATTTCAGTTGGCTTTGTTAAAACTTTTCCATCGTTGGACTTGATACACAACTATACAGATATGTCAGAGCTGTCCTTTTTCAGTTATCTAGCAACTTTGTAGATGGTGTTATGGAGGCTTTCAGCCATGTGACGTCACATTTACATACCAGGTTTTCCAGTAAGCTCTTTCTGTATGTCTGATGGTGTCACGAACATTATGGGATGCCACTCTGTACTTGTTTTTGTCAATTGTTAGGCCTGTTCTCTTCCAGGTTTTAAAAACTATGGCTTTTATCTTTATTGATCTTGGTTGACGAATTCCACCACCACGTTTTGTGTTGTTTTCCATATATTGTTCTGCAAGTGTCGGTAACTGCAATTGTGATGCTTGTTACCAGTTTGCTTCAATCATCAGTATTTCTGTTCTTCAGAAGTTCCCCTGTATCTAACAAATTTTAATGTTTCGTGTCAATAACTTACGTTTATTTTATTTTCAAGATTCTTATGTTGGCTCTTTTCTGTCTTCCCCGGAGATTTTTAACGCCCTCCTTTGCTGGGTACTGGAGACCTTTTTATGTTGGGTATTCATTTACGATTTTGTTTGGTGGAGTTTTATGGCATCAACACACCGATTAACCATAGTGTGGCGGTGAGGACACCTTGTTGCTGTGTGCTCCTACCATCGTATAGGTGACTGCCATCATACACATGAGGGATTGTGTAGATGATATTAGTCTGGAACTCTCCCTCATAACATGCCTGCCTTAGGTGGCCCTACTAGGAGTGCATGACTTTGAACGGTATATCACACAAGATCATCAAGAACATTCAAGCTTCTTCACCACAACAAGGTTTCATCCAAGAAGTGGACTGGACTGGAAACTCACTTAAAGGTATCATTCTCGGTAGGGCTGGACATGGGCCAGTCAGGTCATTATGCCAAATTCCACTTAAAGGTTTTAATTCAACTCTGTTCTGAATTGGTTCATGAAATGTTGATACCATGCGAGGTAGATTCAGTGATGTTGTTAAGGCCATCGGTAGAAAGGGGATTCATCTCTTTTGCATTCAAGAGGTTTGGTGGAGAGGGGCATCTGCAAGAATTATTTCTGGAAAGGACTCTAGATACAAGCTCTTTTTGATGAGTAACAAGGAAGGGACTAGAAGTGTCGGGGTATTTCTGGCAAAGAGTTGGGTTGACAAAGCTTTTGACAGGTTATTAAGCTTATGGTGGATGAGAACATTCTTCACTCTTATGCACCAGAGATGCTTTCTATGAGAGTTTGATTGTTATCTCTAACTTCTCTAACAGTGGTAACTGGAATGACAACATTGGTATTCTATCTGCTGGTTATGTCATGGCTATGTGTCTGTAATCTACTGTGGCCAATGACTTTGTTGTTGGCAATTGTTTCTTTGCAAAGAGAGACTGTCACCTTATTACATATAGAATGACAGCAGTCAGATAGATTTTATATTAGTTAAAAAGTGTCATCTTAAGCTGTTTGAGAACTTCAAGGTGATTCTGAGTGAAGAATGTGTTCCTCAAAAGAAACTTCTTGTTGATAGTACATACTCCAGTCTATAAATTAAAACCTTTCAAACCTAAACTATGAATTTAAAAGCTAAATTTAAAGAAACCTTCCCTGTTGATCTAAATTCAAGTGTAAATGCACTAGGTGGCATGTTTAGTGGGTTGCATGTTTACAATGCATGTGAATAGCAGACTTGCTATGGGTGAGAGATGTTTGGCCAAGAGAAGGGGGACACAAAAAAAATTGAAAATATCTCTGATTTGGATTCTGGCCACCCAGAATTTTGTTTCTCTTCGGAAATAAAGTAATATCTCTTTAAACAGGGATTCATACTGATAACAACCTACTTATGAAAAATAATGTTCATAGATTGTCTAGAGATAGGTCCTTTTTAGGGATGACTGAGAAAGACCGGAATCTCAGATTATCGGTCAAAAGTACATATATTCCAGCCTATGAGCTGGCTCTCCGGACGTGAGGCAGTCACTTAGAGTTGGACATCTGAGAATCAGTTGGTTTTCAGTAGCCCTCAGAGACAGAGGGTCTGTTTATGCCGGTTTGGACTTGATTTTAATTTGATCAAGCAAAAATATCATTTTGCAAGTCTGCTATTGAACCTAAGAAAACTAGTACCATTCATAACCTCCAAAAAACATAAACCTCTGTTAATTGTTTTTAAACTGGATTTGTTGTTTTATTTGTAGAGAGAATTTCTTTATTGCAGCATTGACTGAATCTAACAAGTTTGGACCAGCACAATGGGCCTGTGCAGTGGATGCACACATGCACGTTCATACAAGTACTCTTGTCTTGTGGGGCAAGCTCAAGAGTGAACTGCTTGGTGCGACAGGGGGTTTGATGGCTAATTATTTGGTTGTGGAATGAAACTACAAGCTTTTCTGAAGGGATGTTGAAAGATGTAGAGGCAGGGTGGCAGTAAGGATGAGTATCTTAATGCAAAACACATAGCCAAGAGAGCTGTCTACACCAAGCACAAAGCTGAGAAGGTGAGGCTTGCTGATGTGTTTTCTGGCAAGAGTGATATATTCATCATTGTCAAGGGAGAATCAATATGTAATTGGTGACAAATGTGTTAGGAATGATACTGGAAATCTTTCATTGGGTTACTCTGCAAAAAACTAGCTTGGAAATAGCATTATGAGCGCCTCCTCAATTAGAGGTTTTCCTGGGATGCTGACAAACCTGATGCTGAACCTGTAGATGGCCCACCCATTCATATTTCTGTAGGAATGGAGCTAAGTCCATTGCTAAAATGGAGAATGGCAATGCAGCTGGGCTTTCCTGTATTGTCGTGGAGATGTTGAAAGCATCTGGAATGGCTGGTGTTACTTTAGTGGCTGATCTATTCCTTCTGATTGGGAGGACAGTTTTATGGTCAACCTGTATAATGGAAAAGGTGATTCTTTGAAAAGGGCAACTGTTGTGGACTGAAACTGCTTGATTAGGTTATGAAGGTAGTGGAAAGAGTTATAGTAAAGTACATTCGGAGGAATATTGCAATTAATGACATGCAGCTTGGCTTTCTGCCTGGGCGTGGCACAACAAATGCAGTCTTCATTCTGAGGCAGTTGCAAGAAAAATTAAGTCAGCAAGAACAAGAAGATATTTTTTGCTTTTGTTGATCTGGAAAAGGCGTTTTCAGTCTATGTACAGTAATGCTAGGAGCAGGGTCAGTGCGAACAACTCCTTTAATGATAGGATTAAGGAAAGTTTTTTTAATTTTTTATACCGTTGGGTATAGGTTGAAAAAAGTTGGACTGTGTTCAAGTGAGGAAATGTAAAGTTAGAAAGTCCGTTGGGCTGTCTAAAGTCTATGAGCAGTTATCTTCAGGCGAATATAGTTTGTGCTTGGGCATCCAGTGAACAGGGACAGGAGAGAGAAAAGGGGTGTGTTTCCTCGTAGCTTCCAGGAATCTCTCTAATCATCATCCGTAATTCCCAAAGGGGCTGAAGTAGTCCTTCTTGAGACTGATGAAATAAATTTGCCTTGCAAGCTGATTGGTCGGTGTGCAACCAAATCGCCTAACAGGGGCAGTTCTCAGAGAAAATAAGTCATTATTTATGACTGCTACAGGCTTACACTTCGGACTTACGGTTAGTGGTAGGGTAGATAATTAATTTTTTTTTACTAACATTTCTACATGAAAAAAATCCCCCCCCCCACCCTAAAATAATGCAGAATAATGATATGGCTATCCTTCGGTGAATTTGTGGTGTGTGCCTTCATAACAGTTCTGACTTTCTGGTATCAAAGCTGAAGTCAGCTCTGCATTGCAACCACCTACGGTCGTATAGACATGTTGAACGAAGCTCAGGTTCGATAAACAATTGGACACACATCTCAATTGAGGGTAAGCGAGGAAAAGACAGGATAAGAAAGACTTAAAATGACCCAGTCAAAGATAACCTCAAGCAACAGCACATCAAAACAAACTAAAATGATATTTTTATGGAGAAAATCACTTCATGCCGCCATGGCTAATGTGCAACCCACATCTGATGTGGAAGAAACATGTTAAACAAAGAAGAAAAAGAACACAGTTCTTTCTGTAAACTGAAAATGTTCACTTTGCCATGAAGGCGAAGACTTCAAACATGACTTTTATTTCATCAAAGGAGTGACTTCTTGCCTCCTTCCTCCCAGATATGTACTCTTTTAATTTTGACTTAGTTGAAACTGATCTGTCACCTCAATTAATCTGATGTATCACTTAGTTGTAACTTTACCTGTGTGTTGTTTACCAAGATTGATATTTAACTAATTAAACATTTTTCAAATTATTTTAAGTGTGTTTTATTAGTTCATCATTAAACGTTTTCTCCGCAAGCTGCAGAATACGCATTAACATGGCTGAGTGTCCTCCAAGTCATACGATCTTGGGGCAAGGTGTTCGCGTGGTTTATGTTCATGTTTGTCCATTCACAAACGTTGTCTATCTATCTTTTCTTTTGTCTACCTTTCGACCGGCTTCCTTGTATTATGCCTACAACGCATATTTTGCATAGCCCTACACTGGAACGCTTAACATGACCAAATAATCTCAAGACTTTACATTTGATGACAGAGGATATTGATGGGATGCCAGTGAGTTTTCGTAACTCTGCGATACTGATGTGAACAGATAGTTTATGATCAGTAATTAAGTGCATGATGTGGTTTTGAAAGCTTCTTTCGAGTACTTCCCCAAGATTATCCAGAAATAACTGCAAATCAGAGCTGGTTGCAGCTATGTCATCCGCATAGCTCAGATTAGACAAAAGATGGCCACCTATTGAAAAACCAGAGCTACATTGGATTTCTCTATTATTTGCTCTAGAGCGATAATTTATTATTTTTTTGTGTAAAAATGCAGCAGGCTGCATTTTTTAGTGGTGCATATGAATGGCAAACGGTGCAGATGATAGATACTCGGCCAAAGGAAAAGTTGGGGGGGGGGGCACAAAGGAAATGTCTTTGAGTCTTATTTCTCTTTGAAATGAAATAGGTGCCTCACAAAAACAGAATCATGCTGAAACCAAAAGTAATGTTCGTACATCAGCTCCATGATAACCTCATTTGAGTAAACTGTTTGGCCGTTATCTCTAGTGGATATCTCAAGTAGGCAGTGCTTAAGTTGTCAAATGGTGACCAGTGATAAAGACTGGAATCCAAGATTTCAGATCAAGAGGAAAGGATTCCAGGAGATGGGAGAGGTGAGATCTGACTTCTGGGCAGGAGAAAGACAGTTAATTGGCCTTTCTGAGAACTGGCAGTTGGAATTGGATTTTCGAGGTGGTAGTTAGGTTTCGGTGGTCCTCGGGAACAGAGGGTCGGTTGTGTTGATGGGACTTAGATTTTGTGTGGCTTGGATAAGAGATCTCATTTTGCAAGTTTGCCATTCAAGCTATGAACACGAGTTTCATTTGTAACCTCCAACAAGTAAATCTGTTACTTGTTTATAACCTGGAGTTGTTATTCTACTTGGGATGAGAATTCTTTGTTGCAGCACTGAGTTGGATGACAGCTTTGGATCGGCACAATGTGTAGGATGATAGTGGCCAGTGCAGTGAATGCACACATACGGGTTCACAGTTGGTATGCAACTTGAGAAGTTCGGAATGATGCATAAAGATCTCTTTTGATACGTTTCTTTATCACTGTGGATCTTGTAGAGATATCATTATATATATATATATATATATATATATGAGGATAAAATGCACGATATATCATAAAATGTAATGTTGTGAAAGACAAGATGTGTTAAAATTTCACACACACACACACATATATATATATATATAGGCAGCATCTTCTCTTGCAGGCAAGTATTGTTGAATATAAGAGACAACTTATGGCTAGATATCCTTTCAATAGTCCGAATCAGGATCTTAGTTTCAGAGGGGAATTGGCTGATGAATTTGCCATAGTTTGGATTTGTCTCCCAAGTACTTTCAGACCCATCCGGGTCCATCTTCAGGGGAATGAGGTTAATCAGGTACAGACCATGTGTTAGTATTATAGAAGGTTTTGGCGGGAATTATGTACTAAGTACAAAACTATATTTAGAGCTATAGACATTTTAAAATATTATTACTGATATTAAAGTTAATTCTATTAATTAGCGTTTTTTTAGGGCTTCTAATATATAGAGTTTTTGTTTGTTAGTACTATATTCTAAGATTTTGGTATTTTCTACTAAGAGTTTTCTGAATTCCGATCGGGGGCATATATATATATATATATATATATATATATATATATATATATGACCATGTTATGTGCTTATACAACATGCACAGCACACTCTAATTCTAAAAAGCCTGGTTTCAAGGACAAGCCAAAGCAGGATAATCAAGAGACGATGTAGTGCACAGGTTTTTACATCTGTTTCTGTCTCCTATATGAATGATCTACAGGTCCATCTGCCTGAATGGAGTAACCTTGCACCTGGGTGCTATACTGTACCCGCTTGATTTAAACAAAATTTTTAAAGTGAAGAAATCCTAAAGTTTTAGAGATAGACACCCATATGAAATGACATTATCTACAGTACTAGTTTGAATTATTTGGACTACTGTTCTCAGATGTTATTCTCACAACCTTTCAGCCGATGTAACCTTTAACCTTGTTTAGGTGCATCTTGTCAAACTTGGGAATCTATATGAAATTTCAAACTAAACCCTTTATTTAACGCATTAGGATAGATTTTTCTCATTCCATCAGCCATGGCTGGGTAAAAGTCTTAATTTTATTCTTATTTAGTATTGCATGTAGATTGAACGTTCAACCTCCAGAAGATTTCACTTAGAACGGATTACACTTAACACTTTTATCCGTTACGTCATGTGTCCAATTCTAATATGAATTTTAGGAGCCTAAATCCTAATCTTGTTTTTAGAAGTGTTATATTATTACATACATATATATATTCTAATCTATTATTTATAATTAATGGTTCCCACGTATTAAATTCTATGCTAGGTATATTGTATTAAATTCTATACTAGGTATGGAGGCCATTGTTGCCCAACATATGTGCTGATTCTTTGAGACGTCTCACTCTCCACCGTTCTTCTATGTCTATAGTTTTTACTTTGTCTCCAAGGTTAGATAGTTTCCCTTTTCCTTTAATATGTGGTCAGCCATACCCAACATTTTTTAATATCTCAATGTAATCCATCGTTCTGATATTTTTCTGTTGCATAGCACCTCTCCTGCTTGGACCGCGGCAGTACGCGTTTTCTACACTCGTCATTTTTAAAACATCAATCATATAGTTTGCATACCTTTAAATTTCTCCCTCGCTGCATAGATGGTCGTCTAGTGGGTGAACTCCTTCCTCCTTCTTCTACCGTGAACCACGCCGCTGCAACAAAAGCTCCATAATCGGATCGGAAGACAAACAATCTTTTTAAATTTAACTTCAGTTTTTATTTCAAGCTTAGTTATCAAATCAGCTGGGAGATATTCACTAACGTCGAGAGAGAGAGAAAGCAAATTACTGCTTTCGTAATTACTTAGCAATTAAGTTTTAACCATTCGTGGAGGGGGCGGAAAGAGATCTTTCGCCTGTATTTTCTTAGGAAAATATTTCCCTTAATCTGTTGTAGTTTACATGGTAAAAATCACGTCTGATAGGTTCGCCTCAAAAACCCAGACTGCTAAAAGTCGCTTCTCACGAACGAATGACGTCACGGATCCCTCTGCTTCCCACGCAAAGGCCCGTGACGTCACAGAGCCTCTCGCAGGTGCACATTGACCCCTGATCCGAAGTCTCATCACGCGGTGACCATGTCACGTCTGTGATTTCTGACTGTGAGAACAAGCCCTATTCTGCACTCGACTGCACGGGTCCACCCCATGCTAATTTGCGCAAGTCAAACCAACGATTTCCAACAGATATGTCCATTCCCATAGGGCCATTACCCAACATTCCTCCCCTCCCTATACAAAAAAAACAATCCTAAGATTTTTACACACCCCTCCGCAGGGTCTGGTCAGAACCAGGGGTTAGCATGGCTGAACATCTCAGTTCCACCCTTTTGACCCGGCTTTTCCAAATCGGCCCTATGACATTTCCTGGAATGTAAGAAAATTCCCCTTACGTTCGATATCGGCTCTATGGCCATCCCTGTCACAATCGATAATAGGACATGCTGAGTGTTCCTCTGTCGCAAGGTTGCTTGACCACCTGATCCCACGGGCATCTGCACACGATATCTAGTCACACAATTCACCACACACATCCATTAAATTCTAACAGAACACAGGGCAAAACAGAAAACCCCCATTTTAAAATTCTTATAATCCCTTTCTGGTCAGCCATCTAATTTCTCTGTAAGATATATCTTATCATACCATTCGACCGCTCCCTTTTAACACGGACCAGAGCGACCCCTTAACTCCCTACCCAAGATGATCCGTCAAATTTCCTCCAAGCTGGCTCACTGCACTTTGTTTATCCCTTCCAAGGAGGTTCACAATAACTTCAGGACCAGCGACTCGCCTTTCAATATCCTACATCTAAGGGGTCCACAACTCATTCCACACTGATCCCACCCACTCTTCCTAACTAATTCCGACATGTCATCGCTCTGGCGCCATATCAAACCGTTTTAGGCCGAACCAAATTCACTCACACGAACCTAATTTCACAATCATCCAGACCCGCCACACCGCCGCGGAGCTCTCTAGGGCCATTATCCAACATTTCTAGCCTACTTTTATTGGACGACACATTTATTTTTCCTAACTTTCATGAAATGTCATAAATACAGATAAATCTTGGTCATGATGTTTTTCGAGAGTTGAGTCGCTCCTGATGTATGCTGTTCGAATAGTTATTTTGGTGGAGGGTTTCTTTTAGGTTGTCCATCTTCTCTTGATATCTATTGATGTTAGTACATATTGCCTTTGCTCGACCACAAGTAAGAACAATAAAAAATACAGACAGCTACTTAAGCATTAAAACAATCCTCATCTCAAAAATTATGAAACATATCAAATCAATACGGACCTGAAATGATACAACAATGGAAACAAATTGAAAAAAAGTATTTTAAAAAAGTGGCAAAAATGACCAACCATCTCACATTCCTATGCCGATGCCATGATCTAAAACTAGTTCCACCAGGCTTAACCTTGAAACTTCCAGGAGAACACAAAGGGTCGCAACAAGAGTAGGGCATGAGCTCATCTGAGATAGTGGAAGAAACATCAATTACAGATCGAAATCTCGAGCAAACTTGCCCCCCTTACTGGAAGTTATATCACTGAACCCGCATCCAACAATATCTGAATATGTCTTATAAACTAAGAATTCCAGGAGGTCAAATCTTGCCAAATAAGAAAATTGGAAAAACTGAAATCTAAAGTTATAAGAGTCCATTGAGAGAGAGAGGGGGGTAGGTAGGTAGGTAGGTTTAAAAGAAAGATGTTAGTTTAAAAAACATAATTCTATTTGCTTATCCAAGGAGACACTGTTAGTATACAAAAAAAAAGAAAGTCAAGATCAGAACAGAATTGAATTAAGACAGCAATCCTTAGACAATACCTCAATACCTTTTCAGAAAGAGCTATATAACATATATATTTTTCAAGTGATTGACTGTCATTAGAAATCAGCTAGTACATTTTTTTAAAGACTCCTAACCAGTTAAACATGGTAATCTAAATTATGTTTTAACAATTTGAGTTTTTCCATGCCATTTTGTTGGATATTTAAAATTTTGTTGGTAAGTACATTGAATAAAAAGTAAGAATATTTCAGAAGCGATAACAAGTTTCCAAATTCTTTTATATATCTTCTAAATTTAACATTAATGTTAAATACAAAAAGTATAAAAAATTCTTTTAACAAATGTCAATATTTTACTTGATATTAAGAAGCAGTATCAATGTAACTACATGGTTTCAAAATGTATTTAAAAGCAACTAAATTTGTGTTAACAGTGTGGCGCTGATTCATTGGGAAGTGACCGACTGGGATGTTTTAACCTCAGTGTCAGAGGTCATGGGTATGTATCACATCACATTAGTATTTTTGCAAATAATACAAATTAAAATAATCACTTTACTTTTATTTGCATTAACTTGTCTGATAATGTTTATATAAATAAAGTACAACAATATTATTTACATTGCAGTTGATTCAATTTAATAAGTTCCAATTTTATTTGTTCTAATAGAAATTTCATCCACTTATATTGTTAATCTTTGAGCTATTATTATTGTTGCCCTCTCTCTTCTCTTCTTGCCCTCTCTCTTCTCTTCTTGCCCTCTCTCTTCTAATGTTGCTGTCTCTTCTCATCTTGCCCTCTCTCTTCTCATCTTGCCCTGTCTCTTCTCATCTTACCCTCTCTCTTCTCATCTAGCCCTCTCTCTTCTCATCTAGCCCTCTCTCTTCTCATCTTGCCCTCTCTCTTCTCATCTAGCCCTCTCTCTTCTCATCTTGCCCTCTCTCTTCTCTTGTTGCCCTCTCTCTTTTCTCATCTTGCCCTCTTTCTTTTCTCATCTTGCCCTCTCTCTTCTCATCTAGCGCTCTCTCTTCTCATCTAGCGCTCTCTCTTCTCATCTAGCCCTCTCTCTTCTCATCTAGCCCTCTCTCTTCTCATCTAGCCCTCTCTCTTCTCATCTAGCCCTCTCTCTTCTCATCTAGCGCTCTCTCTTCTCATCTAGCGCTCTCTCTTCTCATCTAGCGCTCTCTCTTCTCATCTTGCCCTCTTTCTTCTCATCTTGCCCTCTTTCTTTTCATCTTGCCCTCTTTCTTTTCATCTTGCTCTCTTTCTTTTCATCTTGCTCTCTTTCTTTTCATCTTGCTCTCTTTCTTTTCATCTTGTTCTCTTTCTTTTCATCTTGTTCTCTTTCTTTTCATCTTGCCCTCTCTTTCTTTTTATCTTGCCCTCTCTTTCTTTTCATCTTGCTGTCTCTCAATTTTCATCTTTCCTTCTCTCTTTTCATCTTGCCCTCTCTCTTTTCATCTAGCCCTCTCTCTTTTCATCTAGCCCTCTCTCTTTTCATCTAGCCCTCTCTCTTCTCTTGTTGCCCTCTCTCTTCTCATCTTGCCCTCTCTTTTCTTATCTTGCTCTCTCTCTTCTCATCTTACCCTCTCTCTTCTCATCTTGCCCTTTCTCTTTTCTTGTTGCCCTCTCTCTTTTCTTGTTGCCCTCTCTCTTTTCTTGTTGCCCTCTCTCTTTTCTTGTTGCCCTCTCTCTTTTCTTGTTGCCCTCTCTCTTTTCTTGTTGCCCTCTCTCTTTTCTTGTTGCCCTCTCTCTTTTCTTGTTGCCCTCTCTCTTTTCTTGTTGCCCCCCTTCTTCTCATCTTCCTTTCTTTATTCTCTTGTTGCCCCTCTATTCTCTTGTTGCCCTCTCTATTCTCTAGTTGCCCTCTTTCTTCTCCTGTTGCCCTCTCTCTTCTCTTGTTGCCCTCTCTCTTCTCTTGTTGCCCTCTTTCTTTTCATCTTGCCCTCTCTCTTCTCATCTTGCCCTCTCTCTTCTCATCTTGCCCTCTCTCTTCTTATCTTGCCCTCTCTCTTCTCTTGTTGCCCTTTGTCTCTCTTGTTGCATTCTCTCTTTTCATCTTGCAGTCTCTCTTCTCTTGTTGCACTCTTTCTTCTCTTGTTGCACTCTTTCTTCTCTTGTTGCACTCTTTCTTCTCTTGTTGCACTCTTTCTTCTCTTGTGCCCTCTCTCTTCTCTTGTTGCCCTCTCTCTTCTCTTGTTGCCCTCTCTCTTCTCTTGTTGCCCTCTCTCTTTTCTCATCTTGCCCTCTTTCTTTTCTCATCTTGCCCTCTCTCTTCTCATCTTGCCCTCTCTCTTCTCATCTTGCCCTCTCTCTTCTCATCTTGCCCTCTCTCTTCTCATCTAGCGCTCTCTCTTCTCATCTAGCGCTCTCTCTTCTCATCTAGCCCTCTCTCTTCTCATCTAGCGCTCTCTCTTCTCATCTAGCCCTCTCTCTTCTCATCTAGCGCTCTCTCTTCTCATCTAGCGCTCTCTCTTCTCATCTTGCGGTCTCTCTTCTCATCCAGCCCTCTCTCTTCGCATCTAGCGCTCTCTCTTCGCATCTAGCGCTCTCTCTTTTCATCTTGCCATCTTTCTTTTCATCTTGCTCTCTTTCTTTTCATCTTGCCCTCTCTTTCTTTTCATCTTGCCCTCTCTTTCTTTTCATCTTGCTGTCTCTCAATTTTTATCTTTCCTTCTCTCAATTTTCATCCTGCCCTCTCTCTTTCATCTTGCCTTTTCCCTTCTCTTGTTGCCCTCTCTCTTCTCTCGTTGCCCTCTCTCTTCTCTTGTTGCCCTCTCTCTTCTATTGTTGCACTCCTTCTTCTCTTGTTGCACTCTCTCTTCTCTTGTTGCACTCTCTCTTCTCTTGTTGCACTCTCTCTACTCTTGTTGCACTCTCTCTTCTCTTGTTGCACTCTCTCTTCTCTTGTTGCACTCTCTCTTCTAATCTTGCACTCTCTCTTCTAATCTTGCACTCTCTCTTCTAATCTTGCACTCTCTCTTCTAATCTTGCACTCTCTCTTCTCATCTTGCCATCTCTCTTCTTATCTTGCCTTCTCTCTTCTTATCTTTCCTTCTCTCTTCTTATCTTTCCTTCTCTCTTCTCATCTTACCCTCTCTCTTCTCATCTTACCCTCTCTCTTCTCATCTTACCCTCTCTCTTCTCATCTTACCCTCTCTCTTCTCATCTTACCCTCTCTCTTTTCTTGTTGCCCTCTCTCTTTTCTCTTGTTGCCCTCTCTCTTTTCTCTTGTTGCCCTCTCTCTTCTCTTGTTGCCCTCTCTCTTTTCTTGTTGCCCTCTCTCTTTTCTCTTGTTGCCCTCTCTCTTTTCTCTTGTTGCCCTCTCTCTTCTCTTGTTGCCCTCTCTCTTCTCTTGTTGCCTTCTCTCTTCTCATCTTGTGGTCTCTATTCTCATCTTGTGGTCTCTTTTCTCTTTTTGTCCTCTCTCTTCTCTTGTTGCACTCTCTCTTCTCTTGTTGCACTCTCTCTTCTCATCTTGCCTTCTCTCTTCTCATCTTTCCCTCTCTCTTCTCAGTTTGCCCTCTCTCTTCTCAGTTTTCCCTCTCTCTTCTCATCTTGCCCTCTCTCTTCTCATCTTGCCCTCTCTCTTCTCATCTTGCCCTCTCTCTTCTCATCTTGCCCTCTCTCTTCTCTTGTTGCACTCTCTCTTCTCATCTTGCACTTACTCTTCTTATCTTGCCTTCTCTCTTCTTATCTTTCCTTCTCTCTTCTTATCTTGCCTTCTCTCTTCTCATCTTACCCTCTCTCTTCTCATCTTACCCTCTCTCTTCTCATCTTACCCTCTCTCTTCTCATCTTACCCTCTCTCTTTTCTTGTTGCCCTCTCTCTTTTCTTGTTGCCCTCTCTCTTTTCTTGTTGCCCTCTCTCTTTTCTTGTTGCCCTTACTCTTTTCTTGTTGCCCCCCTTCTTCTCATTTTGCTCTCTCTTTTCTCTTGTTGCTATCTCTCTTCTATTGTTGCACTCTCTCTTCTCTTGTTGCCCTCTCTCTTCTCTTGTTGCACTCTCTCTTCTCTTGTTGCACTCTCTCTTCTCTTGTTGCACTCTCTCTTCTCTTGTTGCACTCTCTCTTCTATTGTTGCACTCTCTCTTCTATTGTTGCACTCTCTCTTCTATTGTTGCACTTTCTCTTCTCTTGTTGCACTCTCTCTTCTCTTGTTGCCCTCTCTCTTCTCTTGTTGCCTTCTCTCTTCTTACTTTGCCTTGTCTCTTCTCATCTTGCCTTCTCTCTTCTCATCTTGCTCTCTCTCTTCTCATCTTGCTCTCTCTCTCTTCTCATCTTGCTCTCTCTCTTCTCATCTTGCTCTCTCTCTTCTCATCTTGCTCTCTCTCTTCTCATCTTGCCCTCTCTCTTCTCATCTTGCCCTCTCTCTTCTCATCTTGCTCTCTCTCTTCTCATCTTGCTCTCTCTCTTCTCATCTTGCTCTCTCTCTTCTCATCTTGCGGTCTCTCTTCTCTTGTTGCCCTCTCTCTTCTCTTGTTGCACTCTCTCTTCTCTTGTTGCCATCTTTCTTCTCTTGTAGCAGTCTCTTTTCTTTTGTAGCAGTCTCTCTTCTCTTGTTGCACTCTCTCTTCTCTTGTTGCACTCTCTTTTCTCTTGTTGTCCTCTCTCTTCTCTTGTTGCACTCTCTCTTCTCATCTTGCTCTCTCCTATTGTTGCCCTCTCTCTTCTCATCTTGCGGTCTCTCTTCTCATCTTTTGGTCTCTTCTCATCTTGCCCTCTCTCTTCTCTTGTTGCCCTCTCTCTTTTCATCTTGCAGTCTCTCTTCTCTTGTTGCCCTCTCTCTTCTCTTGTTGCCCTCTCTCTTCTCTTGTTGCCCTCTTTCTCTTCTCTTGTTGCGCTCTCTTTTCTCATCTAGCGCTCTCTCTTCTCATCTAGGCTTCTCTCTTCTCATCTAGGCTTCTCTCTTCTCATCTAGGCTTCTCTCTTCTCATCTATGCTTCTCTCTTCTCATCTAGCCTTCTCTCTTCTCATCTCGTCTTCTTTCTTCTCATTTAGCGCTCTCTCTTCTCATCTAGCCCTCTCTCTTCTCATCTAGCCCTCTCTCTTCTCATCTAGCCCTCTCTCTTCTCATCTAGCCCTCTCTCTTCTCATCTTGCCCTCTTTCTTTTCATCTTGCCCTCTTTCTTTTCATATTGCTCTCTTTCTTTTCATCTTGCTCTCTTTCTTTTCATCTTGCTCTCTTTCTTTTCATCTTGCTCTCTTTCTTTTCATCTTGCCCTCTCTCTTTTCATCTTACCCTCTCTCTTTTCATCTAGCTCACTCTCTTCTCTTGTTTCCCTCTCTCTCTTCTCTTGTTGCCCTCTCTCTTTTCTCTTGTTGCCCTCTCTCTTTTCTCTTGTTGCCCTCTCTCTTCTCTTGTTGCCCTCTCTCTTCTCTTGTTGCCTTCTCTCTTCTCATCTTGTGGTCTTTATTCTCATCTTGTGGTCTCTTTTCTCTTGTTGCCCTCTCTCTTCTCTTGTTGCACTCTCTCTTCTCTTGTTGCACTCTCTCTTCTCATCTTGCCTTCTCTCTTCTCATCTTTCCCTCTCTCTTCTCAGTTTGCCCTCTCTCGTCTCAGTTTGCCCTCTCTCTTCTCAGTTTGCCCTCTCTCTTCTCAGTTTGCCCTCTCTCTTCTCATCTTGCCCTCTCTCTTCTCATCTTGCCCTCTCTCTTCTCATCTTGCCCTCTCTCTTCTCATCTTGCCCTCTCTCTTCTCTTGTTGCACTCTCTCTTCTCTTGTTGCACTCTCTCTTCTCTTGTTGCACTCTCTCTTCTAATCTTGCACTCTCCTTTCTCATCTTGCACTCTCTCTTCTTATCTTGCCTTCTCTCTTCTTATCTTTCCTTCTCTCTTCTTATCTTGCCTTCTCTCTTCTCATCTTACCCTCTCTCTTCTCATCTTACCCTCTCTCTTCTCATCTTACCCTCTCTCTTCTCATCTTACCCTCTCTCTTCTCATCTTACCCTCTCTCTTCTCATCTTACCCTCTCTCTTCTCATCTTGCCCTCTCTCTTTTCTTGTTGCCCTCTCTCTTTTCTTGTTGCCCTCTCTCTTTTCTTGTTGCCCTCTCTCTTTTCTTGTTGCCCTCTCTCTTTTCTTGTTGCCCTCTCTCTTTTCTTGTTGCCCTCTCTCTTTTCTTGTTGCCCTCTCTCTTTTCTTGTTGCCCTCTCTCTTTTCTTGTTGCCCCCCTTCTTCTCATCTTGCTCTCTCTCTTCTCTTGTTGCCATCTCTCTTCTCTTGTTGCACTCTCTCTTCTCTTGTTGCCCTCTCTCTTCTCTTGTTGCCCTCTCTCTTCTCTTGTTGCACTCTCTCTTCTCTTGTTGCACTCTCTCTTCTCTTGTTGCACTCTCTCTTCTATTGTTGCACTCTCTCTTCTATTGTTGCACTTTCTCTTCTCTTGTTGCACTCTCTCTTCTCTTGTTGCCCTCTCTCTTCTTATCTTGCCTTCTCTCTTCTTATCTTTCCTTCTCTCTTCTTATCTTGCCTTCTCTCTTCTCATCTTACCCTCTCTCTTCTCATCTTACCCTCTCTCTTCTCATCTTACCCTCTCTCTTCTCATCTTACCCTCTCTCTTCTCATCTTACCCTCTCTCTTCTCATCTTGCCTCTCTCTTTTCTTGTTGCCCTCTCTCTTTTCTTGTTGCCCTCTCTCTTTTCTTGTTGCCCTCTCTCTTTTCTTGTTGCCCTCTCTCTTTTCTTGTTGCCCTCTCTCTTTTCTTGTTGCCCTCTCTATTTTCTTGTTGCCCTCTCTCTTTTCTTGTTGCCCTCTCTCTTTTCTTGTTGCCCCCCTTCTTCTCATCTTGCTCTCTCTCTTCTCTTGTTGCCATCTCTCTTCTCTTGTTGCACTCTCTCTTCTCTTGTTGCCCTCTCTCTTCTCTTGTTGCCCTCTCTCTTCTCTTGTTGCCCTCTCTCTTCTCTTGTTGCCCTCTCTCTTCTCTTGTTGCACTCTCTCTCTTCTATTGTTGCACTCTCTCTTCTATTGTTGCACTCTCTCTTCTATTGTTGCACTTTCTCTTCTCTTGTTGCACTCTCTCTTCTCTTGTTGCCCTCTCTCTTCTTATATTGCCTTCTCTCTTCTTACTTTGCCTTGTCTCTTCTCATCTTGCCTTCTCTCTTCTCATCTTGCTCTCTCTCTTCTCATCTTGCTCTCTCTCTTCTCATCTTGCCTTCTCTCTTCTCATCTTGCCCTCTCTCTTCTCATCTTACCCTCTCTCTTCTCATCTTGCCTCTCTCTTTTCTTGTTGCCCTCTCTCTTTTCTTGTTGCCCTCTCTCTTTTCTTGTTGCCCTCTCTCTTTTCTTGTTGCCCTCTCTCTTTTCTTGTTGCCCTCTCTATTTTCTTGTTGCCCTCTCTCTTTTCTTGTTGCCCTCTCTCTTTTCTTGTTGCCCCCCTTCTTCTCATCTTGCTCTCTCTCTTCTCTTGTTGCCATCTCTCTTCTCTTGTTGCACTCTCTCTTCTCTTGTTGCCCTCTCTCTTCTCTTGTTGCCCTCTCTCTTCTCTTGTTGCCCTCTCTCTTCTCTTGTTGCCCTCTCTCTTCTCTTGTTGCACTCTCTCTCTTCTATTGTTGCACTCTCTCTTCTATTGTTGCACTTTCTCTTCTCTTGTTGCACTCTCTCTTCTCTTGTTGCCCTCTCTCTTCTTATATTGCCTTCTCTCTTCTTACTTTGCCTTGTCTCTTCTCATCTTGCCTTCTCTCTTCTCATCTTGCTCTCTCTCTTCTCATCTTGCTCTCTCTCTTCTCATCTTGCCTTCTCTCTTCTCATCTTGCCCTCTCTCTTCTCATCTTGCCCTCTCTCTTCTCATCTTGCCCTCTCTCTTTTCTTGTTGCCCTCTCTCTTTTCTTGTTTCCCTCTCTCTTTTCTTGTTGCCCCCCTTCTTCTCATCTTCCTTTCTTTATTCTCTTGTTGCCCTCTTTCTTCTCTTGTTGCCCTCTCTCTTCTCTTGTTGCCCTCTCTCTTCTCTTGTTGCCCTCTTTCTTTTCATCTTGCCCTCTTTCTTCTCATCTTGCCCTCTCTCTTCTCTTGTTGCCCTTTCTCTTCTCTTGTTGCATTCTCTCTTTTCATCTTGCAGTCTCTCTTCTCTTGTTGCACTCTTTCTTCTCTTGTTGCACTCTTTCTTCTCTTGTTGCACTCTTTCTTCTCTTGTTGCACTCTTTCTTCTCTTGTGCCCTCTCTCTTCTCTTGTTGCCCTCTCTCTTCTCTTGTTGCCCTCTCTCTTCTCTTGTTGCCCTCTCTCTTCTCTTGTTGCCCCTTCTCTCTTCTCTTGTTGCCCCTTCTCTCTTCTCTTGTTGCGCTCTCTTTTCTCATCTAGCGCTCTATCTTCTCATCTAGGCTTCTTTCTTCTCATCTAGGCTTCTCTCTTCTCATCTAGGCTTCTCTCTTCTCATCTAGCCTTCTCTCTTCTCATCTAGCCTTCTCTCTTCTCATCTAGCGCTCTCTCTTCTCATCTAGCGCTCTCTCTTCTCATCTAGCGCTCTCTCTTCTCATTTAGCCCTCTCTCTTCTCATCTAGCCCTCTCTCTTCTCGTCTAGCCCTCTCTCTTCTCGTCTAGCCCTCTCTCTTCTCATCTAGCCCTCTCTCTTCTCATCTAGCCCTCTCTCTTCTCATCTAGCCCTCTCTTTTCTCATCTTGCCCTCTTTCTTTTCATCTTGCTCTCTTTCTTTTCATCTTGCTCTCTTTCTTTTCATCTTGCCCTCTCTCTTTTCATCTTGCCCTCTCTCTTTTCATCTAGCTCTCTCTCTTCTCTTGTTGCCCTCTCTCTTTTCTCTTGTTGCCCTCTCTCTTTTCTCTTGTTGCCCTCTCTCTTCTCTTGTTGCCCTCTCTCTTCTCATCTTGCGGTCTCTCTTCTCATCTTGTGGTCTCTTTTCTCTTGTTGCCCTCTCTCTTCTCTTGTTGCACTCTCTCTTCTCATCTTGCCTTCTCTCTTCTCATCTTTCCCTCTCTCTTCTCAGTTTGCCCTCTCTCTTCTCATCTTGCCCTCTCTCTTCTCATCTTGCCCTCTCTCTTTTCATCTAGCTCTCTCTCTTCTCTTGTTGCCCTCTCTCTTTTCTCTTGTTGCCCTCTCTCTTTTCTCTTGTTGCCCTCTCTCTTCTCTTGTTGCCCTCTCTCTTCTCATCTTGCGGTCTCTCTTCTCATCTTGTGGTCTCTTTTCTCTTGTTGCCCTCTCTCTTCTCTTGTTGCACTCTCTCTTCTCATCTTGCCTTCTCTCTTCTCATCTTTCCCTCTCTCTTCTCATCTTGCCCTCTCTCTTCTCATCTTGCCCTCTCTCTTCTCATCTTGCTCTCTCTCTCTTCTCATCTTGCTCTCTCTCTCTTCTCATCTTGCTCTCTCTCTCTTCTCATCTTGCTCTCTCTCTCTTCTCATCTTGCTCTCTCTCTCTCTTCTCATCTTGCTCTCTCTCTCTTCTCATCTTGCTCTCTCTCTTCTCATCTTGCTCTCTCTCTTCTCATCTTGCCTTCTCTCTTCTCATCCTGCCCTCTTCTTCTCATCCTGCCCTCTCTTCTCTACTTGCCCTCTCCTTTCTTATGCACAATGAACAACATTAGGACTATAACAGATAATGTAATTCATTCACTATAACAGAAAGTGAACTTGAGTATAAAAACTCAAGTTCAATTTCTGTTATAGTGAATGAATTACATTTATTTGCTGATTTCCTTTATTTTTCTTAATTTTTCTTTTACAGTGAATGTGTACGAGTTGTGAAGGGTTATGGTTTGCCAATGCTAGTATTGGGGGGAGGTGGCTACACAAAACGAAATGTGGCTCGTTGTTGGACCTATGAAACTTCTGTCTTGCTTGATGATGAAATAAGTAATGATCTTCCTTATAGCGGTAAGTAATTTGAATGAACTTTGGAAATTGTTTTTGTTTTTTAACCAAAAAATTGAGTAAGATATAAATATTTAACAAAATTATTTATATTTTGAACCAGTTATATCTTTTGAGTGCGCGCCATCTACGTTTTAGATTTCAACATCTCACTTTTGGATTTATTTCTTTTTGAACACCTTCTCCATACTGCTCCTACGGAAAATTTTCTTTTTTTCGTCTTCTTAAAAAATCCCCTCAACAGACAACTACTATCTGGACTAACCACATACCCTTTTTACACAAACTTTTTTTCACCCCATTTTTAATAATATTTTAATATTTTTCAAATATTTGAACTTTGGCTTTTTCTAAAACCAACTTATCTATCTGTATTTCTCCTCTGATGATAAGATTTCGATCTTTGAAAAGTCTTCGCTTAAGGAAAGAACAATAAACACTGGTTTATTACAGAATACACCTTGCATTGAACGATCGAAATTTGAAATAAATTTGGACATTACGCCATATTTATCACTCTTATTTCTTCTATCTTTATATTTATATATATGTATGTATATATATATATATATGTATGTGTATATATGTATGTGTATATATGTATGTGTATATATGTATGTGTATATATGTATGTGTATATATGTATGTGTATATATGTATGTGTGTATATATGTATGCGTATATATATGTATGTGTATGCGTATATGTGTATGTCTATGTGTATATGTATGTGTATGTCTATATATATATATATATATATATGTATGTCTATATGTATGTGTATATATATATGTATGTGTATGTCTATATGTATGTGTCTGTCTATATGTATGTGTATATATATGTATGTGTATATATATATATGTATGTGTATATATATATATATGTATGTGTATGTCTATATGTATGTGTATATATATATATATGTATGTGTATGTCTATATGTATGTGTATATATATATATATGTATGTGTATGTCTATGTATGTGTATATATGTGTATGTCTATGTATGTGTATATATGTGTATGTCTATGTATGTGTATATATATGTATGTCTATATATATATATGTATGTGTATATATATGTATGTCTATATATATATATGTATGTGTATATATATGTATGTCTATATATATATATGTATGTGTATATATATGTATGTCTATATATATATGTATGTGTGTATATATATATGTATGTGTGTATATATATATGTATGTCTATATATATATATGTATGTCTGTCTATATATATATATATATGTATGTCTATATATGTATGTCTATTAGAGATGGGCAGTTTTACCGAAAAAACGCGGTTTTTCGGTTTCGTCTCCATACTGAATACCGAATTTTTTTTATTTTTTTTTAAACCGTAACCGTTCGGTATTGTGTTTTTACTACAGTAAGCCACCATATACAAGGAAACACGGTTGAAAAGATTTTCTGATTTGAATAAAATGGAATATTACCAAAAAATGTTATATTAGTAAGAGGACAGATTGAACAAATATATGATAAAAACATTTAATTGACTTGTAGGAAGAAATCTTTGTTTACAGTTTGTTTATCATTAACATTTTGAATTTTCAAATGAAAAAAAGAGAAATACGACAGACAACATGACATCGTATTTTTAGCATTTTCAAATGAAAAAGAAAATATCAAACGCGTTCCGTATGATGTCGAAAATCTATTTGATTCACAATATTTCATTTTCATCATCATTTTTGCTTAATTTTATTTGTAAAATTATTTTGTTTGTTTAAATAAATTTTCGTTTTTAATTTCTTGCATTTCTGAGTTATATTTTAGCTTCTGATGGGTTAAAGAATTAGATAGAATGTATATTCAAACTCAGTTTTATTCTTCAGAAATCTTTCATGAATCTTTGGTCACTGTTTTAACGAGGTATCAGAACTTTGATTACAACAGTCAACACCTTAAAACTTACGAATAGGCTATATTGCCGGTCCCGGCAAAATAACGATCCCTGCGTTATTTTGCCGGTTCATGTATATTTAACTAAATTGTTAAACATACAGTGACGCCCGGCACAATAATGAGTCTTACGTTATTTTGCTGGCTCGTGTTTATTTAACTATAAATTACTTTTTTTTTATTATTTAAATTAATTATTTTGTATTATTTAAAACTTTATCAAACGAAATTTTATTTATAATTTAAAACTTTGCCTGATTGTTTTTTTTATTTAAAACTTTGCCTGATTGATTTTTTTTGTTTGTTTTTAATTAAACTTTGCCTGATTGATTTTAAGCTACAATATATTTTAAAATAACGATAAAATTGATTTTTACCTCCGGTTGATTCGATTAGGAGTGAACTCTTCAAAATTACGACTTCATTGAAAGAACATTTTAAAATAGAAACTGTTTAAATCCAGTGATTTTCTGTATATTTTAACATTATCGAAGTTTTTCTTCATAAAGAAAATCAGAATTTTACATTAAAATCTTTCGTTTGTAAAGCACATTTTTAACAAGTTAATTCAACAACTTAATAACTTCATTATTTTTAAAAGTTTGGCTTTGGTTCAAGGATTACGAAGCAACACCTATTAAAGCACATTTTAACAAGTTAATTCAACAAGTAAATGTTACCAAAGGCAACATAAATTCTTCTTCTACCTACCTGTATAAGTTTATTTGTTTATTTTATTATTTATTTTTACTTAAAAAAATCATTTATCAAAATAAATAATAAAATAAACAAATAAACTTCTACAGGTAGGTAGAAGAATAATTTATGTTGCCTTTGGTAACATTTATTTGTTGCTTATTTTTTTCTTTATATATAACTTTTCTTAATTTCAATTACTTAAATCGAGAGCAGACTTAGTAATGTTGGGAAAATTCATCAACATTAATTATATTATGAAAAGTAACTAAATAAAAATAAACCGAAAAGAAAAATAGTATTTTTTTTAATAATAAAGGTAAAATATCTATTTTTAAATGATTGCGATTGTTTGGTTCATTTGAGCCATGCCTACTGGTACCCATGGTATCTCCGGCTCCCGTGGCGGTATAAAAAGTGCTGCCGCTTCACAATGTTTGTTTGTAAAACAATGCAACCTTGGATTAAATGTGTGGCAGTTGAAAATAAAAATTAATTGAATGAACGAAAATATTAGAGACAATTAGATTCTTTAGCCGGATTTCAGATGCTTGTGTACGAATGGGGTCCCTATATTTTCGTCTGCAAACAGCAATTCGTAAAGAAATTACATCAGATACGCTTTACAGCAAATGAAATCCGACTAAATAATCTAATTGTCTCTAATATTTCCGTTCATTTAATTATTTTACTTTCAATGTTTTTTTTGTATTAACAGCAGATATTTCTTTAACCGACACAATAGGGCAGGTCGATTTTATTTTATTTCTTTAACCGACACAACTGATGATGAAAACAAATTGTTTTTAAATATTTGCCCTTATTTATTTCATTACCTTTTCTTTCGCAAGGCCATAACAATTAGGTTTTAAAAAAACCGGCATAATAACGATCCCTTTACATTAGTAAATAATTATTGTGCCGGGCGTCACTGTATGTTTAACAATTTAGTTAAATATACATGAACTGGCAAAATAACGCAGGAATCGTTATGATTCATATAATGGAGAATGATTCAGTCACAAAATTATCGAAACAGTGGCATAATTCAACTAAACGTTGAATAATAACTAATCATCACACATAAGAATGAATAGCTTCCATATTAAAAAAAATTTTTTCAAAAAAAACGAAAAACCGAACCGTAAACCGAGGTTTTAAGGGAAAAAACCGAAACC
>CAUVYP010000226.1:2500-128291 GCA_963556195.1 Sepiola atlantica | reverse complement strand
GAAACAGTGGCATAATTCAACTAAACGTTGAATAATAACTAATCATCACACAAGAGAATGAATAGCTTCCATAGTAAAAAAATTTTTTTCAAAAAACCCGAAAAACCGAACCGTAAACCGAGGTTTTAAGGGAAAAAAACCGAAACCGATACCGAAACAAAAATTTAAAAACCGCCCAACTCTAATAAATAGTGCGAGTCACCGAAGACAAAGCACAGTCTTGTAACTGTCAAGCCAAGTGCTAGTCACTTTCTTACTTTGTTAATACACTTGTTAAACCAACCCCTTGACTTGACTTCCTTTATTTATTATTCACTGTTGGACAACTTCACAACAGATTGGCGACGAGGAATCGAAACGATTTCACTGCAAAAAAAATCACCCAAAGTGATTCGCAAGATCTTCACGGAAAAAAACCCATCTTCGTCAGATATTTGGATTCGCAAGGATTAACAGCAAATTAACTACTACAAAAGTAGTTAAACGACGAAAAAAAAAAAACACAAACTAAAAATTTGCTACCAAAAATCGAAAACTAGAAAACGCGAAAGACATTTTCAATTATTGAAATAATTGAATACACTGATACCATTATTTTTTTTCTCTTCAAGTTTCACTGACTCGTTAAGATAAATGTTATCCGCGTCAACTATTACAGATATTGTGTAAGTTTGTCGTTATTATTAGGACAACATCTGATATTTGAGCAAGATCCGGATTTACTATTTATTAAAACGGTCTACCACAGAATTGTCGAGAGCAAAGGACGGACAGTTAAAAAACATATTTGCGTAAGTCATTTGTGCTTCTAACAAAGAACTGTTAAATAAGCAAGTCACATTTTTGCAAAATGAAAAGGGGTTAAAAAGATTTCCCATAAAACTAGTCTTATTAGGCTTATAGTGACGGACTTGGTTTTGTAAATTTAAAAAAAAATTTTTTTTCTTAGTTTTGTTTTTCAAACAAAAGAACTGGGATTGAATTTTTTTTTTATTAAGGAATAATATATTTCTTGCTTTGTGTATTAGTTGAGCAAACTAATTATATTAAGCACGTTGTGGGGAAAACTGATTTATTTTTACAAGTGTAAATTGTGTGGTGCATAATTTGAATTTGTGAATGATGGACACTGAATTCAAAGATTCTCTTTTTCAATTACTTAAATTCCAAATGGAACAAAATGTTGCGTTACAAAGACAGCAAGTTGAACAACAAATGGAACTTCAAAGAAAACAAGTTGAAATTGAGGAGAAATTTAAAAGAGTCGTTGGAACAGCAAAAAGCCCAAAGAAAATGCATGCTGAACGAGAAGAAAGATTCCAAGAAAAACTGCTACAACAACAGAAACACTGTGTGGAGTGCTATTGAAATTTTCAATTATAATCCAGAAGACGATGTCACTTTTGCTCACTTCTATAGAAGATATGAGGATATTTTTGTATCGGACTGCAGTACATGGACAGACTCTAAAAAAGTTAGATTTTTGCTAAGAAAATTAGGAGCTGCCGAGCATACAAAGTTCGTGAATTTTATCCTTCCAAAAAAGACCAGTGAGTTGAACTTCCAGGAGGCAGTTACTTTACTAACAGAACTGTTTTCTACAAAAACTTCTCTTTTCCACAGGAGATATAAGTGTATGAATGTCACTAGAAGAGAGGAAGACGACTACATTACGTATGCAAGTATAGTAAATAAACTTTGCGACGATTTTAAATTAGAGGAATTATCATCGGATAATTTTAAATGTCTAATATTCTTGCAAGGTCTGGTCTTAAATAAAGACTCTGAAATTAGACGTCGTGTTTTAAATAAACTCGAAAATGAGCCATGTCTAACAATACAAAACTTAGCGGAAGACTGTGAACGTTTTGTTACGTTGAAACAGGACAGTCGTGACATAGAGGAAAACAGAGTGTCGCACATTAAAAAAATCCATCAGAAGAAAAAATTGACTTCAATGAATAACCAGAGAAAAAAACATGGAAAAGATCCACCTGGACCGTGTTGGAGGTGTGGAGATAACCATTGGTACAATGAGTGTCCCTACATATTCAAACAATGTGACAACTGCCACCAAAAAGGACATAAGGCATCACGTTGTAGGAAAAAATCTGGTAGAAAGACAGCCATTAAACTGACAAAAATTGAACCTGAAGAACAAAATATCCGGAAATATGTACAGGTCAAAATGCTTAAAAAGAAAGTAAGACTACAGCTTGATAGTGGGTCTGACATTTCCATCATTAATGTACAGACATGGAAGAAGCTTGGGAGACCCACTATGATCAAATCACAAAAAACGGCGAAAAGCGTCAGTGGTGAAAAAATAACCTTCGAAGGGGAATTATTGATGAATATTTCTTTCCAGAATAAGACCGTAAAAGCCAAAATTTTTTTATGCGAAAATCGAATAACCTTTTTGGAACTGATCTGATTGAAAAGTTTACCCTATGGGATCTGCCTTTAAGCTCTTTTTGCCAAAAGGTTGAGGATTCGAATGTGGAGGCAGAAAAACTCAAGAGGGAATTAAAAGAAAATTTTCCAGACGTATTTTCAGGCGGTCTTGGAAGGTGTACAAAAGCGGTAGCAAAGTTTGAAGTTAAAACAAATGAACTACCTGTGTTCAGAAAGAAAAGAAATGTTCCATACGCCGCTATAGAGCAAATAGACGGTGAATTAGAAAGACTCGAGAACATGGCTGTCATTTCAAAAATTGATCACAGTGAGTGGACTTCACCTACAGTTTATGTTAAGGAAAAGAATAAGGAGATTCGGGTTTGTGCCGACTTTTCCACAGGCTTGAACAAGGCATTAAAAGATCACCATTACCCTCTTCTAAGCCCTGAAGAAATATTTGCGAAACTGAGTGGAGGAAAATATTTTTCTAAAATCGATCTCAGCGACGCTTATCTTCAAATCCCTGTCGATGAAGAGTGTTCAAAACTGCTATGTATCAATACCCATAAGGGATTATACAAATTTAACCGACTTCCTTTTGAGGTGAAGGTCGTCCCTGCGATTTTTCAACAAATTATGGACATGATGTTAAATGGGATGGATTTCGCAGTAGGGTACCTGGACGATGTGTTAATAAACAGTGTTAGCACTATAGAAAGGTGTCATAGGACAGTGAATCGGATTGCTGCACGAAAGAGCTGCCCTGTTATGGAGGCTGTGTATTGGTACAACGTTACCCCCAAGGATGATGTGTCTGCATCATCAGCACCTGCCAATTTGTTGTACTCATACCAGATCAGAATGAAAGGGGTCAATGTTGTGCCCTATTCGAATCACAATGGGATCTCTTCACTTTATAAAGAGGGGGACACTTTTTGAGTGAAGAATCCATAAGGACGTTGCACGTCGAAATTCAGACCAGGTCGTTAGAACAACACAAGACTCATGTAAACCAAGTATTCAAAAAAATCCAGGATTATGGGTTTAAAATCAAAGATGAGAAATGTACTTTTTTCATGGAAAAAATAAAATACTTAGGGCAAATCATCGATGAGCAAGGAAGAAGGCCAGACCCAGATAGGGCAATGGCGATAAGAAAATACTGCTCCAGAAAATACTGCATCCCTACAAAGCTTCTTAGGGTTGGCGAATTACTACAATGTGTTCGTACCAAACATGCATAAACTAAGATCACCCTTAAATGAACTGTTAGAGAAGGACCAAAAATGGGTCTGGACGCAAGAGTGCGAAGAAGCGTTTCAGAAAATTAAAGATATCTTTACGTCTGACTTGTTTCTGGCACATTATAATCCCAAGCGTGATATTGTAGTTGCAAGCGATGCCAGTAACTATGGTATAGGAACATGCATATTGCACAAAATGGATGATGGAAAATTAAAACCCATAGCCCATGCATCCTGAACACTTCTACCAGCCGAAAAAAAATACTCTCAAATTGAGAAAGAGGCTCTAAGCATTATATTCGCGGTAAAGAAATTTCATCGTTTCCTGCACGGTAGACAATTTCTGTTACAAACAGACCACAAACCCTTATTAATGATTTTCGGATCGAAAAAGGGACTACCACAACACACTGCGAATAGACTCCAAAGATGGGGTACCATTCTTAACTACAATTTTCAAATGGAGTATGTACCATCTAAGAAATTTGGTCATGCAGACGGGTTATATGGTGATAGCAGCCATTCAAGCGGAAGCTGAAGTAAAAAAAAACGTTATTAATCCCCAGAGGGGATATTTTCAAAGGGGGGTGTTACACCGGCCGTTCTTACACAGGAGAAACTGCACCGGTTGTCACTATAAATAGTGCGAGTCACCGAAGACAAAGCACAGTCTTGTAACTGTCTAGCCAAGTGCTAGTCACTTTCTTACTTTGTTAATACACTTGTTAAACCAACCCTCGACTTGACTTCCTTTATTTATTATTCACTGTTGGACAACTTCACAACATTAATGAAGATGTGGCATCGGCAGAATCCGTAAGGAAGCATCTAGACCTGTACGGACTTACTAGTAAGGACCCAGAAAAACTGAAAAATGGTGCACGAGTGCTGGGATTAGAAATTTGGGCAGAACATGGCGACGAGGAATCAGTACTGTGAATGCGTAGAGAACTATGACACAAAGATGTATTTTCTCCATGTGTGGCAAACTGGTGGGGCACTTTACAGTGTGAGGATGGCTTTGAGTGGAAACAGGCTTTATTAAATGTTACGCAACAACTGTTACACAGAACAGGGATGACAAGGTTAGCTATACTCCGCTGGAGTGTATGATAGCAGATACACTTGCCCGTGTACAGCAATCAGATCCCATCCGAGGAAAATGGTACGTGGGTGGATGCAAGCTCGCTTGCTGTGGGCATAGCTCTTGATGCCAGTGGAGCCGTCATCGAGGATGCATGCTGGTTGCGACCAACAAAGGATACCCAACATATAAATGTTGCAGAACTGGATGCCGTACTAAAAGGACTAAATCTTGCATTCAAATGGAAGGTCAATGTGTTACACATAAAAACAGACTGTGTGTGTACCACTGGGTGACCAATGTGCTAACGGGGAAAGTCTCGATTGAGCACAAAGGCAGCAAGGGAGATGCTCATAAGGCAAAGACTGGGCACGATAATCTCACTTGTGAAAGAGTATGACATTTCGGTTGATCTAGCACTAGTAAAATCTGGCCAGAATCGAGCAGACTTCCTGATGAGAGTTCCACAGCGGTGGCTCAATGATGTGAAGAGAGAGATTGAACCAACACAGACAGTGTGTGCTTTTGCCACAGGAAATCTGAACCCAACACAGCTGAACGAAATTCATCGACATAGTGAACATCCTGGAATCAGGCGAACATTATATTTTGTACGTAGAATCGACCTGTCTGTGTCTAAAGCGGCAATAAAGGCAGTTATTCGGAATTGGTAGGAATGCCAGACAATAGACCCAGCTCCAGTGCAATGGAAAAAGGGAAGGCTCAGTGTGCAGGACGTATGGAACCGACTAGGCATGGACATCACACACTACAATGGTTACCATTTTTTTATACTGATCGATTGTGAACCCATGCGGTTTTCAATCTTGCCGCCACTACAATGGCAAGACACTGCACATGTGATCCGGCAATTAGAATCAATGTTTTTCTAACGTGGCTCCCCAGCCAAGATTCTGGCTGATAATGACACTGCCTTCTGCAGTCAACAGTTCAGGCAGTTCATGAACGAGTGGGGTGTAAACTTCTGACCACGCTGTGCATACAGGCCATCAGGAAATGGTATTATAGAAAGGTGTCATAGGACAGTGAATCGGATTGCTGCACGAAAGAGCTGCCCTGTTATGGAGGCTGTGTATTGGTACAACGTTACCCCCAAGGATGATGTGTCTGCATCATCAGCACCTGCCAATTTGTTGTACTCATACCAGATCAGAATGAAAGGGGTCAATGTTGTGCCCTATTCGAATCACAATGGGATCTCTTCACTTTATAAAGAGGGGGACACTTTTTGAGTGAAGAATCCATAAGGACGTTGCACGTCGAAATTCAGACCAGGTCGTGTCACTGAAGTGATAAGTTCACAGTCAGTGGTTGTCAATGGCACACCTCGACATGTAGGAGATGTACACCCACGTCTCAGCTTATCACCGGTAGTGGACGACAGTGATGACACATCATCAGAGAGTACTGAATGGAGAGAACCAGATTCCGATACAAGTAATAGTGGTTCTGCATCTGAAAATGAGGGAGAGGACAGACGTTCCTTGGTTGAGCTGCCTTATTCCATTGCCAATTCAGGTACTGGTACATCTGATGTAAGAGAGAAAGAAATAACTCTCCCACTACAGAGAAGTACTAAGATAAAGTGACCAGCCACCATCTGTCACTTGTGTGATCATACGATCAGGGCGGAGTGTGACAATAAAGAGGAACACTCACCGTCAGGAAAAAGAATGAGGTGCTTCGCATGTTGTGTCTGCAGATTAAAAAAGGGCTTCTCTTCATAGGTGCAGGTTTTTATGGTGGTCTCTGATTTGCATATGTGGATATCAGCTGATATAAATGAAGAGGACAGCTGGGAAGGAGGGGAAAGCAATTTGGATTGGAGAGAGAAAGGCAGAGAGAAAGTGGGTTGCACAAAATTCGGTTGGAAATTGAATTACAGTCAAAACTTTTTTTTTTTAATTCTTTTATTTTTCTGGCAGTTTGTCAACACTTTAATACACTTCTCAGCTTCCTCATTCCACCACCATGTCACTATAGTGAAATTTTGCTATAGCTGCATAGCGAGTTCACATTCCCTTCCCAAAAATAGAAGACGTGTGTTTTCATTTCGCTAGACTACTTATTTACTCTGAGTTTGACAATTTAAAAAATAATTTTTGTTCAAGTTTTTCAAAGTTTATTGTGAAAAAGTAATGGATCAACTGTTTTAAAGCAATTTTTCTAGACTGAGGCAATTTAAATTTTTGTTCCAATCCCTTTTTGGCGAGCTAGATTTCCCCACATTAAAAACTACCTTGTGTCTAACTCTGCCCTTGTGGGCAGGCAAGTAAATAGGGATTCTGTTGTTGCTTTCTTTAACACTTACTACACGTGTTGTACAAGTGTGATAAAGTGTATTCTTGTTATTGCGTTATTTATAATTCTTCACTTGTTAGAATTTAAATAATTATTTTTTTAAACTGATGAATTATGAATTCAAGACAATTGCATTTTTAATGAAACTGGCGATATATAAAAAACAAGATGTTTCTTCACATTTGTTTTTTAATATCAGAAAACCTTTTCACAATAACATATTTTTGTTTACAATACCCACATAAAGCATATTTAAAAATAAAATAAAACCAAATGTTACTATTTGTAATTTTAATTTATATTGATCATTTTTTTTAATAACTATCAGTTTGTTTTTCTATGCAATCTTTTTATCTTATGAAGTTAGTAGACTACGAATTAAAAGTCCGATAAAATTGAAATAAATTTTTATTACACTTTTAATTCTCAGTCCCCACTTACTTGCCTCCCCACGAGGGCAGAGTTAGACACAAGGTTGGTTTTTAATGTGGTAAAATCCAGCTCCCCAAAAAGGGGCACCCTGGGTCAGGACAAAAAATTTAATTCTTTCACTGATCGAGGACAGAAAAGATTAAGTGTAGTATCAGAACAGTCAAAAGACCAAATGTAACAAAAAAATTTAAGCATTGCATTTTTTATTATCGTGAAAAAACACAACAACTTGTAAATTGGAATTTTGAACTTAATTTTGTTTTCTCATGAGTAATGGTGCACGATAAAAACGTCACGTGAATAATTAGGAAAAAATGTCACAAAGCAAGAAGATAGAAAAGGGGACAATCATAATAAATAGCTATCCTGTGTGGAAGATTAATTAGTTCAGTTGTCAGTGGTTTTGCTCTCATTGGTTGAATTATTGAACAGAACCCAAAACTAGAAATGTGTTATAATTTATATATTACTAGTTGTTGGCTGTATAAGTAAGAGACAAGCATAAACCCGTATGGAAGATGATCACCCACTTTCCAACCAAATAGCGTTTGAATGACATGTAAACGTTTTAGTTAACAATCAGATGTAACCATGTTCTTGTTTTTCTTGCCACTTAGGGTCCGAGTGATAGTGCTAGGGTTACACATTTTATCCAATCTTATTTTTTTTCCATTATATTATGGAGGAAATATATGCAGGACCTTACTGTGAAACACTACAACTAACCTGCCCCAACCTTGTTGAAAGAAACATTTTAGTGCAGTGTAATGCTTTAAAAAATGGTTTTGTTTTTGAGTTACACAATTTCTTTATAACAGATATTAATAGTGTTATACAGACACTATTTAATGATTCAAAAGAAATTAAAGCTGTATTGAAATACCTTACAGTCTGTATGATACAACGTTCCGGTTTTAAAATCTTTGAAATTTACACATTTAATTTATAATTCATAGCTTAAGGTAAAGAGATACATAAAATCTGACTGCATAATCAAAAAGAGCACATAATTTTACATAAGAGTAACAAGTTTCATAAGAATAGCTTACAAATAAATAAATGGTGGAGAAATTACTGGATTTCTTAAAATAATGCAGTCTGTATTTTGGCCTACTTCTTTTAAAGGATTATTAAAGTAAAATATCCAATAAAAAACACAAATTTTGGCACTTAAAATTCATAAAACTTTTGAACCAGGTTGTATTTGCATAATTTAAACAGTTTTGAACTTCTTTTAACACAGCTCTATTCATCCAAGTTGATAAAATAACAATTAGTTAAAAAGGAAAAAGAAACTTGTAATGCTAAAAGTAATAACAGTGAAATTTATACTTATGTAAATTTTTATAAAAACCTATGCAGAGCTTTCAATTAGACTGGATTTTATTTTTGTGTTAAGTTACTGTTATTAAAAAAAGGGCTTAAAAATAAATTTTCAAGTATAAAATAAATTTGGTAGAAAAGTAAAAAAAAATTCTATTATAAAAGTAAATGACACAAACAAAATATAAAAAGAATGAAACTCCTCAAAAAATAAATAATGATTTGTTTCGCTATGGATATATTGAATCCATAGCGAAACAAATCAGTATTTATTTTTTCACTAATGCGGACAACTGAGTTTGGTGATGTTTGCGCCATGTTGAGTTGTACTTTTCTATGTGTGGAATACACTCATTCATAGGATGTCTCATTTATGAGTATAGTAATATAACATCAACAAATTATTAAAGACAGGTTCATTTAAAAAACCTTGTTATTTTGGGGATTTTTTAATTTAATTTTTGGGGTATTTCATTCACTAAAATTTTCAAATGAGATTTTGTTTTAAGTCAACCTAATTGATGACATGTGCACAATTTTGTTCCACTATGCATAAAAAAATAGCACCATTTTAAAGAAAATGAGTGGTTCAACTCAGAACTTTGATAACATGGATTCACAGCTTCAGATGCTTACGTTCTTATTAAAAAAATAAAAATTGCTATTTAAAATCATTGAAAGGAGATTCTTTTAATTGATTACATTCTTAATATAAAAAAACAAAAACAAACGCTAATTTTCTCAACATTGGTTGTAAATTTTTTTTCTTCTTATTGGAGATCTTCCGCTTGGGATGAGATTCTTTCAAACTCTTACGTTATTAATAAAAAAACAGATGCTAAGACAATTTTCGCTACACCAGTTGTAAACTATATGGAAACGCATTCATGTAATAATCTTTCACTTTTTCTAAGATTAAAACATTTGACTGACTAATGGTTCTAGCAATTATTTTGTGCCACCATACTTAAAATAGTGTCAGAAAAAATTACATATAGTGAATTTTAACAGCATCAACATATTTTCACCGGTGGGCCTGAGCATGCTTTCCCCAGAATAGATGCTTTTGGCAGCGTTCTAAAGCCCTCCTTACTTTTAATTTATTTCAAAGTAGTTAAAATATTCTAAAAAAAAAAAAAAAATTACATACAGTGGCTTTTAACAACAACATATTTTCATGAGGTTTTTATGTACACCAGTCCAAAATTAAGATACTTTCTAACACATTCATCGGAAAATAATGGAAATAGTGTGTTTGTACAACATGTATCACTTTGTTTACTGTTAAGGACCTTTCAAAAAAATTTAATAAATATAACAGTACGCATTTCGATTATAGATTAATGAACAGCCCCCAAATATTCAAATTATATTTTTTTTCATTTTGAAGTTTGGCTGGATTGGAAATTATATTTTTTTCATCCATTATTTGTTTAAAATATATTTCAGAGATAACATTGAATTAAATTTTAATTGAACTACCTACAGCACCACCAAAGCAACAACAATAAAAATTGATTAGCAATTTTTTTTTTATAAAAAGTAAAAAAATTTAAATAAAAATAGTAATTTCTTCATTTACTCAATTTTCCCAGATGATGGCGGGACATAGGTCCCACTAGTCTTTATAATAAAGTTAAGTGATTCCCCCCCCCCCCATTTCATTGAGAGTTATAGCTCTATAAACACAAGCAATATACACAATTTTGTTATAGCAACAATTAATGCCAATTCTTGATGCATATCTTTAATATACACAATTTTGTTATAGCAACAATTAATGCCAATTCTTGATGCATGTCTTTTTAGAAAATATTAGTGATGGGACGATTCCAATATATCCCCCTGATTCCGATACAATTACCTATTCAGATTCTTTTTAAATTTCTAAATAATTACTTATAGAGCTGTTTTTTTTTTAGAGGGGGGGGGGGTCGGGTCGGGCTGGATTACCATAAAAAAACGTGTAATGTGTGCACATATTTTCGCAAAAGTAAAAATACACTGGCGGTACATTATACGAGTAGCTCTAATAGATTGAAAATAGTGAGAGGGCAACTAAAGATTTATTTCTCTTTTAAAACAAAGCCAATTGGCAGTAGTTCATCAAGTTGACAAAATGTTATTCAAATTTTTCATAATTAATTGAACATAGTTGACCAGGACCTTTTCTAATAATTTAAAAAAAAAAATAGTGTAGTAATTTTAAAAATGAAAATACTGCAAAGAGAAAAGAAAGAAAAACTAAACAGAAAACTGTTCACTTTATTTTCTTTTCTCTCCGAAGAATACTCTGTAGAGTATACTGCTTTTATGTTCATTTTTAACAAACAACTTGTGGAGATGATGTGGTGTCGATATTTCCGACACATCTAACATCCGGTGTAATATCTTCTACGAGAATATTGAAATGTATGTATCACAAAATTACATTGAACTGTAATATTTATTGGGTTTATGAAAATGTAATTGTAAGTGAAATTATGCTAATTATAACTAAAATTCAAACCACTTACTTCTGCCTGGAAATTCTGAAATGTTTAGGGTGTGAATTTTACATTTGTAGATGCTTTTTTTTTTTAACAAATTTTATCTTGAAAAACACATTACACGGGTGTGCAGATTACATGTTTTATTTTCACTGTACACTCGATTCAGCAAATACTTTTAAGATTATAAAAAACTTTTTGAAAAACTTACCTGTTTAATTTTTAGAGTGGTAACGGGGTGAGTCCAGTTTGCTATGTTACTTTAACATAAATTGACTACCTACATAAGTGAGTGTAACCTCATACCACTTGGGGTCAACTTATGTTAAAGTTACATAGCGAACTGACCTCTCCTCCTTAACTAAATATTAAACAGGTAAATTTTTTTTCAATAATATTAACATTCGTTGTGTTTGGAAAATTAGGTAATTTTGACAAGGTAACAGTAACTATGAATTGGAGGATGGCAATTGAATCAGTGAAACTGTAAATACAATTCTAATTTTATGTTATAAATTAATAAAAGAGTAACATACGTGTAAAAATATACTAAAAATACATGAAGTCACTTGCTGGGAAGCTGTACAAATACTTTCTTTAGCATCCAGGGTAAAGTGGTTAAGTATACACAACAGAAAGGTGTTCGAACATCATTCTTTCAAGAAATATGGCGTTTTTTTAAAGATAAAATACACCATAGGTGCCGGAACTGTGGCATTCTTAAACAGAAGGGACTCGTTTTTCTGCTGATGTCACAGTGGTTGGTGCTAAGCAGATAAACATGATGCTTCAAAGAGAAGAGTAACACGCTACAGACATATGACAGTAATCATTTCTGTCTGAAATTATTTCATCTTTGATCTAGTAATTGTTTGGTATTTATAAAAGTATACTGATGGTCTTGTTCATGTCGTTTTCAAGGTGGAATTCTGATAGTGATTTGAAGGTAAAAATATTTTTAAAGACTCATTTAGACTAAAATTTAAGATGGATGTTCAAATCTGTTTTGACAGGAAAATCTTAAATGAAAACAAATACTTGATTGTTTTCTCTAAAATTTAAAATATTGTTTTTACACAATAACCAGTACTACTAGTACTACCAGTACTATAAAACATTTTGTTTGTCCTGTAGCAGTTACATGAGTGAACTATTTTCTGTCGGCCTGCGTGGCCGGCAGCGAGATGTGATTCGGCTTGGTGATTGTGTGGCCATCACTTTTTCACTGCACAAGATTCATACGCAATGAATCGTGTTTTGGTGCAAACACAGACACCTGACCAACATGAATCTTCAGTTCCCAAACAGGCAAGATGTGATCCTGCATTTTCTACCGTCGGCCCGGTAGAGAATTCGAGTGACTCCAGGATAATGTTATTTTGTCTTGTCTACATTCACCAACTCAATGTACTATCTTTGTTCTGTTCCTGTGTTTCCAGTAAATAAATCTGCACACCACTTTTGTTGTGAGACCATTGTTTATTTCATGAGGAATGGTGATCCAGTTTTGCTTATTCTATTTCAGTCAAACATGACCAGATGAATTAATCTTTCAAGTAAGTTGTCAATCTGATTTTCTTCTCGATACTAAAATTGGTGACACCGACATGATTCAAAACATGCAACATTCTTCAAAAAAAAAAATAAATAAATAATAATATCTGAAAATCAGACATTTTTTTTTCTCGTGACGGCAACCTACAAATCTGTCCAGAGGTTATTTTTTCCACATTTGGCAGTTTAAAGATTTAAAAACTACAGAAAAAACACATTTCAATATTAAGGATTACGGTAAGTACAGTTTCCATGAGTTTTCTGATTTCTGACATGTTTTATTACATTTCATTCAGATTTTTTGTCAAAGAAAACTAGCATGTTAGCATTTTGATTTAGACAAATTATTAGGGAATAGCAATTTCATTTTCCATTGCTATTGAATTAAGATTTGTTGCAATTTGTAGAATTGTAGTGATGAAATAACTTATTTTCTGCTTTCCCACCCAATTTTTAAATAATCACCACGTGCCATGCATCTTCTGCTTTGTGGAGGATTTCTCCTAATGGCTAACTCACATTCAACTTAATCGTTAATAAATAACTGTAATTCTAAGTTATCCTTTATGATGTAGACTTTTGTTGTTAGAATTTCACAATTTTTCACATTTTTACCAAATATGTATGCCATCTTCAAGTTATCTATTTTTGACTGTCAACATGCTATTTTTACTGGCACCTTTTTTGTAATGCGATTAATGCAGTATTTTTCCTACTACTAGCCTGACTAATTCTTTCTTGCTTTAACACATGATGTCTGCCATTCATGTTAACTTTTGACACCTATTGGAAGTTAGGACACTATATTTTCATATATTTTCCAATTTAGGGACACTTTGCTGTCCACGGCATAGCAAAATGGTTAAAACAGGGAAGCTTACTACACAGTGCATATCCGCTTTACATACACTTCTTACGTGCTACAATGCATTAACCATATGCACTTACTTGCAACAGTGCATAACCATTTCTCTTCAGTAGAGACCAAACACTACTTCTCTATTCATACAACAGCACACACTGACTTGTGCTCCACAATTGAAACAGTGTATAATAACACGGACTACTGATTTCAACCTCAGTCTATAAACGTTCTTTAATACCCACGTATAGTCAAGTTACACGATCCATGGACTTGCAACTACACAAAGATTTCATGTGGATCATTATCATTGCTTACATCCCTACCACTCCATCTTAGGTGATGTTTCTTGCACCACTTTGACGGTGGACACGCGTAGACTAAGACTTTTTTTTTTACAAACGTGAAAATTAGCGTCGAAAGCTAATCATGTGTAAAGCTGGAAATCGCCGCTCCCCCTCACCACGCATCTCCTAATCCTTTATGTTTCAATCAGGCCCGCGGATCACATGTTAAGACCCATGGTAGTAAAACGACTTTTCATTAAAACGATAAAAGGGAGAACAACAAGTAATCATGGTAGAGAAAGAACGGGACACATTTGAATCACAGTTCATAAACATAAAATTAGAAATAAGACACTTGTAAGAATTAACCAAAGGCGAGATTATGCAAACATAACAAGTGTTTATTAAATAAAGAAAAAAAAGAAAAGTTTAGATAAGATCGAGAATGGTGGATCAGTCTAGAGTTATAAAAGTTTGCAAATAATGAAAGTTAAAAATAAGTAATTTGTTTTCTTTTTTGTTTTGTTCTTAAAATGGAACACATCTTTTTATAGCCTTTTTTTGTGTGTGTTAATTGACATGCTGAGTGGAAGATAGTTTTACAGGATTTTAGATCCTGACGTCAGTTCCTTGTATACAGAAGTATAGCTTTCGATTTGAAGTGCTGGATCGGCACAAAATCTTGATATGTCTTCACCCCTCCACTCCTGAAATCTGACTGTCTCGTCTTTCACGGATAGTTTTTAGGTGGCGAGATATAGGTAATCTCGTATCCAGAAAGGAAATTGTTGCCTTTGTCTATATGGCCAACTTTGTCGGATTGGATTTTTCTTTGTGAATCTCCTTTTGTTTTTTTGTATGCGGGGATCTATATTTCGATTTCTGCTTGGTCGGCAGCAAATCTTAGAAACGTGTTGACTCCACCACTGCAACAAACCAACTCCTTGTGTTTCTTGCCCAGCTCTTCCCGCTCTCTCTCTCGGGCCTTCCGTTTGCATAGCAACAGGCTTTTCTCCAATTTGATTGGTTGCCCTTCATCCGCCCCCGCAAACTGCGTGGGCTGACTTTATGGCTCTTGGCCTCTCGCTATCTAGACTACATCCGGTCCCAAATTTTTAATGTGTGTTTTCTTTTTTTTTTTTTTGTGAATTGCACCATACTTCTTTTTTGTAGGAGAACATGTGCCAACAAGTTCCCTATTCTTCTTTTCATGCTTTAGGGAGCAAAATATGTGGATATAACACAGATCCCCCCCCCCCCCCACACACACACATTTTGGACCATGAACGCATCGGTTACCATTGTCTCTCCGCCGGGTATGCTTTCAAAGATGGGCTTGGCATTATGAAATCCCTATAGCAAGATGAGATCTCTACTCTGGTAGAGTGATTTGACAATGTCCTTGTCTGCTGCGTCGCCTGACCTATCTGGATAAATGCGTCCTTCTGGTGGATTATGGGTGCTTCAGGTGGTTGACTCCGACTAACGATCTGGTTATCCGTTAAGGGTGGTGGAACATCGTAATTCAAATGGTTTGGTCGGGTCATGGAACTATGCGACGTACATGGGCTCAGTGGACCCATTCTTGATCTCCCTTCTCATGCTGTATAAGTAGAATGGAATCGTTTGACTTTACCGCGTCAAACATTCCTATCCATGGTAAATGAGAATTGTGTGCTACCGCAGAACTTGGCCGATGTAGCAAGATTTTTGTATGGGGTCTTTAAATTGCAAGTGACTCAGACGACTGTCGAATCTGATCAGCCTCATTGCTTGCGAGGGCTACCCTGTTGTGCATCTGCCTCAATAATGCATTTATTTGGATCCCATAGGCCGGTTTCCAGTAGTGCCTGTCGTTGATCCAGTCCCACGTTCGGGTGTCTACTCGTGATCACATAATGTGGGGATAACCCCGTTGCGCTGCTGATGGTTGCATTCATAGAGAATACGACCGATTCCAGAATGTCAGTCCACTCGCATCGTCGGTCTTCACATCACATGAATATAGCGTTTTTGAGGATGTGGTGCTGCCTCTCAATGTTTCCAGAGTTCTGGGGCCACCACGGGCAGTGCAGTTTCTGCTTGATTGAGGTAAACTCACAGAACAATCTGTACACCTCACTTGTGAAGTGTGTACCACGGTCAGATGAAATTATACACGGAATTTCCCGGTGTCTCAGGAAAAACTGTACACACCTCTCGCTGTATCCAGGGCGCGGTACCTTGCGCACGGTATCGCAGTCAGGTGGCGACTGAAACTGTCGAGATTGTCTAAATGTACCGCTTGCCATCGGACAAAGGCATCTGCACGAAATCGGTATACATAACCTGAAAAGGTCTTTTGCCTCTTTTACAGTGGCCAGGCTGAGTGTGACCCTGACGACCATAGTTCCCTTTCCGTTTGGCGCAGGTAATACATGATCTGACATATGCCTGTATGTCCCTGTTCTTATATTCCCACCAGAAATATTTTAGATGGTCTCGCATGCGCGATATTCCTGAGTGGTTAATACGGTCATGGGCTTGCTTGGTAAGGTACCACCAGCTTAGGCGTCATGTTACTATCCCGTATAATGAGAACTGATGTGCCAGGCTCCAGGTAGAATTTGCTGATGTGCTTCATAAACATGTCGGCTCTATGGTTCTGTTTATCAATCTTGAAGTTGCTGTCCAACTTCCCATTGTGCAGAGACTTAATAATGCTCGCCAATGTGTCGTCTGCTGACTTGATCACATAGGTCGTCGGCCGCTGTGTCAATTTCGGAGCTAAATGCCAAAAATGCTTCAGTTAAATTTTTACATGCCTCCGTGTTCTGCCGGGTGTCGTGGACTCGCATGAGCTGTGCATTATCAATGTCCTCCTTGCATCAAGATGATACATATACATGTAGTACTGTATTCCGTAGTCTGAATGTTTGTCCAGCTGGTGAGCTGTCCGGCACGGATTTGTCCTTATCGGCATCTCAGCTTCTGCTAAGCATGTCGGCCCACATGTTCGTTTCACCCTGAATGTATTCAAGGATGAGATTTCCTCCTGCCATCGCCTGATTTTGGCGTTGTTGAACTCTCTTTGATCGAGGTATATCAGGGATTTATGGTCTGTAGAGATAATGAAAATGCGACCGTGTAAGAAGTAATTGTACTTCAGAATCGCCCATTTTATGGCGAATGCCTCTCTCTCCGTTGTCGACCAGTTCTTCTCTGTGGCACTGAAGGTGTGTGATGCAGTGGCAATTATCTTTTTCTTGCCGTCAGGCACTTCTTGCATTAATATTGCTCCACACGCCGTGTTGCTGGCATCTGTCGTTAGGGTGAACAGATTCGTAAAGTTCGGGAAAGATATGATGGGTGGTGAGGATAATCGTTACTTGATTTTCTCAAACACACGGTCAGCGTCATTTGTCCAACAAAATTTGATCTTGTTCCTATTCAATGCGTGTATCGAAGCCAACAGCTGAGAAAATGTGCCAGTCCTTATGGACCCGTGAAGCTGGGTCTCAAGGAATTGTCTAATCCATACCAGTATTTTTCCTACTACTAGCCTGACTTATGATGTAGATTTTTGTTGTTAGAATTTCACAATTTTTCACATTTTTACCAAATATGTATGCCATCTTCAAGTTATCTATTTTTGACTGTCCACATGCTATTTTTACTGGCACCTTTTTTGTAATGCGATTAATGCAGTATTTTTCCTACTACTAGCCTGACTAATTCTTTCTTGCCTTAACACATGATGTCTGCCATTCACGTTAACTTTTGACACCTATTGGAAGTTAGGACACTATATTTTCATATATTTTCCAATTTAGGGACACTTTGCTGTCCACGGCATAGCAAAATGGTTAAAACAGGGAAGCTTACTACACAGTGCATATCCGCTTTACATACACTTCTTACGTGCTACAATGCATTAACCATATGCACTTACTTGCAACAGTGCATAACCATTTCTCTTCAGTAGAGACCAAACACTACTTCTCTATTCATACAACAGCACACACTGACTTGTGCTCCACAATTGAAACAGTGTATAATAACACGGACTACTGATTTCAACCTCAGTCTGTAAACGTTCTTTAATACCCACGTATAGTCAAGTTACACGATCCATGGACTTGCAACTACACAAAGATTTCTTCTCAGCTCCTTTCTCGTGGTTGGGGGCTTCATTTCTCGAATATTCCGGATCTGCCTTGTATCCATTAGTGTCAACGATCCAACCCAAAAATTTGGCCTCGGTTGCCATGAAAATACATTTGTCAGAGTCCAACTTCAATCCGTACGCTCTAAGTGCCACAAATAGCTGTTTCATCGCTGACATATGCTCGTGGAATGTACGAGCATGCACCAAGCTATCGTCAATATACGATGATATGTTGTCACTGGCGTTGACTGTGTCTAGCGCTTCAGCTATACACCGCGAGAATATGTGGCCTGCTGAGGTAAGGCCAAATGAGAGACGGGTGTATTGGTAACATCCATCACCCCAGGTGAAGGCGATTTTGTGTCTGTCGCATTCTTCTATTTCAATTTGCCAGTAGTCACTCTTCAAGTCTAAACTGACAAAATATCTGTTCCCTTCCCCTATTTTGTGGAAGAGCTGGTCCATCAGGGATATTGGGTAAGGGTCCTGGTCCTTTAGAACTGTATTTAAAGTGCGTTTAACGTTCGCCACTACTTTGACCATGCCGTTTTTCTTCCTTATTGCGAAAACGGGACTGTTGAAGCCTTTCGGGTCCCTGAACAGCTCTACTATGCCTTCTGACAGCATTCAGATCTCCGCGTTGACGTCCGCTTCCATTGCCTGAGCTATCGGATGTTGCTTTTGGCATTTTGATGCGGCAGTCGTTGGAATTCATACCGGCCTGATGAACGTGCCTTTCTCAGACCCTTCAGTGCCTATAATGTCCTGAAAATCCATTAACAGATCCGCAACACATTCTAATTCCTCCGTATTCGAATGCTGTGGCAGCTGTATGTTCAAATGTTCTCTTAGCCATTTCAGCTCCTGAGGCAACGAAGCATCAATTGCTAGAGATACCATTGTGATTGTGGCAGTATGATGACGAGTTATTTCCCTTGCATCGTCTGCTTTCAGTAATACCTTGTGAGTCATCCGCCCTTTTCTTGTAATGTGAGTAAATGATATATTGTTTTCAGCATTGTGATTCTATACTCTGCCACAGACTTGTGTTTCAAAATATCTTGACCCAACAAAATCGGAATATCAATAGAAACAAACCTCCTCAAATTTTGGGGATCCGGCATCGCCTATGGTAATGTTGCACGAAATTTCGACGCTCGCTCGAATATTTCCATTTATGCCTGCGATGTCCACTGACGATGTTGTCATATGTTTCTTTAACTGGGCAGGGATAAGATGACTGGGTATGATCGTTACCGAACACCCTGAGTCGACCTTTGCTACTGCATGAATTGTACGTCCTTGGATGTCGACTGCTATTTTCGTGCATGGGGAACCTGGTCCCCTATCCTGCTGAACATTGTAAAAGTGATGTTTTATTTTCTATACTAGGCATGGGTCATAACATCACTTCTCGTCCACGCCATGAAGAAAATCCTCTTCATCTGAATGAGTATGAGTGTTCACTAGATCATTGTCCCTCGCTATGGCAGTGCGGGCCTTCACCGTTCGCTGGTATCTACCACGATTGGACGTTTCGTCAGTCACTCGCGTTTCTGTATTGTACAACCTGTTTGGGGCATTTGACTGTCGATATTTGACTGTGGGTATGCCTGCTTTTTATACTGCTGGAATAGCCTTTTCTTGGCTTCGGCTGGTTTGGACATTGTGTCCCCTCTGTACCTTGATCTGGGTTTAATATGTTCGTCCTGGGGGCTTCTCTGCCTACACCATTTCTGTGCCATGTAAGCTACCGGCTTTGCCATCGGAGAAGAGTTTAACTGAATGCCCCTGTCCAGGTACTTTTGAGCCTCATTTGCGATGCGTCCAGCAGTGTAGTGTCTATCCATAGTTTTCACTACGTGTGGGAAAACGTTCGGTGCCCACAACTTCACCTTCTCGCTCATCAACATGGCATCCATCAACGAAAAAAACCGTGTCTGCCGACATTTTGGTCTGCTTTTCCTTTTTATACTTGTCCATTATGTGGACTGCCGCCTCCCTTACTGTGCTTTCCAGTCTTCCTACGAAATCGGTCAGCCTTTCGCCCTCCCTATGCTGAAGGTCCCATGCAAGGCTCAAGTGCTGAAAATTCGACATGTGGCTACCGTGTGCCAATAACAGGTAGGCCTTTAACTGGTCAAATGATGTTGTCTCATGTGCTGAGTCCTCCATCTGCTGGAATATTCCCTCGTTAAGCAATTGCTTAGCCACTTTTAGAAATTCCTCCTCAATTTTGGGTATTCTTGATGCTGCGGTCGCACATGAATAGCATAGGCCTTGTTTAGGTCAGTGATGAACTCGTTCACATCGACACCCGAACTGGCGAATATGATGCATGGAGTCGTGCAACGACTGTTGCTTTAAGAGCAAATCGTAATCAGTTTGATGACTTGACTGTGCTGGCGTCGGGGTCGCTGACTTCATTGCTATCAGTAGATTGTTCAAATCCTGCGCCATTTGTCTTATCACAGAGTCTGATGCTTGTGATGGCTCCTGTTTGAGTCTAAATAGCTCAGCTTTCTAGTCTCTAATAACACTCAGTAATTGTCCTTCAGTGAGTCGGGAGTAATAAATCTTTGTGGCAATTCCCTGAACAGCACTTCATTAATATATTGATATTATTTTTATTATTTGTTTTATTTTTCTCGGAAACCAGCTTTATGACACCAATGTTATAAACATGTCGAAAACCAGCCCTATGCATTTCACTGTGGGTACGTTATTCTTTTGGGAAGAGTCCGTAACTTCTGACACCAATGTTATAAACGTGATCCCATGGCACCAATTTTACAAACGTGAAAATTAGCGTCAAAAGCTAATCATGTGTAAGGCTGGAAATACCCGCTCCCCTCATCTCCTAATCCTTTATGTTTCAATCAGGCCCACGGATCACATGTTAAGACCCATGGTAGTAAAACGACTTTTCATTAAAACGATAAAAGGAAGAACAGCAAGTAATCATGGTAGAGAAAGAAACGGACACATTTGAATCACAGTTTATAAACGTAAAATAAGACACTTGTAAGAATTAACAAAAAGCAAGATTATGCAAACATAAGTGTTTATTAAATAAAAAAATAAAAAAGACAAAATAAAAGTTCTGCTTCGCTCTGGAGAGGATTCGTTCTCGACAATCAGTCCTGCAGGAACTGGGCCATTTCGGTGGCCTTTTATCTGCCAGGCTGAGGTATACTGTCCTGGGTTTTCCTAGGAAGTGCATCCTCCCAGGCCTTGCCTCCCCTCCTTGTGGAGGAGTAAGTTTATTGCTTGCTGCCTGAGGCGCCCTTACCGAGGAATGCCGACGGGGTTGCCCAGGCTATTTTTGTTAGGCCAGAGTGCTCCTTCTTTATGGGCGCTGGCTTGACTCTTCCCTACCCTCCCGACCATGTGTCACATATTTCTGCGGTGGGAGGGAATTAAATACCTGGGGCTGGTTTAGATAAGATCGAGAATGGTTGGTCAGTCCAGAGTTACAAAAATTTGCAAATAATGAAAGTTAAAAATAATTTGTTTTCTTTTTTTGTTTTTCAAAAAATTTTTATAGCCTTTTTTTTTATGTGTTAATTGACACGCTGAGTGGAAGATATTTTTACAGGATATTAGATCCTGACGTCAGTTCCTTGTATATGGAAGTATAGCTTTCGATTTGATGGATCGGCACAAAATCTTGATATGTCTTCACCCCTCCACTCTTGAAATCTGACTGTCTCGTCTTTCACGGATAGTTTTTAGGTGGCGAGATATAGGTAATCTCGTATCCAGAAAAAAAATGGTTGCCTTTGTCTATATGGCCAACTTTGTCGGATTGAATTTTTCTTTGTGAATCTCTTTTTGTTTTTTTTGTATGCGGGGATCTATATTTCGATTTCTGCTTGGTCGGCAGCAAATCTTGAAAACGTCATCTTTCCTCCACCGTTGAAATTCGTCCCTTGTGTGGGGATATATATTATTTCGATTTCTGCTTGGTAGGCAGCAAATCTTAGAAACGTGTTGACTCCTTGTGTTTCTTGCCCGGCACTTCCCGTTCTATCTCTAGGGCCTTCCGTTTGCATAGCAACAGGCTTTTCTCCAATTTGATTGGTTGCCCTTCATCCGCCCAGCAAACTGCGTGGGCTGACAAATTTTTAATGTGTGTTTCCTTTTTTTTTGTGAATTGCACCATACTTCTTTTTTGTAGGAGAACATGTGCCAACAAGTTCCCTATTCTTCTTTTCATGCTTTATGGGACAAAATATGTGGATATAACAACGCATTCTAGCACTAACCTATAATTATCTGGTAGAAAAGCTTCTGAACAGCTTATTAGCCCTGTATTTTTTTTATTGCTTCTGCGGCTGACCTAATGAACTTGAATTTTGAAATAAACAAACCTGCTCATTCTACTATGCATTTCATTGAAACAATTGCGGCTCCAATTTTTGTTCCTCCTAGGCATCCTTTTCCGGAGAAGTTAAAGGCAGTTAGGGACAAATTTAATCACATGCTCCAGCTAGGTATTATTTGACCTTCATCTAGCCCTTGGGCATCTCCTTTGCATATGGTACCGAAGCGTTCCGGGGACTGGCGACCTTACGGCTGAACTCTATTACTGTTTCCGATCGTTACCCTATCCTCCATATTCAGGATGTCGCTTCATCCTTACACGGTTGTAATCTATTTTCAAAGTTGGATCTTGTTTAGGCTTACTACCAAATACCGGCTAATCCTGCTGATATTCCTAAGACCACTGTTACTACTCTTTTCGGTGCTTTTGAATTTTTGACTATGTCATTCGGCTTACGTAATGCAGCTAGCACTTTTCAACGTTTTATGGAGGAGGATGTCCATAACTTAGATGTTGTGTATAACTATTATAGCTAGCTAATCACTGGAGGAATTTTTGAAACATCTCTGCATTCTTTTTTAACATTTGCTGCATTGTCATGTTAGGATAAACCCTGTTAAGTGTACTTTTGGTGCCACAAGTTTTGTTTTCTGAGGACATGTAATAAGCTCGGAAGGTATTTCACCCGTTCCTGAAAAAGTCAAAGCTCTGTTCGATCTACATACTCCAACTTCACTACGTCAATTGCGACATGTTCTTGGACTATTGAACTATTAAAGATGTTTCATTCTACATTGTGCTGACATACTTACTCCTCTGATGGATCTGTTGAAAAATAGAAAGAAAAATGAACCCATTTCACTTTAGGGCAGGTCGATTTTGGAATCGCGGTGATGCGATGGCAATGATAGTTGGGGTTTGGCATGATAAATAACGACACAAAATATTTTTTCCCAAATCGTTACCGTTAAGTGAGGAAACCACTTTAAAGGTTGGAAATTAGCGTTTTCGCATGTGTTTTCGGTGATCAGTGAAATATTTCCCGCCGTAAAAACATTCCGTACCGTTGGAGAAATAAAAATGTGTAAATATCATTTAATAAAGATTTTGTCAACTAAATTATTCACATTATTCTCAATAAATCAAATAAAAATAAATAAGGATCATAAATAATGAAAAATATTCACTTGTAAAGGCAAAATTGAGATTAAATATACAGTCTTAGTAAATACAGCATTTTACTGATAAAAGATTGCTTCATTTTTTTTCTCTCATGGAATTCAGGATTTGTGATTTTTCAGTAGAAAACAAATTAGACTAATTTTAATTATCAATAAAACACCATTAAACCGGAAAATGCCTTCATTTTAATGATGAAATAAAATAAATATGTTTTTATTAATAGTGACGCTAGAACTTTCTTTTGGGGGTATTATTTAAATTTACACCGTTTTAAATGCATGCTTTGTTATTGTATATCGAATGTATGAAATATTGACCGCTGTTAGATTTTAATTGTAAAAATAATTAGTAATTTTGTATTTTTATGTAAGAAACTTAATTATTTGACATATAAAGAAAAAAAGCTTGTTTAATCTACATAATTTTATATTTTAAGTGTATCTGGCGTTTCAAACGCGTTTGTTTTTCTCCGTCGAAGAAATATTTCCATTTTTAGGTAAGTAATTTATTTTCGTTCTTTCTATTTCTTTTTTCGTGTTTCAAATTAAATTTTATCAATGAAGTTTGTATTAAAATACCATAATGTTTCAGTTTTGTATTAGAAAAAACTAATTTTTGGCACATTTTAAGTTATTACCCACCATTTATTTTTCTATTTTACAGACCATTTTTTTTTCTGTGTAAAATTACCGATTATGTCGCTAGAGTAATCCGGTTTTTTGTTTTTTTTTAACCCAATATTTTAGATTTTAGAGTATTTTTATTTTTAGTGTGATTGTCATGAATTGGGTGATCATTTTACATTAAATGTATTTGGGAAAGTGATCCCCCACTCTAAAATCTAAATTATTGGGTAAAAAAAATAAGGATTTTACCATAACTCAAACAGTATTGAGTCTGTTTAAATAGTCCTGTCATTTTAAGTCACACTTTTAGATGCAGCCTAACCCTAACTCCAACAGACTATCACTAAAGCTAACCAAAACTCCTTACCATAATTGTCAGCCATTTTTAAAAATATGAAACTAGAAGATATAAATCAAACTGTTTTAGACTTATTCATTTATTTTCTTCTTTTTTTTCAGATAAAAGGACGTTCTGTTTTAACTCGCAGTAAGAGTTCCAAAAGATTTGCTGGTCCACCTTGTCCGTTGGATAAAACGGAACCCCCAACTTTACGACAAGTTATTCAGTTTAGTTATTTCCTTGAAAATACCTATCCCCACTTTTCAAATAATGATATTTCCAAATTGATCGCAAAGGAAATAATCAATATTTGGCAAGCAGTGAACCCACAATTGCCTTTGTTAAGGGAATATTATATAGGGCAGAGGGTGAATGTATTTTGCTTCAAGAGAGCCAAACTTATTAACAGGAAAACTGTTACTGCACCTAAAGTGAAAATAATTAAGGAACAGCTGGATAAATTATTTGATATTTCTTCATGTTGCTGCAAACTGCCTGTCTTAAGATGCGATGACTTTGCTGTAAAGTGCAATACAGAAAATTGCCAAACAAGGCATATAATTGCACTTGTCCTCCTAACAAGAAAGTAATATTAATTATATGGTTGTTTTTTTGTTTGAATTTTTTAAATTGAACTAATTCATGTCCCAATTTTCAATATTTATATTAATTGAAAAATATGAATTTACTTCTGATAATCTTCTTTTTCTAGTAAATAATATTGTGATATTTTCCTTAATATTTGTCATGTATGCTAGATCTGTTATTAAACACATGCACTTTTTGACATTTCAGGTTCCTATTGAAAAGAGAGAATATTTAAAAGATCATAGAGAGAAAACAGGACCAAAAGGCAGTTTCCAACTTGGACCTATTCACAAAGATGCTGTCAAAAATACAAAAAAGATTCAGCTGAAGCAGATAGATTAGACAGGCAAATTGAAAGACAGCAACAAGATTCTTCATATGTTGCTTCCTCTACATCAGATATCTTTTCACAGACATCTTCCAGTGAAGAAACAACCGATGACAGTTTTGAGCCAGGGAGACAGTCTCAGGAGCCTTACAGTCTTTTAAAAGTTCCAAGATATTCTATGAAACTGATTAGAGGTGATATATCTTCTAACCTTGGGGCTTTCCTTGCTAATGCCTTTCTATTAGACTTACAACACATGGGCCTTCTTCATCCAACCATTAATTTAAAAGACATTATTATAGATAAATCAAAAATAGATAGAGAAAGGGAAAGAGTGAAAGTAACCAGCCATCAAAAACATGTCCAGGAATATGAACATCTTATCTGCATTGGAGTTGATTGCAGAGTTGATAAGGACACTTTGTATTACAAGTAAGTTACAGGGGAAAATGGTGAAAAAATGATTAAGAAAAGCAAGGGACTTAACATTTACCAGAGAGATAGGAACTGCAAGTAAATATCTCACCCATAGAGTGATACCCAGCATTGGTGCAACTGGTGTTCTTCTAGCAGAGGATGTTGCTGCTGTTCTAGAAGAGTACAACAGTGTAAATACTATTAAGGCAATTTTGGTGGACAATACCAGTACAAACACTGGTTGTGAAACCGGGATAGTTACAGCTTTGGAGAAAATACTTAAAAGAAAGTTACATACCATTGGCTGTTCACTTCATCAAAATGAATTGCCATTTAGAGCCATCTTTAAATTAATTGATGGAACTACAAGAAGCCCTACCACTTTCACTGGTCCTTTAGGGAAACTTTGTGGAACTAATTACCAGGATTTGCCCCAGGTAGCATTTCATAGTATTAGTGGTCCTCTGGATAATTTATATCTTACTGCAGAGGTAATGAATGATTTAAGTGGTGACCAGCAACTACTTTGGGAATATGCTATAGGCATTTCTACAGGGAAAGTGAACCCTAGATTTGCTGCCTGGAAGATTGGGCCTCTGAATCAATCAAGATGGCTGATTTTAGCCATCAGGTTAATGTGCTTGTGGACCAGAGGTGCCTATCCACCATAACTCTCGGATAAATTACACACCATTATAAAATTTATAATTGAAGTATATGCAGTTAGTTGGTTTGAGATCAAAAGGGACAATACATTTTTTAACCAACAATTGCATATCTTCAATATGATCCAGAGGGTCAAGCAACAGTCGACCGAAATCCAGAATGTTGAATTACAAAGTTTACGATACAATGCTTTTGCTTTGCTTCCGGAAAACATTCTGTTGTCGATGTTGAAGTCAAATGAATTGGAGGTGAGGGAAGAGGCCATAAAAAAGATCTTGTCCATTAGGTAAGTAAACATTTATGTATACTTAATTAGTTATGTCAATTTACAAGAATAATTTTAAGTTTCATTAAAATTACATAAAAAATATGACCAAGTACAGGTAAATTTTCTAATATAAATATTTTTTGTTTTGTTTCAGAAGTAGCGAACCACTAAAGAAAAGATTGAAGAAAATTACTGCCATCAATTTTGAAGCCACACATTGGTCAACTTTGACTTCTCACAAAGTGGGGTCTGTGAACCTGCACTCGCAGAAAGGTTTTCAAACAATGAACTCCTAGAAGCTTCAATGAATGGAACAACATTGGAATTTCCAAATTTACCTACACATTCACAAGGTGTGGAAAGAGCTGTCAAGCTAATAACCGAAGCTTCACAAATTGTATATGGACAAGAAGCAAGGCACAAGCACATTATAACCAAAACATTGTGTCACCAAATAAGACCTTCATTTACTTCGAAGGGAAACTACAGGGAACAATTTAGTTCTATTATAACATAATTTGGTAAACTTACAGTATTGTCCTCACAACAAAAATTACATAAGCTAAAAAAAAATAACTTCAATGCAAAACAAATTTAAATAAATATATCGAATCGCATACTTTAAAAAGCGAAATTAACGATATCAAAACTAATTATTATTTATCGTAGCTAGAAAAGAGTCAGCAGTTAAAACAAGAACATGGTGCTACATTTCGTGACAGTTTCAATCCAATATGGTGGTATTTTCAAAATCGTTTACACTTCAGGTGAAAGACAAAAACGTATGAAATTAAATTCGGTGTTCACATGCTTAAACTATGCAGGTTTGTAGAGAATTTCATTCTGATGCGTGTTTATATAAGGTAAGCGTTGTTTTATTTTTTTTATTTAGAAGTTATGGCCTGAGGACTACACTGTAAGCTTACCCATAATTTTATATGGTGCAGTAGGTTTTAGCACATTGTTCAATGAACAATTCAAATTTAAAACATTTGTTCCTATAATCTGTTTCCAGTAGTATTATTGTATAATACACTTTTATTTATATATTTTTAAAAGTAATTATGACCAAAAATGTAAAAGTGATTAGCCTTTTTTGTAATTTTGTACAATTTCTACAGTTCTCATTTATTGAATACATTTAAAAAATGACATATTTTACTAGTGGTGATTCATACTTAGAATTCTGGTTTGAATATATTTTCTATTCATTGTATCTAACAAAAAATATCAATTTTATTTGGATTTATTAGTGAAATAGTAAAATTTTGAAGTCAGTTTGTCAGCAAAATCCTGCGGAAATTAGGTATTTCTGAACATTTTTGTACCCGATCTTCAAAACTAAATGCTCAGTTAAGTGTTAAAGTTAGGAATCTAATTTTTGGTATCAGTTCTCACAACACCAAACACCAACTTTCGCCACCATAGCAGCGTTGATTTTCTAAAAAAAGTGAAAAATCGACCTGCCCTATTTCACTTGATAACTGCCAGCTTAAAGCCGTTCACAAAGCGAAAAAAATGCTTGCAGATGCATCATTGCTATCACATCCTATACCTGACGCTGAATTTCCTATTGTCGTTGATGCTTCCAGTTCAGTTGTTGGCGCGGTCCTACAGCAACATCAATAACTGATTCAACCTTTGTCCTATTTTTCTAAAAGATTGACTACTATGGAAACTCGTTACAGTACTTTTGGACGTGAACTTTTGGCTATCTACTTAGCTATTAAACATTTTCGCCACGTGTTGGAAGGTCGGCAATTTGCCATTTACACTGATCATCGTCCACTTACATTCGCGCTACGTGCTAAGTATTCTCCTCATGAATCAAGACATTTGAACTTCATTTCCCAGTTCTCCAGCGACATATCCGGTTCACAAAACACTGCTGCAGACACATTATCTCGTCTACCCATCAGTGCTATCTCTGTCAAATGGCTCTGGATCAGCCAGCTTTAGAGGATCTGAATTTTTCATCCCCACAGTTTGTCATTTGCATATACAGATAATGACACTCTGGAACCCCATGTTCTACCCACCAAAACATTGCTTGAATTAACTGATATAGTATCTTCAGATACATCCCAATCATGCCAACCCACTCACGTTACCACTACACATTCTGGTAAACATGTCCATTGGCCTAAAAAGTTTTGTAAAACCATATATATCTGAACATTTACTGAAGTAATTAACTGTCACTTCTGCAGTTTTGCACCTACATGTGTAAAATTCTCTTTTTGTATGAACCTGGTTTCATTCTGAAAACATAAAATGAACGTTTGCATTTTGTAATAACAGAACATTTTTCACCTTTGAACAAATGAACATTTTTCTCTTTTCACTTCAGATTATTACATTTATGTTTTTTTTTCAGCAAAATAAACATTTTGCTTTTGGCAGCATAACAAATACATTCTTGATCAAGTTTATCAATCATATAATCCATTTTTGCATTTTTATGTTCTTTCCATTGTATTCTCATGTACTGCTACTATCAATAAAGTTTGTCTTGTTTCTTGGCTAAGCAGGGGGTTATGTAGCAGTTACATGAGTGAACTATTTTCTGTCGGTGTGCGTGACCGGCAGTGAGATGTGATTCAACTTGGCCAATACCTTTTCACTGCATGGGATTCATACGTAATGAATCGTGTTTTGGCGCAAACACAGATCACATGACCTACATGAATCTTCAATTTCAGACTGACTCCCAAACAGACAAGATGTCATCCTGCATTCACTACCGTCGGCCCGATAGAGAAATAGAGAGACTCCAGGATAATATCATTCGGTCTAGTCTACATTGACCAACCCGATGTACTATCTTTGTTCTGTTCCTGTGTTTTCAGTAAATAAATCTGCACACCACTTTAGTTGCAAGACCATTTTGTGAGGAATGTTGATCCCATTTTGCTTATTCTATTTTAGTCAAACATGACCAGACGAATTACTCTTCCAAGTAAGTTGTCAACCTGATTTTCTTTTCGATTTAAACTCAATACTAAAATTGGCTCTCTCCCCTAAAGTCCTAATACAAAATTCTAATTTTTTTTTAATGTATATAAAATTGAACTTTTATACCTACTCATCGACACCTGTTTTGATACTACACCTCATCTTTTCTGTCCTTCATCAGTGAAGGAGAAATCCATCCAAACTGAGGCAATTTCAATTTTATCTCAATCCAGAGTGCCCATTTTGGGAGTAGATGGATTTTCCCCACATTAAAAACCAATCCTCGTGGGAAGGCAAGTAAATAGGAACCCACATAACCAACAATATTTTCGCCAAAATAAATAGTTGATATTTTAACTTTGAAAAAGTATAATCAGCATTACTTGACTTAATAATTTCTGTAAAGAAAATTGTTTTCAAAATGTTCACAATCTATTAATAATGGAGTTTATGTATCTGTCTGTCTGAAGCCGAAACTCCAGTATGACTATTTTACTGAAACTAATCTTTTTGAAATTCTTTATATACTGTCATTAAAAGTTGTACAGACACCAGATGGATTTTCCTATTTACATAAGTCATTCCTTTAAACCTTCAATTAAATTAATATTTACAAATATACACTTATAACTGCTATTATCAAATTTACATATGTATTTACAATATTATCCGATAAGGGTATATTAATAAAAATTATTCATACAATTAATTAAAGCCATTTTCTTCATAACCGGCGTGTTTTCTAAACCTTTTCAATGGCAAGTTCCGTTAAAATTGCAAAGTCATTGGCGGTTTAATCAGTGGTGTCCTCCCTCCCGCCGGTAAAATGGCGATCTGATTAAACAGCTGTCGGCACGTTAAATATGTAAACAACAACGCTGTCATTCAGCGTGTCAGTTTCCCATTTTAAAAACCGTCCTAACTTTGTTTATTTTCTTAATCTTATTGTTTTAAAACACAAATTTATTAAATCAAATTGTTTATTTAAAATAATAATTGACTTAAAAATTACTATATAAAAACACGCGCGCACACACGCACACACACATACTCACACAATAATGAATTCTGTTCAGGTAACCTTTTTCTTTCCGAGAATTAAAAACCTATTCGTGTTTACTGTATTTTATTTCTTAATACTTTCATATCCAATATTATCATTTTTACACGACCTCAACTGAATTTATGATTCCATGTTTTATTTATTAAAAAAAAAGATATGATTTTTTTTCTTTAATGTCAACAAAATAAACTAACACATTGTACTGGAAAACTATACAACTGATTGTAGAATCAAATTGTTTAATTTAAAAAAGGTCATTAAACAAACACACACACACACACACACACTGTGTTCACTGTATTTGATTTTTTGGTGCTTCCACATTTTAGGACCCACGCTAACTATTTATATGTATGGGGGGGATAAAAAAAATTGGGGGAAAGCGGTCAAAAAAATTTCTTTTTTTCTTTTTTAACTAAAAGATATTTCTATGAATGGTAATATAAAAAAATTGAGGGGGGTACAAAACATTTTTTTCTTTCTTTTTAAACTAAAGGTCTTTCTATTTATGGGCGAGGGTACAACAAAAATCGGGGTAGGGTCGAATTTTTTTTCTTCTTTATTTTCAACTAAAAATATTCTTGGTCATAAACACAGAAAATCAATGTCTAACCACCACAGAAATATGACTGGGGCACCATCGGTTTACGCGTAAGCGTTCATTTCTGATGCGGCAGCCTAGCAAAAATATGCGACCGGAGGGAGCATATATTTGCTAGTCAAAATAATAAACAAATTAATTCTTGCTTTTTTTTTTTTGATTAATCTAAATTAATAAATGCGCTCATTTCTCGCATGAACAGTAAAGGAGCATATATTTGTTAGTATTAAATAAGGTTCAGTTTCAGTATAAATGGATTGTGTTTTTTCTTTTTTCTTTTTTTAAATGTAATTTTAAAGTTCTCTAATACTTTATAAAAAATAGTAACTAAGCCCAGTCCCCAATATTTTAAAATAAATATTTACTCTTAGGTTCCAGAATTTTTGAGAGGAGGAATGATAATTTGTTATTCGGACTACTGTTCTCATTTTGGATGTTACTGTCACATCTATTATTTCTAATTAATTGTTCCCATATTGTATCAAATTCTATAAAATTCTATAAGAGGTCTACTTTTCGGCCAACATATGCACTGCTTCTTTGAGTCGTTTTTACTCTCCACCGTTTTTCTGTCTATAATCTTTACTTCGTCCTATAAGGGTAGATGATTTCCATTTTCCCTCCATATGTGATCAATCATACCTGACTTTTCAACATTTTCACATATTACGGCTTTCCAGATGTTTTTCTAGTCTTACTTTTAGTCGTCGACACATCTTGTTTTTGTATATTTTTCCACTCTTACATGGAATTGTATACACACAGTTCCTGGTCATGAGTTTTAGGAGGCTTGATGTGAACAAGATGTTTTTGGAGAGTCAAATTGTTCTTGAATATTGTCCTGATGTCATATAGATTACATATTGTCTGACAGACTGTTGTGAGTGTTCGGGTGATGTCCTTTGATGTTTGATCCATATTTCTCAGACATGATGTCATGCTCTCTGGATAGTTGTTTTGGCAGAGGGTTTCTCTTAAGCTGTCCATCTTCTCTTGATACATATTACTGTTACTACATATTGCCTTTGCTCGATGTTGTAGGCAATGGACGACTCCTTTCTTTACATTATATGGATGGTGGGAGTTGAATTTGAGATATCGTCCAGTGAAAGTTGGCTTTCGGTATATGGATGATCTGGACCCCCTGATCAATGTGAGTTATCAATGCATCTCGGAAGGATAAATTCTTGTTATGTTCCTTTTTCATGGTGAATTGTATAGAGGGATGGATAGAGTTTACATGGTCTAGCAATATTTGAACATCTTTTTGATGAGGCCAGATTATGAACATGTTTCCCCACATATCACAACTACATTTATAGCTTTAGTGATGTGGATCCTAATAACATTTCCTCAAAGTATTCCATGTATACATTGGCCAATACAGGGGACAATGGTGCTGCCATAACCAAACATTCTTCCTGCTGATATATGTCAGATCCCATCATGATGTATGTAGTTTCTACACAGAAAGTCAACATCTACATCAGATTTTCTATTGGGATACAGGTGCGTTTACCCAGTTAAATATCTGAAATTGACTTATCTTGTAGCCTCGTCAGTGCGTACTTTCGTAAACAGACTTCCTATGTCTAGACTCACCTTCTGGTTAGAATGAATAGGAGCATTATTGATATTTTCCATAAAGTGAGTGGAATTCTTGACATACGATAGAGATTTGCCTGTGAGTGGGGTGATTATATCTATCAGGAATTGTATGGATGGCATGCTAAATATCATGCTGACAATGGGCCTTAATGGAATAATTACTTAAGACTTTTACTCGCTCATGGCTGACAAAACAAGAGCAAGTTAACTCTGTGGATTAAATAAAGAGTTCCATTCAAAATTCTGTACAGCTTCCAGAGTTCGAGAAGATGCACTTGAAGATGGTCAGAGGTTATATCAGCTAAAAAGTTGTAAGAATAACATCCAAGATGAAAACAGTACTCTGAATAATAAAATTAATACTAGTACTGATGTTTTCAAACAAATAAAATCGATATTTCTAAGATTTTGGGGAGGAGGGCTCCCATCTCTATAGCTGTTAATAGAGGCTCAGCCACACCCCTATTTTAAAATAAATGTTTTTAAATAAGTATTTACTGGGTTAAAGCATATTTGTCTAAGTTTTTTAAGGAGGAGGGGAGACTAAATTCCCTCCCCATAGTTGTAAATAGGGAATGAGACAACCACACTCAATATTGAGCCCAAAATATTAAAGATCTTTTTTGTTGTTATAGTAAATCTTAGATGTAACCATGGTTTTCTACATTTTTTTTTTTGGGGGGGGGGATACCATCCGGACTTAAGGTTAGTGGTAGGGTTAAGGGAGATTCTTTTTGTAGCTGTTTCCACCTGGATTTAGGGTTAGTGGTAGGGTAAAGAGAGACTTTTTTTTTTAACCCTCTCCCGACCAAAATATACAATATGCCCCTATAAAAAAATAAAGAAATTCTGGTTATATGCCCTTAAAACACTATTTGGTTAGTCCTGGAAATCGGGGTCATTTTACTTAAATTTATATGCGAAACTGAACCCCCATTCTAAATTATAATTGTTTTTTTCCTAGCTTTTTCAGGGTGTTCACACCTAATCGCCTAAAAAAAGTAGAATCTCATTATTTTATGGTGGTGATTTAGCAGAGATACCTCACTGAAAAATTTTTTAAATGTAGATATAGTTTTTTTAATTTGACAAATTTCTTAATGTTTTCCCTTTATGTAATGTATCTGAGATTTTGATAAACTCATTGTGAGATTTTCATGTATATTTTTAACTTGTGCCATTTTTTCTTTTTATTCACTTGTGCCATTTTACCCATGCTATTTTTACATAAATTCATTATTATGATCTATAAATTTCAATTTTACTTGTAGTTTAAAATCAATAAATATTCACCATTTTATTATTAGTATAAGCAATGAAACATTAAGGTTTAAACAAAAAAAAACTAAAATAATCCTGTTTTTGGAATCAGAAATTAGGCTCCAATTTTTCTGATTCCGATACCCACAAAATAAAAAAATCAGAACTGATTTTTTTTATTCCAATTAATCGTCCCAACACTAGAAAATATGCATCCATTTTGTTCGCCTTCAATAATATTAACATTTTGTCTGGTTTAACAGCTTCTAACAGTCATCTATACAGGAAGTCGGATGAATTTTCACTCTCACGCCCACTTACACTGGGAAGTCTTCTTCATAGAATACTATTCCTTCCTAAAATTGTTATTATTCCATTTTCTTCCACTCTTGCTATCGTCTATTAACTACTCTACATTTTCAACCTAAATACGGGATGCTCCCTTCAACCTACACTTTCTTTTTTGGAGGCGTTTTGACTGGCTATTCCAGAAACTTTTTCTTTTACATTCTAGATTGACAGAATAATAATTTTAACAGATTAGTAGAATGGTCTGATTAGTCATTAACAGTTGTTTCAATTATTCTTACTTTTTCATAACTTCTCATGCAAATCTAATAAATTGTCGATGTTGCGAGAAATGGTATCATTCTAAGTGTGTCAGTTTGGATGGACTCACAAAGTTGATATGTAAAAAAATAAAGGAATGGAGAGGTCCAAGTTATTTTGAATTTGGAGGAAAAATAAAAGAAAATGTAAAAATTACTGGAACAGGAGAGGATGATAAAGGTATGAAGAATGTAATAAAAAAAGAAATTACGAACTTCATACTGGAGATAATAAAAAAATTGAGTTGTCTCCAACAAACAGTTTGTTGAAACAAAAAAAAATAAATTAATAAAGCATGAGCTGATACAGCAAAAAAGGGTCAAAAAGAAATAATGGAAAGTACATTGGAAATGGCATTTAAAAAAAGTATAAACATAATAGAAACAAATATTTCGGAACAAAAAAACGTACTAACCATGTGATAATTTCTAACATGGAAGAAAATGAATGGGTTTTCTGTTTAATAAAAAAAGAGAAGGAAACACCACAAAAATACATTATCAGAACGGTTAGACTTGGAAAACAAGTTAATAACAAAGACCGATTGATAATGGTCACACTAAGACATGAGGAAGATGCGAAGTGATTGCACAACAAATTTGGTAGAAAAGTACAAAATGAAAGAAAAGAACTTATATGGATAAATCCAAATTTGATGACAACAGAAAGGAAAGCTGCTTTCGAAAAAAGGAAAGCAAATAAGAGAAAGAAAAGAAAATAGTAAAAGCAAAACCACTGAGAATCAAAAAAACAACGTTAAAGGCTTCTAGATTGGATTGGTTTGATAAAACTGAATTTTTGGCGTTAAAAATAATCGATGCTAATAACAGAGTTTTTGTCGTAGTATTGTCCATAGAGGAAGATTATAGATTAAAAGAACAAATGAGTGAGATACCATTTACGTCAGAAGAATCTGAAGATATAATGGTCGGGGATTTCAATTTGCCAACTGCAAATTGGACAAAGGGTTTAGTCGTGTCTCCTATGAATTCAATTGCAGAACGAATATTTGGAGTTATTTACAACAAACGGTTTGCATTGGTATATAGAAGATACTAGATATAAACTAGTGGGAAATAGATTAGCAAAAGCTACATTGGATCAGATTTTTTCAAATAATGAATGCATAATAGATGTAAGTTTGAAAGCACCGTTAGGTAAATCTGATCATATATGTATTGAAATCGAAGTTAAAATGAAAGCAGAGTTTGATTATATAAACAGAAAACAGGAACTGGTCTAAGATTACAAAATATTTTGTGTCAGAGAAAGGAGGAAATATCGATTAGAATTATAGCTCGAAAACATCTGATGTTAATGAAATGTGGGAGGAATTAAATGGAAAGATAAAATCTATAATAGAAAATATTCCAGAAGTTATTATAAAAGGGGATCCATTAGAAAAATTACCTTGGGACAGTAATTGTCTATCTCGTAAAAGGAAGAAAAAAAAGATAAAGCTTGGAGGAAATTTGGAATTATACCAAGTATGGAATATTATCAAAATGCTGTAAGTATACAAAATGAATATGAAACACTAGAAGTAAAAGAAAAGTTGAAAAACGAAAATAAGATTGTTAGAAATATTAAATACAACTGTAAACCATTGTTCAAATATGTTAAAGCAAAAACTAAAATTAAAAAAAGCCTGAGTACAGTAAAAGATGATGAGACAGGGGATTTAACAGACACGCTAGTAGAAACAGCTGGTATACTAGCAAGTTTTTTTTCAATCTGTTCATTCTTTTGAAGAATTTGATCCACTACAGGAGAGTTGTTATGGTGAGGGTACAACAAAAATTATGGATGAACTAAAAATAGAACCTAAAGTCATGACACTATTACTATCCAAGTTGGATCTTAGTAAAAGTATGGGACCTGATGAAATTCATCCTAAAATATTGAAATACTTATCAAATGAAGGCTTTATCAATGCAATAACCAATTTGTTTAGGAAATGCATGGAATATGAAGAGATTCCATATATTTGGAAAACAGCTATAGTAATACCGCTACATAAAAAAGGTTCGATATATTTAAAAAGTAATTACAGACCAGTTTCTCTAACATGTATTTTGTGTAAGGTATTTGAAAAAATAATTAGAAACTACATATTAAATTTTATAAAGGATCTATTTTCCTTTGTCGTCATCACTCGTTCATTTGTGAAACATCGAAACGTTTTCATATTCCTCATTTCTAATAACCGTTTCCAACGATTTTTATTTTTAAATTTCAATTGCTGAAACAACACGAGAAACACCCGTGTCTGACATTCTTCAACTTGTTCTTACGAATCTATTTTCCTTTGTCGTCATCACTCGTCCATTTGTAAAACATCGAAACGTTTTCATATTCCTCATTTCTAATAACCGTTTCCAACGATTTTTATTTTTAAATTTCAATTACTGAAACAACACAAGAAACACCCGTGTCTGACGTTCTTCAACTTGTTCTTACGGATCTATTTTCCTTTGTCGTCATCACTCGTCCATTTGTGAAACATCGAAACGTTTTCATATTCCTCATTTAAAAACACCCGATCGGCAGAGAAGGACGTTTGTTTTTTTTTTACTCGCGACCATCGCACGAGTATATTTCAAAAGGATTCTTTATTTTGATTAATTCAACAGAAGCGTTGTTTTCCTTCTTTCGCCAGGTAAAAAAAAAAAAATATTTAACGACATTTCGGGCACGTCTACTTCACTTATGTGTCACTATTTTGTTCATACAAGTGGAATTCTTGTTTTATACTTCACCAACAACATCTTGATAAGCAACTCACTGGTAATGTATGACATTTGTACATGCTTAAGTGGAAACGACATCAGCCCTAGTTAGATGGAGGTCTTGGACTGCCAAAAGTGTTCAAGTTGGTAAAGGATAGGCATCCAGCCGTAAAATTGCCTTAAATACAATGTCTAGTCGAAATACAGCAGGAAAAAAGAAAGGCAGTGCCAGTAGCACTAATGCTGCTGATAATGTCTTGGGCTTCGTAGATCCCAGGATGCGTGGATCTTCAGGGCCTATGGATTCCATCAAGTCTTGCCAAAGACAGGAGTGGAGAGGAAGACTTAGATTTCGAGACTAGACAATCAGGCCCCACCCTCATCAGAGGATTAATTGTGGCCTGATTCAACAAATAAACCGGTTGTTGTTGTTGATGATGATGATGATGATGATGATGATGATGATGATGATGATGATGATGATGATGATGATGATGATGATGATGATGATATATAAATTGTAACCAACATGGTTTTGTCCATGGTAAATCAACATTATCTAATATTTTGGAAAGTATTTACATTATAAATGAATATTTGATGGAGGAGGATAGTGCGGATATCATATATTTGGATTTTAGCAAGGCATTTGATACGGTATCTCGTTATCATTTACTAGTGAAAATGAAAGATTTTGGTATTACTGACAAAATGGTAAATATTGTGAGAGAGTTTTTGAAGGATAGAACTATGATGGTAAAGGTTGGTAACAATTATTCTGAATCACAGTACATACCCTTCAGGGTTCCGCAGGGTTCGGTATTGGGTCCTTTGTTGTTTTTGATATTCATAAATGACTTACCTAATAATATAAATTCAGAAATAGAACTGTTAACTGATGATGTTAAACTACTTGTGAGACCTTTATCAAAGGAAATAACACAGATGGATCTAAATAAATTATCATATTGGGAGGACATTTGGAAATTGGGATTTAACCTAGGCAAATGTAAAGTACTACATGTAGGATCCAGGAATGTTGGAGTTGAATATGTACTAAACAACAGAGAAAGTAAGTAGTAGATGGAGAGTGGGTTTGATAATACATTTAGGGCAAATAATCATATTTTGACCATTGTATCAAGGGCAAATAGAATGATCGAGTGGATGGTTAGGAATATTATTTTGAGGGAAACAAATGTTGTTAAGGATATATAAAGCTCTAATAAGAGCTCATATAGAATACTGCACCCAGGCCTGGGCTCCAGCGACTAGACATGGAAATTCGTATGTAATATTGAAACTGGAAGACGTACAAAGAAGGGTGACAAAACTAATAAGTAAAGTGAAGGAGTGCAGTTACAGAGAGATTGGACAAATTGGGATTGACTACTTTGTTGGAGAGAAGAATGAGAGGTGATATGATTGAGACTTTCAAGATAATTAATGACATTTCTAACTATGGTGGCCATTTTTTTAGTATTTCTACTAGATCAAGGCAGTTTTCAAAAACTAGATCTGTTAATCAATTATGTTTTTTTGCTCACAGAGTAATATGTTTTTGGAATAAGTTGCCAGGTCGGATTAAGAACAGCAATAGCGTGGATCAGTTTAAGATGAGGTTGAATGAATTCAGAGAAAGTGGTAGGAGGGAGAAATTGAGGGGGCACTTTTGGGAGTTGTCAAATGAAATATTTAACAGAATCTGATCTGGATAGCGATACTCTACTAAGAGTTTAATCTTTCTTTTTTTAACAGTTGAATTGAGAAGATAGTTAAAGGGGAGATACCCAAGGAGGCATAACAAACAAATAATAATAATATAATAATATAATTTCAGGTTACTGTTTTACAATCTATAGCATTTCCATTAAAAAAATTTTTAATTAGCCCTTGGCCATGTCAGTACATTAAATTAGCAATACACATGAAACTTTTTTAATTGCTTCAAATATCTCAATAATGGCATATATAGAAAGAGCTTGATCTAAGAAATAATCTTTTTAAATTTTTTTAAATCTGACTAAAAATAAGTTATGAATATTTTTGTGCCTCTCACGATTGAATAATTTCCCCCCTTTAAGACCATATGCGTTTCGTTCATACACTAATTTTTCAGTGAAAATGTTATATCTTTGTTAAAACACAAGATTAAGCCATATAAGTGTATTATACAAGGAATCAGAATATTCTACTGAAATCTTGGTTTAATGGTTTCCAAGTAATCTGCAGTAAATGCACATAAATATTATGCAATACCTTAAAAAATACCATGTATCCATAAAAAAAAAAAAATTAGAGAACTCAAAGTTGAATTCTAATACATTTTATGTACATGAAACTAAAATCTAATCATAGCAATGTTTTAAAATGAATATATTGCAAGATTTCTTTGGTATTATTGTAGATTAATAGCTTCCGTTAAATCGCCCCCTTGTCTGCCCAAAATATGAGATTCTACTTTTTTTAGGCAATTATGTGCGAACATGCTTTTCAGGCAGAAAGAAAAAAACAAAAAGAATGATTTTTAGAATTTAGAGCGGGGATCATATATTAATTTAATGTAAAATGATCCCCCATTCCAGGGCCCATCTAGCGTTTGAGGGTAATTAACCTATTTTTTTTTTCTATGGGAGATAAATCCTGTTCATTTTTTTTTTTTTTTAATTTTTGGGGAAGGGCTGCTTTTTTTTTCTTTTTTAGACGATTATGTGTGGTTTTAAAAAGGGTCTTTGTGGGAGGGGGGGGGGGGCTTGCCACTCGGAATTCGGGTTAATGGTAGGGCTAGAGGCAATTACGTGTGAACACCCTTTTCAGGCAGAAAGAAAAAAACAAAAACAATTATTTTAGAATTTAGAGCGGGATTAGTTTCATATATTAATTTAATGTAAAAAAAATAATTCACCATTTCCGGGCCATTCTAGCGTATTAGGGCAATTTTTCTTCTATGGGAGATAAATCCTGTGCATTTTTCTTTTTTTTTGGGGGGGGGGGGGGGGGGGGGGCTGCCTTTTTAAAAAAATTTTTTTACACGATTATGTGTGGTTTTAATAGGTTTTTTGTAGGATGGGGCTTGTCACTGGGACTTAGGGTTAGTGATAAGATAAAGGAAAGGTTCTTGTTTTGGATGGAGGCTGTCATTCGGACTTAGTGTTAGGGTTAAGGAAGTTTGTTTAGGGGCTGGCTTGTAAGGTTAATAGTACGACATGTTCAAGAGAAGGCATTTTTAGGAGGTGGGCTTGTTACTCGAACCTAGAGTTAGTGGTAGAGTAATTATTTATTTTATATCACGTCTTCAGCTTGAAAAAATGTTTTAAAAATTGCACTAAAGGCAAGAATGACCGGGAAATGGGAGATCATTTTACGTTAAATTTATATACGAAACTGAATATTCTCCACTCTAAATTCTAAATTTTTTTTTTTTCCGTCAAGATTTTTAGAGTGTTCACACAATCGCCTAAAAGAAGTAGAATCTTATTTATTTATTTTAAATTGTTACTAGAATTAAAGTTTGAAAGTTGAGTATATTTGAAAACCAGTATGAAGGAGCCACTGTTTTATAAAAGAACTACAAAGCACAAACTTTTTTTAAGCTCAAAAAAGTATTGTTTTCTTTTTTTTTTTTTTTTTTTCAAAATAAATCCGTAAACGAAGTTTACAAAACTGTTCATAGCTAGCTGCTGCTGACTAATTGCTATATCAGCGATAATAGTTAAATTGTTGACTTTCGCTAAAAAGAGAACAATATTTTTTCGGATCGGGTAATTCAAAATTACTACTACCGAAAGATAAAACAACAAACAATTATAATTTTAAGGCATAAAAAGAGTAAAAAAATTTATTTACTTACTAGTTGGGGTATGAAAAATTTTTTTTTTTTAAATGTTCGAACTTATGTTAAGTTTTATTTTTGAGATTACTCAAAAATAATGAATATTAATACTCTTGAAATTAATATTTTTCCTGATTGTTTTCCAAATTTCATGATGAAATTCCTCATAGAATCGTGGTAAGACATTTAAAAAAAAAAGTGATGTAAATCGCCGAAAATGGCGTTAACATTTTTATTACTTAAAACTCTTCAAATATATGACGTAGATTATTATTTATTAATGCATGTGAAAGGATATTCATTTCGAACACAATGGTGGTATCTTCAGAACTTAAAAGTGCTTCGGTTTTTAAATATAGTAGAACTACTTTGAAATCTGATTATCAAAACCGTTTTATGGTCGGTAGGTATTGCTAATAAAATTAACTTTCTTTTTCCCTATTACAGTACAGACTTTCAGAGGTTTACAAGTACGTTGCTGAATAAAAAAACACTTCATTTATTTCTAAATACACCTTTTTCATTCTCGGATTAGTAGAATTACATTTCTGACACTGCGATCATTAACATAATTGTTCACCCAATGTTAGCTTGCATTTTTGTCATTTAAAAATCCCTAATTTCTTTTTATATATTTCTTTTTTTCATTCTATTTTGGGTTTTTTTTCTAATAAATATTTCCGCAAAATATACATTCTGTAACAAACTCCAGGATCGGTTCTCAAACAGGTTAAAAACATTGTCTCTACGCTATCTTTATTTGGGACCTTTGGATTGGCTATTCCAAATATTTCCTTTCACATTCTTATTTGCCGGAATAAACCAATAAAAGATTGGCAGTCTACGGGTTCAATACAATCACTCTAAATTTTTCTTATTTAATTTATTGATTTTCTGATTCATATGCTTTATGTAAAAAATATTGATTCCCGGGTAACATCGGATACATTGAAATACTTAACTTTATTTTTCCTCTTCAATTAATGATTGTAATGGGTTTATGCAGACTACGGTGAAACAAAATATTCTATAGAATAACAGAATTAGCACTACGTTGCCTTCAGAGACAATAACACAATCACTAATCCCATACAATTATACTTAAAAATGCAATCCCTTCTTCTTTAATTCTTCCTGCATTCTATCTTATATTTTTCACATATAAAGAACATGGAAAACGACTCAGACAGACCAACGGATAACGAATAAAGAACAATGTACGGACTTCCCATGCGTCTGTGGACGGAAATCTAACTCCCAAAAAGGAATGAAGATTTATCGAAGCAATATGGGATGTGCTTCTCATCCAATGATTCATAAGCAGCACTCTGTTATCACAGATAAGACGTCGGAAAACCAAGGCAAGGATGCAACCTACAGTGCCGAGGATATCCATGCAGTTGAGCCAGAGAGTGAGATGAAATTTCCCAAGATAAAATTTACACGAGAGAAAGGCCCTGAAACGTTGTGTATTCTCTCCTGATGACCCGACATTGTCTGGAGGCTGAAATGAAGTATTCCATCAGTAAAACAGCCGAGGAAATATATATATACTAGCACGCAAGGTAAGCTGTTTCTTCCAAACAACAATATCTTCTGTTATCAGCTCATTTCAGAGCGAGTTTCTGCTACTGTTCCGGTAGCTAGTTTCATTCACATATAAAGAACATTTTTCTTCCCAGTCAACACTGCTTCTGTAGTCTGCTTTGGTTGATCGATCTTCCTTTGTTGCATCACAACTCATAACAGTTGTTCACACACATTAAAATGGGTTACCATGGCGATAGGTGTTGAGACTAATTCACTGATCGACACAGCTGTAATCCAACTATTTTTCTTTTCTGCTAGTATTATTTTTAATAGAAATATTGTATTTTATTATTACTGTTATTATTCTTGTATTATTATTTTAATACTAAATAAGCTTTTTGCATTAACAAATGAATGACAGGGTGGGAGTTGAGGTATGGCCCTTCTTAATTCATAATACAGGTTCATAACAAAAACTGGTCATACTGTTTAATAAATTTGTTAAAATGTATACAAATCTATAATCACCTGTGCCTGGAAAGAAATAATTTCCATATCTGTGAAATGAAACTGTCATTACTCGATCAGTTAGATAAAAAGCTTCTTGTACACCATCACCATGATGAATATCTATATCAATATATAAAACCCTTGGATGGTACCTGAAAAGAAACAAAAATATTTAAACCAAAACAATTGCTTTCAAATTATTTAATATTATTGTTATGGTGTGCATTGGCATCTGTTTGCAATTGCCTTTGAAGTGGACATCTTGCTAAACAAAATATATATACCAGTCTTACCACTTTCATGCTCATAACAACCATAAAAATCTCATTCTTTAAATGCATTAAGCATCATTGCAATTCGTGCCAGAGCTCATCATTATCAAAATAATGATTCTTTAGCTTAAACTTTATCCCATAGAAGATGAAGTTCAAAAGGAGTCAAATGCAATAGTGAGTCAATTATTTTCAACATTTTCAGCTGTGAGTTCGCATAGTGTCATGTTAGAGACCCAATCTTATTATTAGATAAGTTTAGATTATTTGCACTGAATATTACTGTCAAAAGAGAAAGATTTTCCCTTGGGAAGCAAATTATCAATGTCCAGCACAAATAAAAAAGAAAACTCTGACAAGCATGCTTTTGGCTTGACTCTTGACTTGCAATAGTGATGATCTTGAAGATGGAGAATTGTATGCACTATGTAGTGTACTGTTTGGTCTTAGCTGTAGAGCCAAATTAATTTAGACTTTTCTTGCCAATTGTCAAACATTTACTAATTCCTGCATCCTTCATACATTTATGTTACTCACTGATAATACTAAACAACATTAATGTTCTTCAAGAATCAAATTAAAAAATAATGATCATTATGGGTTATTTCATGTCACATCATCCATGTCCTCAGATTTTGCTGTAACTTGCACCACAGATGGGCATCATAAAAACTAAGAAATCCTGAAAATTTGAGGATGCAACTCCAAGCGATTTCCGATTTAGAGCAGTTTCCATGTCGTGTAAATCACGCAAGATGTCGCCCGGGCGACATTTTAATAATTAGATTTTCTTGAATATTTTCAGTTTGGAACATGATGTGATGCTGAAAATTCACACAGGTATGTTTTTCAACCCAAGGAACCCAAAAATAGCATCAGCTTTGCTCAGAAATGAAGCCTTCTATGAGATTTTATCAAATTTTGACATTTTTTACATGTGCACCAATATGGGGCAAAAAAATGATGTAGCTGATATGGTAACAGGTTTTTTTCTTTTGGACATTCATTTAGACACTATGAAGTACCTCTGGACCAAAAATGGTAAATAATACTTTTTTTGTTCACTCACAGTGTCTATTCAAATTTAGGTCTTTTTCCGAGGGTTCAGAATACCCTATTGGGGGAAGCAACTAGTTTGGGTATGTGAGATGAAGTTGGAGGGACCGTTCATCTAAATTTATATAAAATTCACATTGAAATAAGTTTTAGAAAGTAAAAGTTAAATAGTAAAAGGTAATACAGTCTTACAGTGATCAGATATTTACCATAAAAGCGGACTTCACAACAAAAACCAGCGTACGACAACATTATCTACATACTGTTATTTTCTTTATGCCACTGAAATGCAGAAATCGTTTTTTCATACTCCTCATCAGTTATCTTGTATGTTCTTCCTGTATATGTTGTTGGAGAGACAACACAAAGAATTTTCTTGATTGGAACAAACCATGTATCATCAATTCGCGGCCAATTGAATGTCTTGCGTGGTCCATGAGGGTGCATGAACTTGACGGTTACATCACCTTCCTCTGCATTAATTTCATTCACAATGCTAATCCACTAGAAAGAATTATAAACACAGGTTACATATTGCATTGGTGAAATGTCAGAGATTTCAAGAATTGATGGCAAGTTAAAATCATGGTTGTCTGTATAAGATTCATCCTCGCTGATCAGCTTATGACCAATGTTCGATGTTGACAACGGGGCAAAATGGTGGCTGCTTCTGCTTCCTGGTACTGTGTTTCCCCTGGCAAATCTTGCCTCAAGAAACTTTCTCACCTCCTCCATAGTTTCTATACTAATATCAAAGAACTTGTTTGCAGACATCTCCAGCAGACTTCTAGCATGGCTTTATAATCTAGGATTTGATTATTCAGAAAACGTTGAAGCGACTGTTTAGCCACATGCCGTTTTACTGAACCACCGATTTCATCACAAGGGGATTTTCCATGGCTAGTAGCAAAGAAAACCCACTCTGCATCAATCCCAAAGTCCTGTTTATGCAGTTTTTATATTGACCCCCACAGCCATCACTAAAGTAAGTCATTTTGTAAACATGGGGCAATAATGCACGAATGTAGTGAACTGTCATTGTCTGGGTTTGATACACGAATGCAGTGTCGTGGGTGTTGTCATTAGAAATAAAACACAATGAAAGATGCTTCAGTGTTCCATCGGAATCTCGGTAGTAAAGCAGTGCAGGGTGCAATATTCCTTGCTCCAATGAAAACTTAGGATTTCGTCATGTATGAGAAATTGATAATTTTATGCAAAGTCTACAAGGACCAGAATCTCATTCGAACAAAGATTCTCTTTCTTTTTAGTCAAGTATCTAGTTTGACATTTTGTTATATATGAGTGTCGTGTGAGATTGTTGATTTTGTCAATCAAGAAATCTTTCTATTCTTCATACGTTGTTGTACGAGTACTTAATGTGGCACGGTCAGTTGTGTCCCATTGACTAAAATGAAATTCATCATCTGGATCCACATCAACCAGCTTTTCATCCAAGAACTTCTGCAATGCTTCTCTGCCAGGACATGCCTCACAACGGTGCATCCTGCATTCCTTGTTGGAAGAATCACAAACTAGTTTTGAGATCAAATCCTTGTAAGTGACGTCCCAACCAATGGCGTCTACAAGAAGTTTCGCATTCTGATGTATGCTACACACACAAACAGAATGGGTACCTTTAGATCCAGCTAATACACACCACTTTGGACGCAACTGAGAAAATTTGAAAAACCCCATCTTGACATTGGGATACTTCTGTTTAAAAGCAGAATACAATTCATCCAGGTTGCATAGTATTAAATGCTTTTGTTTGTGAACACCCTTTGCAATACTAACAGTCCTTTTTGCCTGGCATTTGTCAGCTGTATTCATCATTTTCATACATGTGTACTACCAGTTCTGCTGTCTTTGGGGAGAGTTTTTTCCCCTTTTTAGGGGCAGACTTTGAGAGAATACCACTCACATTCTTCAGTTCCCTGCCAGTTCTGAACAACGTACTCTGACACCTTGAAGAATTTGGAACAGTATTCACGAGACCACGAATCAGAAGCAAGTGTCATGATTTGGATTTGCTCTGGAGTCGAGGTTTTCTTCAATTTCTCCTTCATCAGATCATGCAATCTATCCAATTCTAATGCTTTCTCTTTGATTTCTTTTTCAATATGCACTGATTCTGACACAGTCAATTCTTCAGCGTCGACTTTGTATAAGTTGACAGGTCACTTTTCAGTGTTCCAATCACTTGTTCTAATTTCCTTTTGGCACTATGAACACGACTATGAGGAGCAACACCATGTAAAGCGACAGGAGAAATGTCCATGTATTTCAGACTAATATTCAAGTTTTTTTGTGGAGGTTTGCAAAAGTTCACTGGTGTAGTCTGCATCTATCCTGTCTGTATCATCGATCAGTCTCACATATTTCATCATACACTGAGGACAAAGAATGTGTCCTGGTGTTACATTGTACCCTCTCACTTACAGCTCTTTTGCCATCACCAACGATATCAGCTGTACGCCTTTGACTTTACTTTTATGTTGTAACTAGCAATACACATCGACCAGAAAACTGTTTGGATAATCGCAGATTTGAGGGTAGTTCTATTAAAATAGTCATATCTTAAAAACTAAAGCACTTTAAGTGCTCAAAATACCATCATTTTGTTAGGAAATGAATATCCTTTCAGGTGCATTCATGAATAATAATATACATTATATATTTTTAAGAGTTTTGAGCAAATAAAGGCAAAAAAATGTTAACACTATTTTCGGCAATTTACGTCACTTTTTTCTTTGACCCCCCCCCCCCTTCGTTTAAAAGTCTCGTACCATTGCTGTGTGCGGAATTTCGTCCTGAAATTTAGAGACTAATCAGAGTAAGTATCACTTTTAATGTTTGTCGGTGTACAAAGTAATTCGGCTCATTCATTTTTTGAAATTTAAAAAATAAGACTTCAACTCGCCGTCGGTGGAACATTTTTGCAATATACATTTCCGTCACCCAATTAGTAAGTAAATCAATCATTTTACTTTTTTATGCATTAAAATTATAATTGTATATATGTGTTCTCTTTTGGTAGCCCTGATATTTCATGACCCTATCCGGAAAAAAAAAGCGTTTTCTATTTCGTTTGAAAAACATTGTAGTAGCTGCAGTAGCAGTTATAAACACGAGGCGATTTTTGTTTATTTTCATTCTAGAACGAATTTTAAAAATTTTTAAAATATGAATATAAAAAATGTTGTTATATTTTTCGTACCCAACTAGTAAATAAATTAATCTTTTATCTTTTTTTATGCATTAAAATTATAATTGTATGTTGTTTTGTCTTTCCGTAGTAGTAATTTTAAATTACCTTATCCGAAAAAATAGTCCTTTTTTTTGAGCGAAAGTCAACAATGGCTGCTAGTATTGCTGATATAACATCAGCAGCAGCTAACTAGTCTTGTAAAGCTTTGTAAAAATAAGACAAAATACCTGTGCTTAAAAAAGTTAATCCTATTTGGTTCTTTTATAAAAAATACTTTAAAAAATACTGGTTTTCACTCAACTTTCGAACTTCTAGTAGTAATGACTTTCTAGTCGCCAATTTAAAAAAAAATTAAGATTCTACTTTTTTAGGCGATTACGTGTAAACACCCTTAAGTCTTGGCGAAAAAAAGAAATAACAAAACAAAAAATAATTTAGAATTTAGAGTGGGGGATCAGTTTCGCATATAAATTTAATGTAAAATGATCTCCGATTTCCCGGCCATTCTTGCCTTTTAGTGAAATTTATAAAATAAATAATTACTCTACCATTAACTCTAGGTACGACTAACAAGCCCACCTCCTAAAAATGCCTTCTTGAACGTATCGTACCATTAACCTTAAATATGAGTGACAAGCCACCCCCTAAAAAACTCCCTTAACCCTAACACTAAGTCCGAATGGCAACCTCCATCCAAAACAAAACCCCTTCCTTAACCTTATCACTAACCCTAAGTCCGAGTAGGAAGCCTACAAAAAAGCCCATTAAAACCAAACATAATCGTCTAAAAAAAAAAAATAAATAAAATAAATAAATAAAAAAAAAGCAGACCCCCATAAAAAAAACGCACAGGATTTATTTGCCATAGAAAAAAATTGATCAATGCCCTAAAACGCTAGAATGGCCCGGAAATGGTGAATTATTCTACATTAAATATATGTGAAACTAAACCCCACTTGAAATTCTAAACGAATTGTTTTTTTTCCTTTCTGCTAAGTTTTCAGGGTGTTCACACTTAATTGCCCCTAGCCCTACCACTAACCTGAAGTTCAAGTGGTAATCCCCCCCCTCCTCCCACAAAGACCCTCATAATCGTCTAAAAAAAAAGAAAAAAAACAAGAAAAACGCACAGGATTTATCTCCCATAGAAAAAATAATTAACTGACCTAAAACGCTAGAACGGCCTTGAAATGTGGGATTATTTTATGTGAAACTGATCCCAACTCAATTCTAAAATAATTGTTTTTGTTTCTTTCTTTCTGCCAAGTTTTTCAGGGTGTTAACATGTAATTGCCTAAATAAAAAAAGTAGAATCTCATATTTTGGGGAGGTAAGAGGGTGAGTTAGCGGAAGGTGTTAATCTACAATAATGCCAAAGAAATCTTTCAATATATTCATTTTTAAACAGTCCTAGTATTAGATTTTAGTTTCTTGTACATAAAATGTATTACAATTCAACTTTGAGTTTTCTAACTTCTTTCCTTTAATGGATACATGGTATTTTTAAGGTATTGCAGCATATTTATGTGCACTTAGTGCAGATTACTTGGAAACCATTAATTTCTGGAGATTTTCAGTGGCACATTCTGATTCCTTGTACAAAAATACATTTATATGGTAAATTTCATTGCTTAATCTTGTATTTTAACAAAGATATAACATTTTTACTGAAAAATTAGTGTAAAAAATGTGACGAAACGCATATGGTCTTAAAGAGGGGAAAATATCCAATCGTGTGAGGCACAAAAATAGTCATAACTTCCTTATTTTTAGTCAGATTTAAAAAATTTAAAAAGATTCTTTCTTAGATCACCAAGCTCTTTCTATATATGCCATTATTAAGATATTTTAAGTAATTTAAATTTTTTCATGTGTATTGCTATTGTAACAATCCACCGCGGCACTTCTTGGAGGCCTTTGCTCTATGTTCAAACACATTTCCAAAATATTTTTTGTGATGAAAGCAGATGGTTGATAACTTGCCTTTATGTTCCTTTAGCCCAGTTCTCAACGACGTCTTTGTTCAAGTCTGACAGATTCTTAATTCCTATAAACGATCATAGTCTAATTTGTGACATTCAAAATTGAGTTCAGTACCAACGGAGCAAGCTTCATAGCAGCCATCTTGTTTTCTTTTGTTTACTGTTGAATTGAAGACAAAACAATAAAATAGAATATATAGAGATAATCAGGTAACTTAAGTTTGATAGCAGGGGATGAGTAAGCAGTTAGTGAACAGATTTATATACATTTTTTCCAGTGAATTGAAAGGAAAAATCAACATTTAAAATATTCATAAATTTGTGCCTACCTCAAATTCTTCTATATTTTCTACAGCTAATTTCTTGGTATAATGAATCAAGTGCTGCCTAACTTTCTTGCCTGCATAATGGAATAAACAAATTGCACCAACCACTATTATATATTTTAATTAGGTATAGATAATGTTTTTCATTTAAAATTATTTTAGGATTGTTGCAGTACATTATGGTGAACTAATCCAGCTCTGTTGCATATGGGACACGTTTTACTGAAAAAATTAACCAACTAATGCAGGTATAATAGGCAAAGAAAAACTTTGTTATACAAGAAATATGATCAATATTTAAGCAGCTATTGCGGTTCAGTAGCCAAAAGTGGCATAATCATTGAATTCTGGTGACATTGGACCAAAGTGCCATTGCGCATTGCACATTTTGACGATGTTTCGCTCAGTCATTTTACAATGGATGGTGTTAACAACCCAAAACTTTTACCTTAGTAAAAACTGCTATGCAGTTATTAAATAAACACAAACAGTGCTAACTTCATCTATCTTATAAAACCATTCAACATTTATTCTCAGTTAAAATTGATAAGAATAACCCATGTAGATAATGTTGTCGTGTGCTGGTTTTTGTTGTGAAGTCAACTTTTATTGTAAATATCTGATCACTGTGAGACTGTATTACCTTCTACTATTTAACTTTTACTTTCTCAAACTTATTTCAATGTGAATTTTATATAAATTTTGATCTTACATATCATAACTAGTTGCTTCCCCCAATAGGGTATTTCTGAACCCTCGGAAAAAGACCAAACTTTGAATAGACACTGTGAGTGAACAAAAAAAGTATTATTTACCATTTTTGGTCCAGAGGTACTTCATAGTGTCTAAATGAATGTCTAAAAGAAAAAAACCTGTTACCATATCAGCTACATCATTTTTTGCTCCATATTGGTGCAAATGTAAAAAATGTCAAAATTTGATAAAATCTCATAGAAGGCTTCATTTCTGAGCAAAGCTGATGCCGTTCTTGGGTTGAAAAACATACCTGTGTGAATTTTCAGTGTCACATCATGTTCCAAACTGAAAATATTCAAGAAAATCTAATTATTAAAATGTCGCCCACGCGACATCTTGCGTGATTTACACGACACGGAAAATGCTCTTAATCGGAAACCGCTTGGAGTTGCATCCTCAAATTTTCAGGATTTCTTAGTTTTTATGATGCCCATCTGTGGTGCAAGTTACAGCAAAATCTGAGGACATGAGTTTCAAAATCCAAAATTTCTGGATGATTTGACAATAACCCTAATGGAATTAATCAAAAAGCATAAGACTCAACGAATATATGAAAACATTTGTTCAACTGCATATTTAAGCTGGCAATGATGTAAGGGTAAAGTTTAACATGTAATATTTAGACAGAAAAGGAATTAATCTAATCAATTTCAATGTAATTTTATTTTCTCCTTCTCACCTACCTTGTCTATTGAACTTGAAACAAAGATTGTGTTTTAAGATCACAATAACTTGATGCAATTATCATTTGCATTATAGAACTACAATGATTGAAATTCGCAATGTTATTGGAGATTAATGGATATTAAGTTCTAATGAGGAGTTATCTATGATGCAACATTTATTCATGGTATTTTATTCAGGACAAACTAACAAATAGGATTTTATCCTAGTGAAGAAATAAATGCTTGAGAAATGCAAATCTCCATTTATGGGCATCCTACTCAGCAATGACTGACAGCTGTGACTAAGTGATGGAATAGTAATTCAAAAACTGAATTAAGCACAATAAATATTTGTCCAACACATGAAATCATCTGGAGACCTGAAGGTCAAGACAAAAATATTTATATATGCAAATGTAAATAACCGAAGAAAAAACTGAGTTCAAATTGTATGATTTGTGTGCGGCTATTAATGTCAGACAAAAAAAAAAAAAAGAAACTAAGGTACTGATAAATATGCGTTGTTTGGGTTTCAGAAAATCTGCATTATTTAAATTACGATATCAAATACCAAACTTCATTGTTTCTGGAAATAATCTATGTCAGGAATGCATTATTCAGGCTGCTTAAACCAGTACTTCTGTATATTTAATTAAAAACTTAAATATACTGTAATAAGATGTTTACTTTGAAAACTTTTACTCAGATTATTTTATATTAATCTTAATCTGTGAATTAAAAATAAAAATACTGAGCAAAAATAAACAACATGTGGTAAATATAACAAAATGTAGCATTTCATTTTTAAATAAAACTTGAATCAAGTAACAATTATCAACATGCTTAAAATATAAATACTTATATTAAAATAAACTCACGTAACAAGAGAAGTCTTAATTTAACTTACTTCAGTAACTCCAAAATTGAAATGACAATATCATTCACATAACAAAACCCAGAAGCCTGAAAATAAAAAGACAGTTTAATAGAATATGCTTAAATCTGAGACAAGGACAAAAAATGTCTTTCTAAATATTTTAAAAATCACAATTACTACAAGAATGCCATAGTTTCTGTCTGCACTCAGAGATCTTTTCTTGTCACCATTATACCATAAGTGAATACACACATTAGAATTTGGCAAAATCTGAAGATGCACAATTTCACTTTATCAAGTCTGGGGGTGATAATTTAGTTTGGTTTATGGCATATCAACCTCAGAATGTCATTTAATATTGATCAAATGTAAAAATAGAAAAATCATTCTTTGTAGTTATTCTGTTTGGTAGAAAGATCTGATTTTGTAGAGGAATAGTTTGTGGAAAGCAGTACAATCTTACTTTAAGAATCCAAAAACGTTGTTAGACCTGCTCAAAAAAGTCCTTCAGGTAACCCACCTGGTATTGTCTAGAGCAAATTGCATTGGAATCAATGCATTTCATCAATTTATGTTCCACTGTAAATAAATCATAGTAGCCACTCCAGGATAGATCATCTTCTCATTTAAGCAGATATGAATTTGTTATATGTGGTCGATATAGAGTCAAACAAGAATTACCTCCTCCATTCTCACTAAATATCTGTAAATTTGACAGTTCTTTGACTGAATTGTGTTCAGTTTATTGTTCATGCAGGTATTCCAAAGAGTTAGATTTTTATTTTTCATTAAATTTTTCATTCTTGGTTTTAGATCCATACATAGAATTTAGATGTTCGTTTTTATTGGGTTTTTTTTTCCACAAATGACAAAGGCTTGGTATTCAACTGAAGATGATTGTTTTCATGTTGCACAAGTTATTCATTCTGTTACAAATTTGAATAATTATAGGATTGTTCATATTTTTATTCTTCAGTGTCTCAAGTGAGGATCTAGTCTGAATTTACTTGACCAGCTGTTTTTGCTTATATTCAATACCAAATCAATAACTAAGATAATGATCTCAGCAGTGTAAATTGGTGCTGCTGCACTTCCCATTGTCTTCATCTTTAGATCCTCATGTATTTGTAATCCAAATGGTGGTTTTCTAGGTTTTGAAATTCATCATGAAATGTAATTGGGTTTGTTTTTTTTCGATGAGAATTTTATTAATTGTTCCAATTGTCAAGGTAGAGTTTTGGACATGATTAATTGGTGTATTTGACGAGTCTCCATTTTCATTTTGCTGGCTAGTTTCCTTATACGGAGATTGAAATGGTTTTTGTCTAAAAAAAGATGTACTGTGTATTAAATACACAGACATAGGCAGGGTATAATGGCATAATAATTTTGTAACATATTAGAGTTCTAGTTTTTGCTTTCTCAGTGTTAGAGGAGCTTCATTCACTTCTATATATAGACTCTTTATTATTGGTGACATGTTGAAGGGCCCCTAGTGAGAGTCTCAGTACTTGATGGTGAATTGGTTTTAAGCTTCTGAGGTATCTTGTAGCATCATAAAAACAATCATTTTTTTACAGTTTTTTATCTCATAAAGTGGAATATTTTACTGCCAGAAGATCATCAGTTCATACCCAACACACAAAATACTTTCCTCTATATGTTAGTACTAAACAGTCCCCCAAAATGAAAGCTCATTACTGTCATTCTCTGGATACTGAAGCTGAAATCAAGGGAGGCGCGATAGGGCTCTATCCCTTAATAGACTTCAAAAACGACCTATGCTAGAAATCTCATTTCTTTGATCAGTCATAACTCAAAAACCAATAAATCAAATTATTTAAAACTTTGCACAACATTTTCATTTGATAGGTTCTATAAGTGTGTAGAATTTCAGCATCATTAGTCAAGGCAACCCAGAGATCCAGAAAGGTCAGGAGTGATTTTGTGTTATCCGTACGTACGTACGTACCTACGTGTGTGCCACCCTGTATCTCATCAACTATTTGATGGATTCAGCTGATTTTTGGCAGAGATAGAGGTTCTAGGGTCTAGTTGATGGCATTTTAATTTCAGTTTACCATATACCTTAGTTTTCCAGAAAATTCAAAAAAACCTTAAAAATTACCATTGTCTTGAGGCATAACCTTTACAAAAGTAGTGACATTCCATGATAAATGCCAGTATACTGAAATCATGTGCCCTTAATAGGGTTAAGATGAAAATTCATATACACTAAATGTACAAAAGCAAGGAAATTCCCAATTTTTTACACTTTTATTGTCATTAAGGGTATGACTACATATCAACCAAGCCATTTCATTATCACATCACTACAGTATAAATCTCTATGCATGAGTGGATGAAGTGTGTGAGGTGCGCTGAAGAATAATTCCTACCAGTAAAATACATAGCCCTGTTGTGCTCGCATACCCTTAATGACAATAAAAGTGTAAAAATTTGGGAATTTCCTTGCTTTTGTACATTTAGTGTATATGAATTTTCATCTTAACCCTATTAAGGGCACATGATTTCAGTATACTGGCATTTATCATGGAATTTATATGGTGTCTCTACTGCTCAACACACTGACAACAAAATTGAAGCCATCAACCAAAATGCACAGTAGACGACAACACTCCTATTAGATATAGTATGAGAAACTCATTTCAGTGTGATGCAAGATAATGGAGATGCTAGTTATAGAGGACCTCAATGTTCAGTTCCTTGCAAGGATTCCGTTCATATTAAGAATTGACATCAGTATTCAACCAGCTAGACACAAAATTACTATAAGCAGTTCCTCATCATCTGTTACAACACTATATGTGACCAGCAAAGCAAGCCCATCATTTTGAGAGCCCTTTCTACCAGTTTGGCCAGCAGTATCCCTTGATGTAAGACTTTAAGAGTGTCTGTCCCTCCCCTCGACAGTATATTAGTCATCAATCACACATCAAACATCATAACTTAGAACCAAAATCAGCAATTATAGAATCTGTTTGGCCAACGAAAGTGAAGAAAAAAAAATATTTCTGTCAGATCCTACTGATTACTTACAAAAGAGCTCAAATTTAATACATGTTCTACCAGATTACCCGCTCTAAAAGTTCAAGTACTGCAGCAAAGTAACAATCAATAGAGGACAATGAGGATCCATATATATGGTAACATGTAAGGGGTTACACAATCATAGTGCCTCCTGTAGGATATCATGCTTTTCAGTATGCAGGTTGTTGTGTAAGTTGTGATTGACTCTCATAAAATCAGCATTCATGGCTATGCGCAAAAACAAAACTCTTAATTGTGTCTGCATAAACATAAAGTCTGACATATTAAGAACACTAATAAATCCCCTATTGCTGAAAAAAGTGCACCGAACTTGAGGAAAAATTACTATGCCAAGAAGCAAACAGCATCACTGTAGCCTACCACAACAGACACCTACAAGGTACTAGTTGCCAGAGAAATGTACATGTAATAGTGTAAACATGCACTAGGTGGCATGTTTAGTGGTTTGCATAGTTGCAATGCATTCTAATAACAGACTTGCTGCAAGTGAGTAATATTTAACAAAGAGAAGAGAGACCAGACAGGAAATTTTAAATATGTCTGATCTGGAGTTTGGCCACCCAGAATTCCATTTGTCAACTTGAAAAAATAATGTTTCTTATGCACATATAACTTAGACATAAATAGTCCCCTGTTGTTGTTATGTGATGTACTGTGGAATCACTCTGAATTGATGACATCATTGTCATTTGCACATAATGCCTAAGTTGAGAGCGAAAGAGTTGTTGATTTCTCACCCAGTCAAGGACCCCATTTAGCTAAATAATTGTCAAAGATTATGTATAAGAGAGTCATCAAAATGTATAAAAGTAAGTGTTATTTTGTGCAATTCATTTTTTGTGGGGAGTGGATATTAGTTGTGGTGGACACTTGGTTTCCCTACACATGTGTGCCCAGGACATACTGCTTTGGTTTGTTTGTTTTGTTTTACGGCATATTAACGCTTTTCGGGTTATTTAATGCCGAATCCGGTCATTTTGACAACAGTTTTCATGCTTCAAGTTTTTTATATGTTCAAGTATTTATTCATTGTGTTTTGTTTAGTTGTTTTGTAGAGGAAATATGTTGTCATTGGCTTTGCAGAACATGATTGAGTTTTGCAAAGGGAAAGGAAAAAAACAATAACATTAATGTTTGATGCATTTTTGGTCAAGAAGCCAGTATCTTCAGACAGCCTGATCTGGTAGCACCAAACAGGGCATACTGGAAGCATCCTCCTGGGCTGTCACATTCATATTATTTTAGAGATCTGGGTTTGAGAAATTTTACGGAAAAAGTTTATGGAGAGCCCTGCAAGTTTACAGAAGATATCTTCTGCAAACTTGCAGGACTGTCCAAAACCTTTTTCCACTGTTGGGAAATTTTAAAATAGTAGAAGTATGGAAAAGATTGTCGGATAGTGTCCTTGCCAGGCATGTGAGAGGTGTATGAAGCATTCCCGCCAGAGAAGCGTGGACATTAGGGATCCTTTAAAAATCTCTCTCTATATATATACATATATATAATATTTATAAATTAATATTAAATTATTAATACCTACAGATACTAGCGTTTCAAGCTTATTGCTCTCATCAGTGCAGGAAAGTAATAATTTCAGATGGTCGGGAGGCGCAAACCTGGTTAACAGAGTCAGCCTAGAATCTGAAAGCAGTCGCCATATCCACTCGACCAACAGAAACTGCCACGTAATTAAGGGAAATTAAGATCTATATGTACCTAGAAGTGGGCACAGATAGAAGACTAGTCGAGAGTGTTCTACAAACTTATTCGGAACTTTGCATGAGAGCTTTTTGACAGTCTATTTTTAACATCACCGAGAGTGCTCAACTTTAATTTCTTGAAGGGGCTTAGTATAATATTTACAAATAAATAATAAATTATTAATACCTACAGACGCTAGCGTGTCAAGCTTATTGCTCTCATCAGTGCAGGAAAGTAACAATTTCAGATGGTTGGGAGGCGTGAACCCAGTTCACAGAGTCAGTCTAGAATCTGCAAGCAGTCGCCATATCCATATATATATATGTATATATTTGTAAATAGTTTGAGACGAGATGTGTTTTGACACCAGGAATATATGCATGAATTGAGAATGTGAGCTGTCATACGCCCCCCCCTCGTCTGTTTGTGTAAAAGGAAAAAGAAAAGATAGGAATGAATTGTGCATTGCTTACAAAAGAGTGGCAAAAGAGTAATAATGAAAGTAATTATGATGATGATTGTAATAATAATAATCAAAGTAATGATGTTGATAATGGTAATGATAATATGTTAGAGAACCTATCCCACAGCAAACAATAGATTCAGAATTAAATTAAATGAGGAAGAGGCCTAGAACCAATTGAGATCCCAACGATGCATGATGTTGAGATGGTGGAGAGCAGCTGAAAATGAACTGAACCTTCCCAATTGTCAGAAAGTGTTGACTGTCCTCATGAGAAATTAAACCACAATACAATTGAAGTGAATTTTAAAAAAAGAAAAAAATCAACTATATTTTGCATGTGAATGGTTTCACAGTGGTAGAAGGGGACTGGTGAAAAAAAAAAGAAGAAAAATGTACAACAAAAAAAGATAATGAACCCTATAGTAAAAACAAAATGGAGGAAAGAAAATGAACTACTGTAGACAAAGGGAAAATACAATTTTAAGAAAAATGATGCATGCATAAACGAACATTACATCCTGGACCTTTACTGATGAACTGTTGGAATTTGCAAATTAACTTTTTGGGGGGTTGTCCTGAAATGAGCTTGTTTGCTCTTTTTCATCAGAACCGAGTAAACGCTGCAAGAGGCAGCATTTCCCACATAGGGATAGGTAGGGATATAAACATGCACTAGGCGGGATGTTTAGTGGGTTACATAGTTGCAATGCATGCTAATAACAGACTTGCTGCAAGTGAGTAATATTTAACAAAAAGAAGAGAAACCAGACGGAAAATTGCAAATATGTCTAATCTGGAATTTGGTAACATAGAATTCCATTTGTCTACTTGAGAAAATAATGTTTCATCATATACAAGATTCCCGTCTGCGGTTATGATTCTTCGACAGTCTTCCAAATTTAATGTATGTCCAAATACGGGACCCCCTGGATAGTTTTTTATATTCATGGATTCGCAGCAGATTGGCCTTTTCAAGTGGATGCTGGTTAGCCATTATCTCAAGTGGTCTTTCTGGGATAGTCCCGGTGAGATCTAAATATATTCCAGCAGATGAACAGGGGATATCAGTCGGAGTTAGCCTTCTTGGCATCTGACAGTCAATTGGTTTTCAGTGGCCTTCAGAAACAGATAGTCTGTGTTCGGATGGACTTGTATTTTCATTTAGTCGAGCTAAGAAAATTTATTTAAATGTTGTTATTTGTTTTAAACTGGAATTGTAAATGTGTTTGGCGGGAGGATTTTTCTCTTGCAGAACTGACCGACCCCCCCCCCCCACAATTGACATTGTGATCGATAACAACTTTGGACTAGCACAATGAGTGGATGATCACGGCCTGTGCAGTGAATACACACAGACATACATTGATACAGGACCACGCACGAACAAATAACTATCATGAACAAATTTATACCCAAAAATGTGCCATCTGAAACACTAACCAATCCAGTGTCCAAACAAATCCCCCACTGCCCATAATATTTATGGGTGGCATAGTTTACTTCTATTTGAACGGAGATCAAATAAAAGTGTGTTCTCAATATATTATAGCGACAATAGCTAACCTCTGATGTTACATCAATAAAACTTCCTAATTACCAATATGGTAGTTTAATACATTTTTTGTACAACTCTTGTGTGAAAAATGGTTGCAAAAGAGCTTCATGGCAAAAGTAAAAAGATAATAAATGAAAACTCAAAAAAGGTTGAAAAGCATAGAAATAAAGAGCAATAAAATAAATCAAATTCAGAGAAGGGAAGTAAGCATATATGCAGAAAAAAACCAAAGTAGGAGTGGATGATGCCTTTCAGTTACGTCCTATTTCAACACACCTTTTAGCTTCTCCTTTCCACCTCAAAGAGTTAGCTACACTTTACTCAATTCTCATCTAGCTTACTGATCCACTATCTTTCATACTAAATCTAACCTATTACCTCTCATTTTCTCTTTTCTGCTAATATTCTTACCTCTTATTCTTGCATAACGTCCACCTCTACTCTTCTCTCCTACTATCCATGTTGTCTGCTGAGGAAGCCTTAATAAATATAAGGCGAAATATCGATTTGACAAGAACACATTCTTTGTCGTCTAACTCCCCTACTCTCATCATGAGTCATTTGAAGATAAAGCGATAAATCCAGTCAAATAGCAATTAAAAAATAAGGAGGTAAAGCTTTAGCAATTTTGCAGGAATCAGTTTTTTTGTTAAAAAAAAAAAGAAGCGAATTTCGACAAAAAGCAGAGAACTCACATCTATAAGATAAAATTAAAATGGATTTCCACGTACGCTCTAGTGTGTGGAAATCCATTTTATTTTTTCTGGATTAAAAAAGTGGAATTCTGCTAAAAAATGAACTCACATCTCTGTCTACGTAGGGTATTGAGCATCTACTGGTTCAGCATATACAACTTACCAAGTGTAACACTGTATTATTATACACACCGCTCTATAAAGGATATTGATTACTTGCGATTCAACATATATTATTACACTTGATCAGTGGTATATTATTACACACACCTGCTCTATCTAAAGTATTGAGCACATTCGGATTCAGCATCTACCACATTCCAAGTGTCCTACTGTATTATTACATACATCTGATCTATCTGTATTGAGCACTTGAATTAACATATATCATACTGTATTATTACTTTTATTGCTCCCGGGCAATACAGTTTCTTGTTTAGTATATACTACTACATAAAACACTTTGAAGTTATTGCTCTTGAGCAATGCGGCGTTCAAACGTACCTGCTATATCTATTTTTCCCGGGCAACACAGTTTCTTCTCTAGTATACAACACTATAACAAAACAATAATAATAATAATGTAAGAAATTAACCTGAGCTTTCAGTTTTAAAATTATTGTTCCCAGGCAACACCGAATTTCTGTTCCCTCTTCCCTTAAAAATATAATGAAACCTATATTTGTTTTAATGTATTTCTAGGCAACGCTGAGTTTCTTATCTTCTCCCTTTATAATATAGTGAAACCTATATTTATATCGATTCAGCATATACCACTTACCAAGTGTAACACTATTATTATACACATCGGCTCTACAAAGGATATTGATAATGTTATTACTTTTATTGCTCCCGGGCAATACAACGTTTACACACACCTGCTCTATCTAGGGTATTGAGCACTTTTGCCATAAAATATACCACTTATATTAACACCCGACGTTTCCCAAGAATCAGTGAGGACCCCTCTGCTCTCCTGCTTTAAGCCCTTATTAACATTTCTATTAATTATTTTTTTCATTTCTATAATTTTCAGTCATAAATAGAATAAAATAAAATAAAACTTATTATTTCATGAATGTCACGCGTGAATTCAGACCCGACAGTAATGTTGTACTCCTATTGATCAAAACGAAATATACTTATTCAAGTACCTTAGCTAATGTAGTTAATACTTATTTTTATATATATCATTACATGACTGTGTAGATGTTTTCACTCATAACATTTCAAGTAAGGAGTACCAAAATAAAATTAAGGAGGCCTCCAGAGTGCTGCTAAACCATCTTTATGATGAAATCCTGTTTTTTTATGTTATTACTGTTAAAAGTGACTGTGTAGATATTTTCTCAGATAACATTTAAGTAAGGAGTCACAAAATAAAACTAAGGAGTCCTCCAGTCCGCTGTTATAACCATCCTTTCCAGGCAAAAAACACTATTATGGTCCCCGGTCAATGAGAGTTTGGTTTGGTTTACAGCATATCAACCATCTATGGGTTGTTTAATGCCGAATAAAGTTGTCAAATATAATTCTATAAGTTTTTTGTTTTATTAAATACAAGAAATTTTCAGTCCCTAAAACAAAATCTGAAAAAAAAAAAAAAAAAAAAAAAAAAAAAAATAGACACAAAAGACTCATAGTAAACATTTTTTTTCTTGTATTCCAAAAAAAAAAAAAAAAAAAAAAAAAATTTCTTGTGAATACAAGAAACTTGCAAAAAATAAAAAAATTTCTTTCAAAAAATATATGCACCAAAACACAAAATTGCTCTTTCTTTCGTTGTAATTGTTTAAAAAGGTCATCGTTTCTAGTATTATTTAGAAATTTTATTTCATTAAAGTCGTCTGGTTTTTAACATCTTAACATGGAGAGGGGGGAGGCTTTAGTAACATTCTGAACAACATAACTGGGTTCGTATTTTTCCGTTCGTTTTTGTAGCATTCGTTGTACATACGTTATGCCACGCCTATAAATCTTTGATTGCCTTTTCCTAAACAGTATTCAGAAACACTCCTCAATGAAAACATTACTCTCTAAAAACATTACTCTTTGGCATTGGTAATCTTCTAGTATCTATTTCAAAACCTTATTTCTCGTTTTTATAAAAATAAAAAGCAGAAATATGATTTTGATTTTTTGAAGAATCAGATCGAATAATACAGTTAGGAGTTAACTTATAGATACTAGTGCCCTGCCGATTGATTGAATTGGGCCTTTCAAACCTCCCGTCTAGCCAGAGTAAGTACTAGAGATGGGCGGTTTTCCGAAAAACCGCGGTTTTTCGGTTTCGTCTCCATACCGAATACCGAATCGTTTTTTTTTTTTTTTTTAACCGTAAGGAAACACGGTTGAAAAGATTTTCCGATTTGAATAAAATGGAATATTACCAAAAAATGTTATATTAGTAAGATGACAGATTGAACAAATATATGATAAACACATTTAATTGACTTGTAGGAAGAAATCTTTGTTTACAGTTTGTTTATCATTAACATTTTGAATTTTCAAATGAAAAAAAGAGAAATACGACAGACAACATGACATCGTATTTTTAGCATTTTCAAATGAAAAAGAAAATATCAAACGCGTTCCGTATGATGTCGAAAATCTATTTGATTCACAATATTTCATTTTCATCATCATTTTTGCTTAATTTTATTTGTAAAATTATTTTGTTTGTTTAAATAAATTTTCGTTTTTTAATTTCTTGCATTTCTGAGTTATATTTTAGCTTCTGATGGGTTAAAGAATTAGATAGAATGTATATTCAAACTCAGTTTTATTCTTCAGAAATCTTTCATGAATCTTTGGTCACTGTTTTAACGAGTTAACTGTTGAAAAGGTATCAGAACTTTGATTACAACAGTCAACACCTTAAAACTTACGAATAGGCTATATTGCCGGTCCCGGCAAAATAACGATTCCTGCGTTATTTTGCCGGTTCATGTATATTTAACTAAATTAAACTAATACAGTGACGCCCGGCACAATAATGAGTCTTACGTTATTTTGCCGGCTCGTGTTTATTTAACTATAAATTACTTTTTTTTTATTATTTAAATTAATTTTTTTGTATTATTTAAAACTTTATCAAACGAAATTTTATTTATAATTTAAAACTTTGCCTGATTGTTTTTTTTTGTTTTTTTTATTTAAAACTTTGCCTGATTGATTTTTTTTGTTTGTTTTTAATTAAACTTTGCCTGATTGATTTTAAGCGACAATATATTTTAAAATAACGATAAAATTAATTTTTACTTCCGGTTGTTCGATTAGGAGTGAACTCTTCAAAATTACGACTTATTTTATGATTTCATTGAAAGAACATTTTAAAATAGAAACTGTTTAAATCCAGTGATTTTCTGTATATTTTAACATTATCGAAGTTTTTCTTCATAAAGAAAATCAGAATTTTACATTAAAATCTTTCCTTTGTAAAGCACATTTTTAACAAGTTAATTCAACAACTTAATAACTTCATTATTTTTTAAAGTTTGGCTTTGATTCAAGGATTACGAAGCAACACCTATTAAAGCACATTTTTAACAAGTTAATTTAACAAGTAAATGTTACCAAAGGCAACATAAATTATTCTTCTACCTACCTGTATAAGTTTATTTGTTTATTTTATTATTTATTTTTATTTAAAAAAATCATTTATCAAAATAAATAATAAAATAAACAAATAAACTTATACAGGTAGGTAGAAGAATAATTTATGTTGCCTTTGGTAACATTTATTTGTTGCTTATTTTTTTCTTTATATATAACTTTCCTTAATTTCAATTACTTAAATCGAGAGCAGACTTAGTAATGTTGGGAAAATTCATCAACATTAATTATATTATGAAAAGTAACTAAATAAAAATAAACCGAAAAGAAAAATAGTATTTTTTTTAATAATAAAGGTAAAATATCTATTTTAAAATGATTGCGATTGTTTGGTTCATTTGAGCCACGCCTACTGGTGCACGTGGTATCTCCGGCTCCCGTGGCAGGTATAAAAAGTGCTGCCGCTTCACAATGTTTGTTTGTAAAACAATTCAACCTTGGATTAAAATGTGTAGCAGTTGAAAATAAAAATTAATTGAATGAACGAAAATATTAGAGACAATTAGATTCTTTAGCCGGATTTCAGATGCTTGTGTACGAATGGGGTCCCAATATTTTCGTCTGCAAACAGCAATTCGTAAAGAAATTACATCAGATACGCTTTACAGCAAATGAAATCCGACTAAATAATCTAATTGTCTCTAACATTTCCGTTCATTTAATTATTTTACTTTTAATGTTTTTTTTGTATTAAAAGCAGATATTTCTTTAACCGACACAATAGGGCAGGTCGATTTTATTTTATTTCTTTAACCGACACAACTGATGATGAAAACAAATTGTTTTTAAATATTTGCCCTTATTTATTTCATTACCTTTTCTTTCGCAAGGCCATAACAATTAGGTTTAAAAAAAAAAATGAACCGGCATAATAACGATCCCTTTACATTAGTAAATAATTATTGTGCCGGGCGTCACTGTATGTTTAACAATTTAGTTAAATATACATGAACCGGCAAAATAACGCAGGAATCGTTATGATTCATATCATGGAGAATGATTCAGTCACAAAATTATCGAAACAGTGGCATAATTCAACTAAACGTTGAATAATAACTAATCATCACACAAGAGAATGAATAGCTTCCATAGTAAAAAAATTTTTTTCAAAAAAAACGAAAAACCGAACCATAAACCGAGGTTTTAAGGGAAAAAAAACGATACCGAAACCAAAATTTCAAAACTGCCCAACTCTAGTAAGTACTGAAGTACAAGAATGGCTCAACTACCAGGATCCCATCCAGAGGCATCACAGGTCACTATCAACAGCCTACAGGTGGGCCCCATTTTCGTTTTTTTTCTTCCCCCTCTGCATGAGGTTGCAGTCAGTGAATTTGTGGCCCCGTCAACAGGGCAGGCAATGCCGAGTACCATTTCTTGTATACAACTAGATAACAAAACACAGTGAAGTACTTTCTGCCGGGCAACGCAGCGTTTAAACACACTTGCTCTATGTAGGATATTGAGCACTTTTGGATTAACATATACCACTTAACAAATGTAATAATGTGTTATTCTTTCATAGCTCATCGAGTTTCTTGTCTAGTATACAACACTGTAAGAAAGCACTTTGAAGTTCTTGCTTTGTTCCTGGGCAATTTCGAATCCCTCCCCCCCAATAATTTAAAGAGAAATGATGTTGATAATGACTATAGTCCGAAGAGAACCTTAAGAAATGTTAAATAGAATCCGGGTAGTTAGTGTGAAGTAATTTGGAAAGAAATTGCTGGCCTATTCCTCAAGAAGAATCTGGAGGAATAATTTGGCAATTTCTTTCCAAAATACTACATAAATGTATTAGCAAGTCATTCCAAATGTCAACTCCCTTTGACGAATTCAGCTGGAGTTGACCACCAAAGAATGAATTTCTTTTTTATTTTATATATTTTTCCAAGGCAACGCCAAATAAGAAAATACCAGCTTTGTGAGTGTTCCTTATGGAGTTTTGACTTTTAGCTGGACATAAACACAAACACATAGACAAACAACTCATCTTTATATAATAGACTAACAGAGTCACCTGGCGTTGCCCGGAGTCATAAAAAACAAAATAAAAGAGATTAAAAAGTGCATGTAACATTTAAACTTCTATCTCTCTATCCATCTCTCTTTCCTCCTCCACCAAGTCATTCCTCTTTCTTGGTTTAATGTATTGAAAATAATAATAATGTAAGAAATTCACATGAGTCTTCAGCTTTAAAGTTATTGGTTCTAGGTAACACAAGTTTCTAGTCCCCCCTCCCTATTCCCTAAAAAATATAATTAAACCTTTATATGTTTTCATGTATTTCTGGGTAATGCTGAGTTTCTTGTCTACTCCATCAATCATAACTACATAAGAAATGTACTACTGTATTATTACACACACCTGCTATATTCAGAGTTCAGCATATACCATTTACCCAGTGTCCTACTATGTTATTGATTTATTGATCCCAGGCAACAGAGTTTCTTGTCTAATATAAACAACACACATTGATCTTATTGTTCCTGGCCAACGCAGCGTTTGAAAATATCTAGGACATTGAGGACTGTATTGATTAACATACCACATGTACTACTGTATTATTAGTTTTATTGCTTTAAGGGCAACACAATATTTCTTGTTTAGTATACAGATTGAAGTTCTTTTCCCCTAGTAACGCAGCATTTAAACACACCTGCCCTGCCAAGGATATTGCGCACTTTTTGATTAATATATACCATTCAGCAAATCTAATACTGTATTAGTACTTTTATTGCTTCCGGGCAACACCAAGCACCTTTTTTTGAATACAGACGTATAACAAAACAACAAATTTCTTTCAATGCACCAGCTCTATCTAGGATATTGAACATTTTTGGATTAACATATACCACTTAAATAAATGAAAAAAATGAATTAAAAAAATACACAACAAAAACACATTGAAATTATTGCTTCCATGCAGCACAGTTTTTAAACGCACCTACCCTATCAAGGATATTGGGCACTTTTGGATTAACATATATGACTTACAAAATGTAATACTGTATTATTATTTCATTAAGACGGCCTCCAGAATACTACTAAAACAATTCTTTCCAGACACATAGATGAAATCCTATTTTTTTAATATATTATTACTGTTAAAAGTGATTGTATAGATATTTTTTTTCCAATCACATTTAAGTAAGGATTCACAAAATAAAACAAAGCAGAATTCTGGAGCGCTACTAAAACCACCCTTTCCGAGTTTCCCCCGGGTAATTCCATGTCAAATCATCCAGAAATTTTGGATTTTGAAACCCATATCCTCAGATTTTGTTGTAACTTGCACCACAGATGGACATCATAAAAACTAAGAAATCCTGAAAATTTCAGGATGCAACTCCAAGCAGTTTCCGATTTAGAGCAGTTTCCGTGTCGCGTAAATCGCGCAAGATGTCGCCCGGGCAACATTTTAATAATTACATTTTCTTGAATATTTTCAGTTTGGAACACAATGTGATGCTGAAAACTCACACAGGTATGTTTTTCAACCCAAGGAACCCAAAAATGGCATCAGCTTTGCTCAGAAATGAAGCCTTCTATGAGATTTTATCAAATTTTGAATTTTTTTACATGTGCACCAATATGGGGCAAATAAATGATGTAGCTGATATGGTAACGGGGTTTTTTTTTTGGGGGGGGGGGACATTCATTTAGACACTATGAAGTACCTCTGGACCAAAAATGGTAAATAATACTTTTTTTGTTCACTCACAGTGTCTATTCAAAGTTTGGTCTTTTTCCGAGGGTTCAGAAATACCCTATTGGGGGAAGTAACTAGTTTGGATATGTGAGATCAAAATTTATATAAAATTCACATTGAAATAATTTTTGAGAGTAAAAGTTAAAAGAGTCTCAGTGATCAGATATTTACAATCAAAGCTGACTTCACAACAAAAACCAGCACACGACAACATTATCTACATGGGTTATTCTCATCAATTTTAACTGAGAATAAATGTTGAATGATTTTATGACTTATAAGATAGATGTAGTTAGCAGTTTGTGTTTATTTAATAACTGCATAGCAGTTTTTACTAAGGTACCACCATCCATTGTAAAATGACTGAGCAAAACATCGTCAAAATATCCCATGCGCAACGGCGCTTTGGTCCAATGTCACCAGAATCCAATGATTATGCCAATTTTGGCTACTGAACCACAATAGCTGCTTAAATATTGATCATATTTCTTGTATAACAAAGTTTTTCTTTGCCTATTATGCCTGCATTAGTTGGTGGTTAATATTTTCAGTAAAACGTGTCCCGTATGCAATGGAGCTGGATTAGTTTACTGTAACAATCCTAAAATAATTTTAAACGAAAAACATTATCTATACCTAATTAAAATATATAATAGTGGTTGGTGCAATTTGTTTATTCCATTATGCAGGCAAGAAAGTTAGGCAGCACTTGATTCTTATACCAAGAAATTAGCTGTAGAAAATATAGAAGAATTTGAGGTAGGCACACATTTATGAATATTTTAAATGTTGATTTTCCTTTCAATTCACTGGGAAAATGTATATAAATCTGTTCACTAACTGCTTACTCATCCCCTGCTACCAAACTTAAGTTACCTGATTATCTCTATATATTCTATTTTATTGTTTTGTCTTCAATTCAACAGTAAACAAAAGAAAACAAGATGATTGAAGCTTGCTCCGTTGGTGTCGAACTCAATTTGGTATGTCACAAATTAGACTATGATCGTTCCAAAGGAATTGAGAATCCGTCAGACTTGAACAAATACGTTGTTGAGACGTTGTGGAGAGCTGGGCTCAAGGAACATAAAGGCGAGTTATCAACTATCTGCTTTTATCACAAAAAATATTTTGGAAATGTGTTTGAACATAGAGCAAAGGCCTCAAAGAAGTGTCGTGGTGGATTGTTACAACATAAAAGTTGAGTCAAAGGTGTACAGCTGATATCGTTGGTGATGGCAAAATAGCTGGAGGTGAGAGGGTACAATGCAACATCAGGACACATTCTTTGTCCTCAGTGTATGATGAATATGTGAGACTGATCGATGATACAGACAGGATAGATGCAGACTACACCTGTGAACTTTTGCAAACCCCACAAAAAAACTTGAATATTAGTCTGAAATACATGGACATTTCTCCTGTCGCTTTACATGGTGTTGCTCCTCATAGTCGTGTTCATAGTGCCAAAAGGAAATTAGAACAAGTGATTGGAACATTCAAAAGCAACCTGTCGACTGTATACAAAGTAGACGCTGAAGAATTGACTGTGTCAGAATCAGCGTATATTGAAAAAGAAATCAAAGAGAAAGCATTAGAATTGGATAGATTGCATGATCTGATGAAGGAGAAATTGAAGAAAGCCTCGACTCCAGATCAAATCCAAATCATGACACTTGCTCCTGATTCGTGGTCTCGTAAATACTGTTCCAAATTCTTCAAGGTGTCAGAGTACGTTGTTCGAACTGCCAGGAAACTGAAAGTGAGTGGTATTCTCTCAAAGTCTGCCCCTAAAAAAGGGAAAATACTCTCCCCAGAGACAGCAGAACTGGTAGTACACATGTATGAAAATGATGAATACAGCCGTCAAATGCCAGGCAAAAAGAACTATGTTAGTATTGCAAAGGGTGTTCACAAACAAAAGCATTTAATACTATGTAACCTGCATGAATTGTATGCTGCTTTTAAACAGAAGTATCCCAATGTCAAGGTGGGGTTTCCAAATTTTCTCAGTTGCGTCCGAAGTGGTGTGTATTAGCTGGATCTAAAGGTACCCATTCTGTTTGTGTGTGTAGCATACATCAGAATGCGAAACTTCTTGTAGACGCCATTGGTTGGGACGTCACTTACAAGGATTTGATCTCAAAACTAGTTTGTGATTTTTCCAACAAGGAATGCATGATGTACCATTGTGAGGCATGTCCTGGCAGAGAAGCATTGCAGAAGTTCTTGGATGAAAAGCTGGTTGATGTGGATCCAGATGATGAATTTCATTTTAGTCAATGGGACAAAACTGACCGTGCTACATTAAGTACTCGTACAACAACGTATGAAGAATACAAAGATTTTTTGATTGACAAAAATCAACAATCTCACACGACACTCATATATAACAAAATGTCAAACTAGATACTTGACTAAAAAGAGAATATTTGTTCGAATGAGGTTCTTGTCCTTGTAGACTTTGCAGAAAATTATCAATTTCTCATACAAGACGAAATCCAAAGTTTTCATTGGAGCAAGGAATATTGCACCCTGCACTGCTTTACTACCGAGATTCCGATGGAACACTGAAGCATCTTTCATTGTGTTTTATTTCTAATGACAACACCCACGACACTGAATTCGTGTATCAAACCCAGACAATGACAGTTCACTAAATTCGTGCATTATTGCCACATGTTAACAAAATGACTTACTTCAGTGATGGCTGTGGGGGTCAATATAAAAATTATAAAAACTTCATAAATTTATGTCTGCATAAACAGGACTTAGGGATTGATGCAGAGTGGGTTTTCTTTGCTACAAGCCATGGAAAATCCCCTTGTGATGGAATCGGTGGTTCAGTAAAACGGCATGTGGCTAAACGGTCGCTTCAACGTCCTCTGAATAATCAAATCCTGGATTATAAAGCCATGCTAGAAGTCTGCCTGGAGATGTCTGCAATCAAGTTCTTTGATATTAGTATGAAAACTACGGAGGAGGTGAGAAAGTTTCTTGAGGCAAGATTTGCCAGGGGAAACAGTACCAGGAAGCAGAAGCAACCACCATTTTGCCCCGTTGTCAACATCGAACATTGGTCATAAGCTGACCAGCGAGGATGAATCATATACAGACAACCATGATTTTAACTTGCCATCAATTCTTGAAATCTCTGACATTTCACCAATGCAATATGTAACCTGTGTTTATAATTCTTTCTGGTGAATTGGCATTGTGAATGAAATTAATGCAGAGGAAGGTGATGTAACCGTCAAGTTCATGCACCCTCATGGACCACGCAAGACATTCAATTGGCCGCGAATTGATGATACATGGTTTGTTCCAATCAAGAAAATTCTTTGTGTTGTCTCCAACAACATATACAGGAAGAACATACAAAATAACTGATGAGGAGTATGAAAAAACGATTTCTGCATTTCAGTGGCATAAAGAAAATAACAGTATGTAGATAATGTTGTCGTACGCTGGTTTTTGTTGTGAAGTCCACTTTTATGGTAAATATCTGATCACTGTGAGACTGTATTACCTTTTACTATTTAACTTTTACTTTCTAAAACTTATTTCAATGTGAATTTTATATAAATTTTGATCTCACATACCTAAACTAGTTGCTTCCCCCAATAGGGTATTTCTGAAAAAGGCCTAACTTTGAATAGACACTGTGAGTGAACAAAAAAAGTATTATTTACCATTTTTGGTCCAGAGGTACTTCATAGTGTCTAAATGAATGTCCAAAAGAAAAAAACCCGTTACCATATCAGCTACATCATTTTTTTGCCCCATATTGGTGCACATGTAAAAAATTTAAAAATTTGATAAAATCTCATAGAAGGCTTCATTTCTGAGCAAAGTTGATACCATTTTTGGGTTCCTTGGGTTGAAAAACATACCTGTGTGAGTTTTCAGCATCACATTGTGTTCCAAACTGAAAATATTCAAAAAAATGTAATTATTAAAATGTCGACAGGGCGACATCTTGCGCGATTTACGTGAAACGGAAAATGCTCTAAATCGGAAACCGCTTGGAGTTGCATCCTCAAATTTTCAGGATTTCTTAGTTTTTATGATGTCCATCTGTGGTGCAAGTTACAACAAAATCTGAGGACATGGGTTTCAAGCCCTGGATGATGTAACATGAAATAACCCCCCCCTCCTCCTCTCTCACAATAATTTGAAGAGAAATTATGTCAATAATGACAATAGTCTTAAGAGAACCTTAAGAAACGTTAAATCTTCAATTTCTTACCAAAAGTACTACATTAATACATTAAAAATTGCTCAAAATACTGATCGCCTGGCGAATCCTGATGCAGGTTACTTCCAATATTGCTTCTTTTTTTTTTTAATTTTAGATACTATTTTTCCAAAGTATCGCCAAATAAGAATATAGCAGCTTTGTGGGTGTTTGTGTAGTTTTTGACTTTCAGCCGGACACACACATACACACAACTTTTGTTTATATAATAGATATAAACACACACACTAGAAGAATACCTGTTCCAGGATATGCAAAATTCCCCAAACATAACAGTTTTGCACAACTTTTACGTTATCTGATGAAAATTAAAATTGAGATATAATAATACTACAATTCATATTCCAATTTTGATCAAAATCAATTACATGATTTTGATCATAGAAAATGTCTAAACTTTAAGGGATCTTAACTAGTGTTGGGACGATTAATCGGAATCAGGAAAATCATATTTTAGTGTTATCGGACTCAGAAAAATTTGAACCTAATTTCCAATTCCAAAAACGATTCTTTTAATATTTTTTTGTTTAAAACTTAATTTTCCATTGCTGGTACTAATGATAAATATTTATTGATTTTAAACTACCAGTAAAACTAAAAGCTGTAGATCATAATAAATTTAAGTAAAAATGGCACCGGAAAAATAGGCACGGTAAAAATGGCATGAATGGATAAATAGAAAAAAGATTCCGTAATGAAAAATATAGATGCATACAATACATAAAGGGAAACATTAAGTTTTTCAAATTAAAAAGAAAATTATAGAGACATTTAAAAGTAGATGAGGACCCTCAGTAATTATTCCATTAACGCCCATTGCCAGCACCTGAGGTTGAGCACGCCATCTAGTGAGCCGATTCCTGGTAGATATAATCAGTTCACTCACAGGCGAATCTCTATCATATGTCAAAAATTCTGCTTACTTCGTGGAAAAAACATCAATAATGCTACCATGTAGTCTAGATGTAGTAAGTCTGTTCATGAAAGTACACACTGACGAGACTGACTGTTGTATGGAATACGTTAAATTCAGGTACTTCACTGGTGGGAATGCACCTGTATCCCAATAGATAATCTAATGGATTTTAATGTGGGGAATATCCTGTTCTCCAAGAAGGGGTACTCTGGATCGGAAGAGAAATTAAAATTTTCTCCATCTTCACTGACTGAGGACAGAAAAGATAAAGTGTAGTACCAGAACAGGTGTCGATGGGTAGGCATAACAGTTCAATTTTATATACGTTCAAAAATAAATTAGAACTTTGTATTTTATGCCATGTAGACGTGTTATTTTGTAAAAACAACATTTCAAATTTTAGGGAAAACAAACAAATATTTGTTATTATTTAAGATTTTCCTAGCAAGACACATTTGAACATCCATCTTGAATTTTAGTCTAAACGGTTCTTTTTAATAGTTTTACCTTCAAATCACTATCAGACTTCCACCTTGAAAACGACACGAACAAAACCATTACTATCCTTCTTAAATACCAAGGATTATTAGATCAAAGGTGGTCAATTTACATTTAACTAACATCTGTGAGCTCTCTAAAAATGAAGTGAATCGAGTGTAGCGTGAAACAAACATGTAATGTGCACATCTGTGTAATGTGTGTAGATGATTCTCAGCATAAAATTTGTTTAAAAATGAAAAAATTGTTTAGGAATGAAATACTGAAAAGGAAATGGAGATCCTCACACACATTCGCTTTGGAAGACTGATCCGTAAACCACTAGCTACTATTTCCAAAGATATACAGAGCAGGGGTATTAGTAACTGCTCACAAAGTTCCTTTGACAGGACATCTAAGCATTAGCAAAACCAACAAAAGGATAGCTAGACATTTTTACTGGTCAGGGATTTGGCAGGATGTTTGTGAATATTGCCAGACTGTTACACCTCTGCCAGATGATGAAGAAACCGAATCAGAAAATTCCACACGCCTCTACATCCGATTCCTACTTTTGAGGAACCTTTCTGTCACATTACGATAGACTGTGTTGGTCCACTCCCCAAAATTAAGCTAGGGAACCAATACTTGTTCACCATCGTGGGAAACGTAACTTGATATCCCGAAGCAATTACATTTAGGAACATTTCTGTCAAGAAGATTACAAGGGCTCTTATCGTTACTTAAAGTAACACAGTCTGGCCGGGATCAAACTTCATGTCTAAGATATTTTAGCAAGCTATGAAAGCCTTAGGTGTTGAGACAATTCCGTGCTTATTAGCCTTAATCCCAATGTGCCTTGGAGCATTCTCACTTGACACCAAAATCCATGATGCCCATACATTGTTTCAACTACACCAGCTAGATTGAGATGAAGATATTTCCTTCTTAATGTTCACAGTAGGTGACTCAATATCAGAAGGGTTTAACTTTAACTTTATTGTTATTAAATGAAAACTGGCTATATAAAACTTTGATGTCAGAGATAAGGTATTATTACCTTTATCCGAGCATCCATTTAAATCCCAATTCTACGGTCCGTATAAGGCGACTGGAAGGTTTGTAACCTTAACTACATAGCTTACACTCTTGACCGAAGGAGGAAATCTATGCAAATAGATCAATATGTTAAAGCCAAATTTTGAGAGAGGGGGAAAACAAAATCATATATTGACTGTCAAGTGGCACTTGTTTCTAGACCTGAACTTGCAAAAACACAAGAATAGAAAGGAATAATCACCCCATGAAATTAACAAGACTTATTTAACCCATCATGAGAGGAATGACAGATATCCTGATCGAGGACTCCAGTAATCTATTTCCTGATACACCCAGGAAGATGGATGTCGCCCAACCTGATATAGAAGTAGGTGATGCCAACATCCATCGCGTTAGAATACAGAATTATTGTGCTACAAAGTAGAATATATGCGCAACCATAATATTATCAAGCCTAACCAGAACAACTGGTCCTCTCTTTGTATGTCTTGAGAAACCTGACGGATCAGTCCAATTCTGAATTGACTACCAGAAAGTGAACTGTTTCACCATTCCCAGAATGGATGATTGTATCGATAAAGTTGACAACAACATAACCAAACTCGATCTGTTGAAGGAATACTGAAACCATGGTTTGATGAAAAATGTAGGAAAGCTACAAAGAAACGCCAAGCAGCGTTAAGAAAATTAAAAAACATCCCAACAAAAGAAAACCTTTAAGAACTGCAGAGCCCAAACCCGACGAACTTTTAAAGAAGCCAAAAGAAAAACATGGCAAAGCTACATATCAAAAATGAACATCAATACCAAAAGCAAAACTGTTTGTGACATGGTAAAGAAAATATCAGGGAAAAACAAGACATGCCTAAAATACCTAATACATAACAATGTAAAAGCCACAAACAAAAGGGAAATAGCAAACCTACTGGCAGAAACCTTTCAAATAAATGTCGTCTTCCAAAAATACCAACATTGAATTTTTAAAAAATCAAAGAAAATGAACAGTCAACTTCCAAACAAAAACTCCCCAAAACTACAATTAGCCCTTCACAATCAACGAACTAAGCGATTCTATAACAAAAGCCCATAACACAGCTATCAGTCCTGACGAAATCCACTATGAATTCCTGAAAAAAATTACCCTCCAAAAATCAAGAAAATATCTACTGTCTATCTACAACCATATATGGACAACAGGCAGCATCCCTAAACTATGGAAACAAGCTATAATAATCCCCATAGTCCAAAATCAAAACTGCATTGCACTGACAAGTTGTGTCTGCAAAACCATGGAAAGAATGGTAAATACCAAACTGACATGGTATCTGAAAAAAACAAAACAATCTAATTACATCCTTACAATCGGCATACCGGAAAAAGAGAGGCACCATTGATCAATTAGTTCGCCTTAACACTCTCATACGAAATGCCTTCATTAAAAAAGAACATCTAACAGCTATATTTTTTGACCTAGTAAAGGCATACGAAATTACCTGGAGATATGTGATTAAAATAGATTTAAAACTACTCATAATGAATGGTAACTTACTTATATTCAGAAGTAATTACTTAACCGAGAGAAATTTTAAAACACGAATAGGCAACTCTATCTCAGATACAAAGATACAGGAAATGGGCATGCCACAAGGAAGTATATTGTCCGTTACCTTATCTTCTTCTTCTCCTATATAAAGGGCAGTTGTCTGTGTGTTTGTTTGTATGTCAAGCATCTCCTCAAAAATTATGCGGCGACATGTCAAAAAGTTGCCATCTACAAGACCGCACACACCCCGGAATCAAAATATCTAAAAATCGCGAAAAACAATTCACTCGCTGACGGTCAAACAAAAGGTAGCAGTTTTTTCGTATTTTACACATTTTTTTCAATGTTAATATGTAGTAAATTCAAAATAATCTAATGTATTTATGTACTAATCCGATAAAAATGCTGAGTCACTGAAAACATCCCATAATCCCTTGCCGGATGTACCCGGTCTTGCCCTAAATTGTGTCCGGTTGTATCAGGTCATCCCATAACTTCTGTCCTGATAAATCAATAACATCATAGGAAGGCAACGTTAAGAGTGTGTAGTGAAACAAGGGTTGCTCAATCACATCCGCACCAAGCCACCGGTAAGAGTGATTTCATCAGTGCTCAGGAGACGTCCTTGATTTTTAAACGAATGTTGGTGCTTCTTAAGTATAACGGTCCCTAGAAATATTGGTGTTTCGAGCCAAATTTTCTTTTTTTATCCTTGGACTTAAAATATTTCTCAGGGTTGTGGGAGAGTGAAAAAAAAGTTGAGGGGGGGGGGTCTGGAGAGATTAGGTGGTCAGGGAAAATTTTAGGGGTCAGGCCAAATTTTTTAGGATTCGGGCCCAATTTCTTTTTTTTTTTTTTTTGAACTTAAAATATTACTCAGGGTTGTGGGGGAGTGAAAAAAAAGTTGGGGGGGGGGGGGCTGAAGAGATTTAGAGGGTCGGAGAAAATTTTAGGGGTCGGGCCAAATTTTTTTATTTTTTTATTTTGAACTTAAAATATTTCTTAGGGTTGTGGGGGAGTGAAAAAAAAGTTGGGGGGGGGGGCTGGAGAGATTAGAGGGTCGGAGAAAATTTTAGGGGTCGGGCCAAATTTTTTTTTTTTTTTTTTTTTAACTTAAAATATTTCTCAGGGTTGTGGGAGAGTGAAAAAAAAGCTGGGGGGGGGGGCTGGAGAGATTAGGCGGTCGGAGAAAATTTTAGTGGTCAGGCCAAATTTTTTAGGGGTCGGGCCAAATTCTTTTCTTTTTTTGAACTTTAAATATTTCTCAGGGTTGTGGGAGAGTGAAAAAAAAGTTGGGGTGGGGCTGGAGAGATTAGGGGCTCGGGGAAAATTTTTGGGTTCAGGCCTAATTTTCTAGGAGTCAGTCCAAATTTTTATTTTTTTATTTTTTTTAACTTAAAATATTTCTCAGTGTTGTGGGAGAGTGAAAAAAAAGTTGAGGGGGGGGGGGCTGGAGAGATTAGGGGGTCGGGTAAATTTTAGGGGTAGGACAAACTTTTTAGGGGTCGGGCAAAATTTATTTATTTTTTTTTTAACTTAAAATATTTCTCAGGGTTCTGGGAGAGTGAAAAAAAAGTTGTCGGAGAGATTAGGGAGTTGAGAAAAATTTTAGGGGTCGGGCCAAATTTTTTCTTTTTATCTATTTTTGAACTTAAAATATTTCTCATGGTTGTGGGAGAGTGAAAAAAAAGTTGGGGGGGGGGGGCTGGAGAGATTAGGGGGTCAGGGAAAATTTTGGGTGTCATGCCAAATTTTTTGGGGTCAGGCCAAATTTTCTTGGGGTCGGGCCAAATTTTTTCTTTTAACTTAAAATATTTCTCAGGGTTGTGGGAGGGTGAAACAAAAGGTGGGGGGCTGGGGAGATTAAGAGGTCAGAGAAATTTTTGGGTGGCAGGCCACATTTTTTAGGGGTCGGGCCAAATTTTTTCTTTATTTGAACTTAAAATATTTCTCAGGATTGTGGGAGAGTGAAAAAAAGTTCGGGGGGGGGTCTGGAGAGATTAGGGGGTAGGGGAATATTTTAGGGGTCAGGCCAAATTTTTTTCTTTTTTTGAACTAAAAATATTTCTCAGGGTTATTGGAGAGTGAAAAAAATGTGGGGGGGGGGGCTACAGATATAAGGGGGTCGGGGAAAATGTTAGAGGTCAAACCAAATTTTTTAGGGGTCAGGCCAAATTTTTTAGAGGTTGGGCTAAATTTATTTATTCATTTTTTTTTTTTAACAAAATATTTCTCAGGGTTGTGCGAGAGTGAAAAAAGTTAGGTGGGGACTGTAGAGATTAAGGAGTCAGGGAAAAAAATTTTTTTTTTAACTTAAAATATTACTCAGGGTTGTTGTAGAGTGAAGAAAATGTTGGGGGGGGGCTAGAGAGATCAGGGGGTCGGGGAAAATTTTAGGGGTCGGGCCAATTTTTTTTTTTTTTTTTGAACTTAAAATATTTCTATGGGTTGTGGGAGAGTAAAAAAAAGGTGGGTGGGGGGGGCTGGAGAGAATAGGGGGTCGGGGAAAATTTTAGGGGTCAGGCCAAATTTTTTAGGGGTCGGGCCAAATTAATTTTTTTTTTAACGTAAAATATTTCTCAGGGTTGTGAGAGAGTAAAAAAAAGTTGGGGGGGGGTGGAGAGAATAGAAGGTTGGTGAAAATTTTAGGGGTCAGGCCAAATTTTTTAGGGGTCGGGCCAAGTTCTTTTTTTTTCTATTTTTTTAACTTAAAATATTTCTCAGGGTTGTGGGAGAGTGAAAAAAAATTGGGGGGGGGGGGCATGCTGGAGAGATTAGGGGGTCGGGGAAAATTGTAGGGGTCAGGCCAGATTTTTTAGGGGTCCGGCTAAATTTATTTATTAATTTTCTTTTTTAACATTAAATATTTCTCAGGGTTGTGGGAGAGTGAAAAAAATGTTGCAGGGAGGGGGCTAGAGACATCAGGGGGTCGGGGAAAATTTTAGGGGTCAGGCCAAATTTTTTAGGGGTTGGGCCAAATTTTTTTCTTCTTTTTTTGAACTAAAAATATTTCTCAGGTTTTTTGGAGAGTGAAAAAAAGTTGGGAAGAGGGCTGGAGAGATTAAGAAAATTTTTTAGGGGTCAGGCCAAATTTATTTATTTATTTTTTTGAAATTAAAATATTTCTCAGGGTTGTAAGAGAGTGAAAAAAAAGTTCAGGGCAGGGGCTGGAGAGATTAGGGGGTCGGGGAAAATTTTAGGGGTAAGGCCAACTTTTTTAGGGGTCAGGCCAACTTTTTTTTTTTAACTTAAGGTCAGGCCAAATTTTTTAGGGGTTGTGCAAATTTTTTTTTTAACTTAAAATATTTCTCAGGGTTGTTGGAGAGTAAAAAAAATGTTGGGAGGGGAAAGGAGATTACGGGGTCGGGGAAAATTTTAGGAGTCAGGCCAAATTTTTTAGGGGTCATGCCAAATTTTTTTTTCTTTCTTTCTTTGAACTTAAAATATTTCTCAGGGATGTGGGAGAATAAAATAAAAATTGGGGGGGCATGCTGGAGAGATTAGGGGGTTGGGGAAAATTGTAGGGGTCAGGATAAATTTTTTAGGGGTCCGGCCAAATTTTTTTTTTTTAACTTAAAATATTTCTCAGGGTTGTGGGAGAGTAAAAAAAAGGTGGGTGGGGGGGGGGCTGGAGAGAATAGGGGGTCGGGGAAAATTTTAGAGGTCAGGCCAAATTTTTTAGGGGTCGGGCCAAATTTTTTTTTTTTTTAACGTAAAATATTTCTCAGGGTTGTGAGAGAGTAAAAAAAAGTTGGGGGGTGTGGGGGTGGAGAGAATAGAGGGTCGGGGAAAATTTTAGGGGACAGGCCAAATTTTTTAGGGGTCAGGCCAAATTTTTTAGGGGTCGGGCCAAGTTCTTTTTTTTTCTATTTTTTTAACTTAAAATATTTCTAAGGGTTGTGCGAGATCGAAAAAATGTTGGGGGAGTGGTTTAAGAGATCAGGGGGTCGGGGAAATTTTAAGGGTCGGGCCAAATTTTTTAGGGGTCAGGCCAAATTTATTTATTTATTTTTTTGAAATTAAAATATTTCTCAGGGTTGTAGGAGAGTGAAAAAAAAGTTCAGGGCAGGGGGCTGGAGAGATTAGGGGGTCGGGGAAAATTTTAGGGGTCAGGCCAACTTTTTTAGGGGTCAGGCCAACTTTTTTTTTTAACTTAAAATATTTCTCAGGGTTGTTGGAGAGTGAAGCAAATGTTGGGGGGAGAGAGATCAGGGGGTCGGGGAAAATTTTAAGGGTCAGGCCAAATTTTTTAAAGGGTCATGCCAAATTTTTTTTTCTTTCTTTTTTTGAACTTAAAATATTTCTCAGGGTTGTGGGAGAGTGAAAAAAAATTGGGGGGGGCATGCTGGAGAGATTAGGGGGTCGGGGAAAATTGTAGGGGTTAGGCCAAATTTTTTAGGGGTCCGGCTAAATTTATTTATTAATTTTCTTTTTTAACATTAAATATTTCTCAGGGTTGTGGGAGAGTGAAAAAAATGTTGCAGGGGGGGGGGGGCTAGAGACATCAGGGGGTCAGGGAAAATTTTAGGGGTCAGGCCAAATTTTTTAGGGGTTGGGCCAAATTTTTTTCTTCTTTTTTTGAACTAAAAATATTTCTCAGGTTTGTTGGAGAGTGAAAAAAAGTTGGGGAGAGGGCTGGAGAGATTAAGAAAATTTTTTAGGGGTCAGGCCAAATTTATTTATTTTTTTTTTTTTTTAACATAAAATATTTCTCAAGGTTGTGGCAGAGTAAAAAAAAGGTTGGGGGGGGGGAGTTGGAGAGATTAGGAGGTCGGGGAAAATTTTAGGGGTCAGGCCAAATTTTTTTTTTTTTTAACTTTAAATATTTCTCAGGGTTGTGGGAGAGTGAAAAACAAGTTGGGGCGGGGGCTGGAGAGATTAGGGGGTCGGGGAAAATTGTAGGGGTCAGGCCAAATTTTTTAGGGGTCCGGCTAAATTTTTTTTTTTTTTTAAACTTAAAATATTTCTCAGGGTTGTGGGAGAGTAAAAAAAAGGTGGGGGGAGCTGGAGAGAATAGAGGGTCGGGGAAAATTTTAGGGGACAGGCCAAATTTTTTAGGGGTCGGGCCAAATTTATTTTTATTTTTTAACTTAAAATATTTCACAGGGTTGTGGGAGAGTAAAAAAAAGGTGGGGGGGGGCTGGAGAGAATAGAGGGTCGGGGAAAATTTTAGGGGACAGGCCAAATTTTTTAGGGGTCAAGCCAAATTTTTTAGGGGTCGGGCCAAGTTCTTTTTTTTTCTATTTTTTTAACTTAAAATATTTCTAAGGGTTGTGCGAGATCGAAAAAATGTTGGGGGTGGGTGGGTTGAGAGATCAGGGGGTCGGGGAAAATTTTAAGGATCGGGCCAAATTTTTTAGGGGTCAGGCCAAATTTATTTATTTATTTTTTTGAAATTAAAATATTTCTCAGGGTTGTAGGAGAGTGAAAAAAAAGTTGGGGGCGGGGGGCTGGAGAGATTAGGGGGTCGGGGAAAATTTTAGGGGTCAGGCCAAGTTCTTTTTTTTTCTTATTTTTTTAACTTAAAATATTTCTCAGGGTTGTGCGAGATCGAAAAAATGTTGGGGGGGGGGGGGGTTGAGAGATCAGGGGGTCGGGTAAAATTTTAGGGGTCAGGCCAAATTTTTTAGGGGTCAGGCCAAACTTTTTAGGGGTCAGGCCAAACTTTTTAGGGGTCAGGCTAAATTCATTTACTAATTTTTTTTTTAACATAAAATATTTTTCAGAGTTGTTGGACAGTGAAAACCAGCCTTACAATACTATATAAAGATAAATTATGCCCACTAAACCCAGTATACAATATCATATTCAAACCAAATGACAAAGAACTATATCAAAGGAAAAAATACAATAAAACATATTGGCCTTCAAATAGAAGAAATAATCAAAGAAACCAACATCCCACTCGAAAAGATACATGATACCATCCAATCAACAATATCACCATGAGAAATAACACAACCAAAAGTAGACTTGGAAACGAATAAAACTACCACATATCCTCTCATTTTTCAAGAAAAACTAAATAAAATTTTAGATCATTATCCCAAATATACCGCTATATTTACAGACAGATCTAAGGACAAGAACACAACAGGATGTGCAGCTGTATATGAAAACCAAATTATCCAACAACATTTTCCTAAAGAAACATTTTCAGTGGAGAATTCAATGCCAGAGATTTAGCACTCGATATTATCTCTCAGAGTTCAAAGAAAAACTTTATTCTTCTTTTCGACTCCTTATCAGTATTAACAACATTGCCAAATAGAAATCTGGATAACCCACTGATCATCAAACTATTATGCAGAATAACATCACTGTTGAATACCAAAGTGATTATATTTTGTTTGATCTCAAGTCACATAGGAATCCGAGGAAATGATAAGGCTGACACCGCAGCCAAAACCGCCACAAAAGAGCCCCTCAACAACAATTTTGAATTTTCATACAGACGTCAAGACACGCATCCAACTATATATCAGTAAGAAATTGCAGTCTAGATGGAGCAGTAATACATGCAATAAATTGTTGACAATATAACCTGATCTAGGAGAAGGAAAGCAGGGCTGTTGAAAGTCACAAAGGGGGAAAGAAAAAATTAATCAATTGCAGACTGTTTACTCAAGAAATATACACATACAAAAGAAATTCATCCAAACCTGTTAAACATTTAAAAATATTACGAACCTCAAGCATAAAATCCTTTTACCAATATAAATGGAGTCAGCATTAAATAGCCCAAAAGTGTTGATATGCCGTAAAACAAAATAAACAAACCTCTAAAAGGAAATCTTTACCTACGTTACCCTAGATGACCTATATCAATATCAAAGATCATGCCTTTTAGGATGAAAAATTCACAGGGCACTTTCCAGCTAATTATGAATCACTACTTCCAAAATATGGAAGGTGTTGAGACATATATCAATGATATTGTCATCTATAATGACAGATCACGTGACATCATGGAAAACGTTCCAATGGCGGAAACATGCAGACCTTTCCGTTAACTTAGCCAAGACTGATTTCGGAAAAGCTAAGATAACATACTTTGGACATACTATCAGCCACAGAAGAATATCCCCAGTGGAAGCTAAAATCCACGGCATAATAATAGTAAAATTTTCCAGTCCTTCTTAACGTAAAAAGCCTAAGGAAATTCCATTGTATGGCTAGCTATAATCGGAAATTCTGCAAGAATTTTTCTGATGTAGGTTCTCCCCTTTCCCAATTATTGCAGAAGGAATCCAAGTTTATCTTGACATCTTTTTGTCAACAATTATTCAAACAAATCAAACAACTCAGTTCTGAAATCTAACTTCACTCAGCTATTGGATCTGGGTTACTCCAAAATGATTTTAATGGGATTGAACACCCTGTCAGCTACTTCTCTAGAAAATTTTACACCTGCCAGAAAAATTATATTACTGTTAAAAAAGAAACATTGGCATTAGCTTACAACATATTCTCTTCACATTAACCTACCCTAATATACAAAGATCACAACCTGTTAACGATTTTAAGACAAATGAAGAATATAAAGTAAAGATTATCTTGTTGTAGTTTGGTCTTACCAACATATGACCTTAATATCCAGCATAATCGGGGTACACATAACGTTTGTGCTGTGACGTGATCTACAATTTTTCTTTTTTATAAAAATCTTAATTCTCTTTGTAAAAAATACAAAGTTTAAAAAAAAATTATTAATCAAACAGAGAATTTTATTCTCGTCTTTATTCTTTTGATACCGCCTAGAATTTCAGCATTTTACAATGATATTGATTCCTAGTAAAAGATAGAACTCTTAATTAGCTAATTATTTATATTTAATCATTTTAGCTGCACAATTGTCAGTCATTTATTTGACATTGCCTTGTTTGCAATATATTGTTTTATACATTGGTGTTCACCACATTTTTGTATGTATTCATAAGTGTAAAAAAACCTTAAAAGGAAAACTCAGTGACACTTTTATCTTGTTCTTTTCTCATTTGAAATAACTAAAAAGTTGGAAGGTTAAACTTTGTTGTTTCTGATTCTGTTACTTCTTTAGGTTTTTTTTCTTTTCTCATCTGGCCAGCCAAATTTGAAAAGCTTCATCTTTAATCACCACAGAGGAACTTTTCATTATCTCTAAGTTGGGTGGGTTTTGGTGGGTATTTCCCAGACTTGGAGATTTTACAAGATTTAACTCCCTGCATTTCAAATTAAAATCTGATCCTGTGGTAAATTGTGAAATACAAACTCTCATTCTTAGACTTTTCAGATAGAAAATCATTCCAACTTTATGTCCCCTACCAATCACACAAATTAGTAAGTACAACCACACATCTAAATACACTTAAGAACAGTTTGAAAGGATTTCATTATTTAACCTTTACATAAGGTAAAATATTTACACACTTGTAGCATCTATGCATATATTGTCTTTAATGTTATCAGAGTAAAGTTAAAGAAAAACATTACAAAAATACATGTTCAAAAATTCCTTCATACTAAAATCCTTGAATAGACAATTTTTTTACACTTACCTCAAATTTTTTTGCATGATGTAAACCACCAGACCAATTAATAGCAATATCACAGTGCTATAAAATAAAAAAAATAAAAATGTCATTTAGAAACTCACAAAACTTTGGAGTTTGTCAATTCTAAATAATGAAAACCTGGGAATAAAACCAAATAGATTTTTCTAAAAAAAACAAAAAAAAAACAGATTACAATCTTACTGTATCTTTAATTTGGATACCCATAGCCAAATACAGGATGACACACAAAAAACGGTCATCACCAAAAGTTGAATAACTTCCGACATTTTATTCAGACCAACACAAAACTTCAGGCACATTAGGTCAAGCCTATGTAGCAGACATCTAAGTTTTAAGTCTGTACTACAAAAACTCTTTGTTTCACTGGGGCTCCAAAATGAGCTCCCCGGCACTGCAGGCACATTTGGATCCCGTGGGCAAAGTTCGGGATCGCTCTTATGGCTGCTGCGATTGCTGTCTTCAGGTCAGAGATGGTCTGGGGGTTATTGCCATACACCCTGTCCTTAAAGTATCCCCACAGATAAAAATTTGGGGGGGTTCAAGTCCGGTGAATGCGGCGACCACTCCAGGTCACACCTGCGGCTGATCAGTCGGTCAGGGAAACACTGCCGTAGCCATGCTAATGATTTGTTTGAGGTGTGAGGGGTGGCACCATCCTGCTGGAACTACTGAAGGGCCCTGACGACCCCTCTCCGTCGACCAAGTGCTGTCCAGAACTTGCTAAGCACATTGACATACTGCTCAGTGTTGATTGTCACAGACTGCTCATTGTCGTCCTCAAACCAGAATGGTCCAATGACGCCATGCTTGGATATGGCGACCATTTTTAAGAGTTGTGAGACTGCATAAAAAGCATCCCCCCATTAAAATATTTACGATTTACTTGAAATTTGAACGATAAATATTACACCCTAACCTCTTGTACTTATTGAAGAGTCCAAATGTCTTTATTTTTATGAACCCACCCCAGGACGAGTACAGATATTTTGTATCTGCACATTACCGTCCACCACATGTCAGCATGTAAAATGGATGTTAAACCAAATATGATGATGCTTATGACCAAAACAATGTTACAGTTCTCCAAGCTATTACTTTATATGTTTTTTTTAACTTTAATCTACCCCAAACATGAAACGTAAGGGGCTACTACGAATTAGAGGCATCCTAAGTGAGGAGTTGTGCATTTAAATTTCTGCATGTTTTGATACAGTCAGGGGAAAAAGAGAGCAAAGGGGGATTTCCAAAGGCTAACAGTTAGAGGAAAGAAACTTCTGGCATCTGGGGATCTCTACAGTGAAGGGGTGGGATTTTAGCTGATTTGCTGATTGTCGGGTGTATTTATGCGAGGGGGCACCAGAGCAGCAAGTTTGTTGGAGCACTAGGAAGGATCTGATAATATTAAATATTCTTCCAGTAATACCATACAAATTAATTTTCATGAGAAGACTTTCATGCAAGACCTTATGAAAGGCCTTAGATATATCAAGCGCTACTGCCTAGCTTCACCTTCCTTGTCCATTGTATATGCGTTCAGAAATGACCATTAGTATATTCGCAGTAGAATATGCTATCCTAATTCTATCAGAAAGAAGTGGCAGACTAACACTAGATTGATTCAAAGATTTTAGTTATAAGCAGGAGAAGACTAAGGCGATAATTTTGAAAGTCAGTTCTTTCACCATAATTCTTGAAAACTGGAACTGTAGAGGCTATTTTCCAGCTATCAGGGAAGCGAAATTCGGCAACGCATTTATTGTAGAGTTTGGAGAGGACAAGGGCCAGATCAGCAGAGCATTTCTTTAATATAAAAGTTTATTTATGATACCCCGGACATGGGAAGAGATAATGATCAAGTATGGCATCAGTTTGCAATGGGAAATTAGTGAGGGAGTGGTTTGCAGATTCCAATGTGGAGTTCAGCCTTATCAGTTGCTGTGCAAACAACCTCACTATGGTTGGATCGTGGGGGAATTGTTTATTGCCAATCATTCACCACACTATTGTAGATTTTTAAGAAATTTCGAGTTCCTAATTTCTTTTACTCAATGCATTTTCTGGTCATCTCGGTATACCGAGATGACCAGAAAATGCATTCAGTTACAGAAATTTTTTAAGCTGTAGCTTACTATGGATCCCAAACTGATTTTTTTTTAAAATATACCAAAAACTTTATCGGTATGCATATATAGTTCTGCTAGATATAAAAAAAAAAAAATACCCAAGTTAGCTTGGTATCTCAATTAGTACCCGAGTTATGACCATTCAAAGTTAGTCGGACAGTGTGTTTCGTGTGATACTGAATACAAGGCCAACTTAAGCAGTGTATAACTGAAGATAAAAGCTTCAAATAAGTGAAAAATCTTTATAAATATAATGCAATAGTTCATTAAAAGAAAGATAATATAGATGGAATTAATAATTCTTCGATATATCCAATCTTAAACATTGGTGACAATCACATGCCGTCACAAAAATTATGCAAAAACGATACAGAAGAGCAACTTTGACTATTCATATTTATTATATTTTAGCAGCTAACACATTAAAACTTATTATTCATAAAGATTAAGCTAATTTTTTTTTCATTTATACATCCATAAAAATCTCTTGTTTCTAACATGTAAACAAGCCCGGAAGCTCAAATTGAGCAAAAAAATGGGTCAGAATACATTTTAACAAACCTTTTGTAAAAAGTTACCTATTAAAGATACAAGCCTAAAACTTTTATGCTTGACTAATTTTTGGATGAGGAATTAAAAAATAAGTTGATTTCTTTCTAATATTGGAAGATTTTGGGGTGTAATTCAACTTTTGGTATGTAAAAAAATAAAAAGGGATTGACATCAAAACCTTGAAATTTGCTTAATAAAATAAATCATCAGTCAATTTGTAAACAAATGGTTATTATAAAGCTTTAAATAATTTTATTTTTAATGCTAAATTCAAAATATGTAAAGATAAAATATATTTATTGAATAATATAATAGATTTTATTGGCAGTTTCACTCATTTTATATAGTTTTAATTTGGTTATACGCAGGGCGTTACGGAGCCCTCCAAAAAGGAGCGCGCTCCAGGAGCACGCTCCTTTTTGCTGGAGCGGAGGAGAGGAGGGCTCATTTTATATTCAGCGGGAGTGGAGCGGGAGCAACTCCATTTAGGACTAAAGCGCAGTGATTTTATCGCTCCAAAATTATTTGATTTTTTTTCTTTTAAACATTAGTTTTTTTATTCAGCAATAAAAAGGAAAAGAAAAGAAAGTCTCAGAGTTTACTCTGAGTTATTTTTTAAAAATTATATCTGGTAAATGTATATGAGATAGGGAGAGGGAGGGAGAGACAGGGAGAAAGAAGGAAAACATTTGAAGCTAACAAATGTTTACATCTATGTGTTACATTTTTGATGGGACACTTTTCTTAAGGCAGAAGACAGACAATTGGGTACCAAATGTCTTTAAATGAGCCAGTAAGTCTATAGGATGTTTATTGTGATTGAATAAATAAGCCAATTTTTCTTTTAATTCGTGTTTTAAAATAAAGTATTTTAGGTTCAATTATACTATAGGGGCCGTTGGATTTTCTCGCCCATTTCGCTCGGTATTCACGCAAATGTTTGATAAAAATCGATTTTTGGGGTGAAATGGTACATTTTGTCCTGACAAAAAATTCTAATTTATTTTTTAGCATATATCAAATTGAACTTTATGCCACATTTTTACCAGTCGTCTTTTCGGTGACATTTTTTGTTATTCTTAAATTCACGACTAGTATGTACCTTTTCATGTTTGCTTTTAAATTCGTTAAATTCCGTTAAAACTTGCTTTTGTAAATAGAATGTTCAAAGTTTTTTTTTGTGTGTAATAAAATGTTTAAGCAGTAAAAATATTTTTAGTCCAATGAAAAAGAAACAATAAAAACCAACATGGCCGCCAGCGATTAAAACCTGAAATTAAAGTTATACATTCCAAAGGATGTAATTTTTATTTAATGTAGAAATAAATGTTCCCCAGGAATGTATTTGCCTAAATACATTCTCAACACTTATAAAAGTAAATGAGAATTTTATTTCAGGACCAAAAGTACAATTAAAACGAGCAGTCAGTTTCATCCAAAATTTGGGCGAATACCAAGCGAAATGAGCGAAAGAAAACAGCGGTCCCTATTCTACAATTAAACCAATGTTTAAACTTAATTAAATTAAAGAAGATATCTTAAATTTTAATTTAACAAAGCAAATAATTAGACTTTCTGACTAATTTGTTGTTTTTTAGAACCGAAAGTAGATTAGATATCTTTCTTTATCTTAAAAAATCTATTATCGAATATTAAAATTGTAAACAGTTTGCTTTTGTTAGAGATTTAAAATATAGACGTCTCACCTTTTTTTTCAAATTTTTAATTTTAATAAATGTTTTTGCCCGACCTAAGAAAACTTGCTCCAGTTAATTTTTTTTTTGGTGGGGGGGAAGAGGAAAATTTGACACGATATTTTTTCAACTCCTAATGTCTAAGCCAGATATTTTGTATGAAATTTTAAGACATTAAATGGATCTCTGAATTGCTTATTGATATTTTTTGGGAAACTTATGAAAACTATTTTTTTTATTCAATCTTTAAAAAATAAACTTCATTGGGTTTTTTTTCGCCCCAAATTGTACTATAGAAAAAAATGGATAAATCGATTTGTTTGAAAGTACTTGTGCATTTCTCTGTTATAAATAATAATATACATTATACAATATAGTTACGTTCGTAAAACAAACAAATATTAAACAACAACACGACGAGTAATGTTGCCCTGGCTGTCTCTCCTTTTCCAGAGAAATGTTTTCTTTAAAAAGAAAATAATCACTAATAATGTTTAAAAGTAAAACTTTATTTACTTAAAACAAATCTAAATTCCCTTCCAAAATAAATAGAAAAAATATCGGGTCAAATTTTCCTTTCCTGAAAAAAATAGGTTGTTAATGTAATGAAAATTAAATTTTTTTAAAAAATACTTCAGGGATTTTTCTATTTCTATTTTATACCTCAGGAAACGAAAATTTACGTATAATCCTATACTTCGTCCGACATGTTCTCCTATAACTCACACAATATTAGCGAGATTTTGTCAAATATTATCTTACGGTCTTACACTTAAAGTGACATCCCAACCCATATTGATGAGATACTTTGACGTCCACCTCTATCCTTCGACCACTCGTTGGCAGAATAGAACGTTTATGAAAGAAGGTACATTTTCCCTATGGAGCGCTGAAAAAGAGCCGCTCCTTTTTTATAGGAGTTGGAGCAGGAGCGGCTCCTTTTTGAAAATGGGGAGCGTGAGAGGAGCCAGCTCCAATTTTTGGCGTTGGAGCAGGAGCGGGAGCAGCTCCAAAAGTAGTGGAGCGCGTAAAGCCCTGGTTATACACTTCTGTTATAGCCAATATATAAAGGATTACTACCATTACTTGGTTGAACATACTGGGAAGATCCTTTATGACGTAATAAGGGATGACGTCATCCATTAAAAAAGATAATAGACAACCCGTGACCCGAAGAATTACAAGTCATGAAAAATATAGCAAGAACCTCATTTAATGAAATATTTTTCAAAAACTATTTTAAAACATGGAACTTTATCACAAATTGTAAATATTTATTTAGAAAAACAAGAACGAGAGAGAGAAGGAGATAGAGAAAGAGAGATAGAAAGAGTAAGTGAGTGAAAAAAAAAACAAGAACGAGAGAGAGACAGAGAATGAAAAACAACAGGAGAGAGAGAGGATGAAAAACAAGAACAGGAGAGAGAGAAGAAATGAAAAGCAAGAACAGGAGAGAGAGAAGGAATGAAAAACAAGAACAGGTGAGAGAGAGGGGATGAAAAACAAGAACAGGAGAGAGCGAGAGGATGAAAAACAAGAGAGAGAGAGAGAGAATGAAAAACAAGAACGAGAGAGAGAGAGAGAATGAAAAACAAGAACGAGAGAGAGAGAGAGAGAGAGAGAGAGAGAATGAAAAACAAGAACGAGAGAGAATGAAAAACAAGAACGAGAGAGAATGAAAAACAAGAACGAGAGAGAGAGAGAATGAAAAACAAGAACAGGAGAGAGAGAGAGAATGAAAAACAAGAACAGGAGAGAGAGAGAGAGAGAGAGAGAGAGAGAGAGAGAGAGAGAGAATGAAAAACAAGAACAGGAGAGAGAGAGAGTAAGAGAATGAAAAACAAGAACAGGAGAGAGAGAGAGAGAGAGAGAGAGAGAGAATGAAAAACAAGAACAGGAGAGAGAGAGAGAGAGAGAGAATGAAAAACAAGAACAAGAGAGAGAGAGAGAGAGAGAGAGAGAGAGAGAGAGAGAATGAAAAACAAGAACAGGAGAGAGAGAGAGAATGAAAAACAAGAACAGGAGAGAGAGAGAGAGAGAATGAAAAACAAGAACAGGAGAGAGAGAGAGAGAATGAAAAACAAGAACAGGAGAGAGAGAGAATGAAAAACAAGAACAGGAGAGAGAGAGAGAGAATGAAAAACAAGAACAGGAGAGAGAGAAAGAGAGTGTGAGAAACAAGAACAGGAGAGAGAGAGAGAGAGAGGATGAAAAACAAGAACGAGAGAGAGAGAGAATGAAAAACAAGAACGAGAGAGAGAGAGAATGAGAAACAAGAACGAGAGAGAGAGAGAGAGAATGAGAAACAAGAACGAGAGAGAGAGAGAGAATGAGAAACAAGAACGAGAGAGAGAGAGAGAATGAGGAACAAGAACGAGAGAGAGAGAGAATGAAAAACAAGAACGAGAGAGAAAGAAAGAATGACAAACAAGAACGAGAGAGAAAGAAAGAATGACAAACAAGAACGAGAGAGAAAGAAAGAATGACAAACAAGAACGAGAGAGAAAGAAAGAATGACAAACAAGAACGAGAGAGAAAGAAAGAATGACAAACAAGAACGAGAGAGAAAGAAAGAATGACAAACAAGAACGAGAGAGAAAGAATAAGAAAGAAGAACAAGAGAGAGAGAGAGAGAGAGAAAGAGAGAGAGAATAAGAAACATGAACAGGAGAGAGAGAAAGAATAAAAAACAAGAACAGGAGAGAGAGAGAGAGAGAGAGAGAGAGAGAGAATAAGTAACAAGAACAATAGAGAGAGAGAGCGAGAGAATAAGAAAAAAGAACAGATTAGCGAGAGAGAGAATGAGAAACAAGAACAAGAGAGAGAGAGAGAGAGAATGAGAAACAAGAACAAGAGAGAGAGAGAGAGAATGAGAAACAAGAACAAGAGAGAGAGAGAATGAGAAACAAGAACAAGAGAAAGAGAGAATGAGAAACAAGAACAGGAGAGATGGAGAGTGAGAAACAAGAACAGGAGAGATGAAGAGTGAGAAACCAGAACAGGAGAGATGGAGAGTGAGAAACAAGAACAGGAGAGAGAGAGAGAGAGAGAGTGAGAAACAAGAACAGGAGAGATGGAGAGTGAGAAACAAAAACAGGAGAGAGAGAGAGTGAGAAACAAGAACAGGAAAAAGAGAGAGAGTGAGAAACAAGAACAGGAGAGATAGAGAGTGAGAAACAAGAACAGGAGAGAGAGAGAGAGAGAGAGAGAGAGAGAGAGAGAGAGAGAGAGAGAGAGTGAGAAACAAGAACAGGAGAGAGAGAGAATGAGAAACAAGAACAGGAGAGATGGAGGGTGAGAAACAAGAACAGGAGAGATGGAAAGTGAGAAACAAGTACAAAAGAGATGGAGAGTGAGAAACAGGAACAGGAGAGAGAGAGAGAGAGAGAGAGAGAGTGAGAAACAAGAACAGGAAAGAGAGAGAGTGAGAAACAAGAACAGGTAAGAGAGAGAGTGAGAAACAAGAACAGGTAAGAGAGAGAGTGAGAAACAAGAACAGGAGAGATGGAGAGTGAGAAACAAGAACAGGAGAGATGGAGAGTGAGAAACAAGAACAGGAGAGATGGAGAGTGAGAAACAAGTACAGGAGAGAAAAAGAGTGAGAAACAAGTACAAGAGAGAGAGAGAGAGAGAGAGAAACAAGAACAGGAGAGAGAGAGAAACAAGAACAGGAGAGAGAGAGAGAGAGTGAGAAACAAGAACAGAAGAGAGAGAGAGAGTGAGAAACAAGAACATGAGAGAGAGAGTGAGAAAAAAGAACAGGAGAGAGAGAGTGAGTAAAAAGAAAAGGAGAGAGAGAGTGAGAAAAAAGAACAGGAGAGAGAGAGAGTGAGAAAAAAGAACAGGAGAGAGAGAGAGTGAGAAAAAAGAACAGGAGAGAGAGAGAGTGAGAAAAAAGAACAGGAGAGAGAGAGAGTGAGAAAAAAGAACAGGAGAGAGAGAGAGTGAGAAAAAAGAACAGGAGAGAGAGAGAGTGAAAAAAAAGAACAGGAGAGAGAGAGAGTGAGAAGCAAGAACAGGAGAGAGAGAGAGTAAGAGGCAAGAACAGGAGAGAGAGAGAGTGAGAAGCAAGAACAGGAGAGAGAGAGAGTGAGAAGCAAGAACAGGAGAGAGATAGTGAGAAGCAAGAACAGGAGAGAGAGAGTGAGAGTGAGAAACAAGAACGGGAGAGAGAGAGAGTGAGAAACAAGAACGGGAGAGAGAGAGAGTGAGAAACAAGAACGGGAGAGAGAGAGAGTGAGAAACAAGAACAAGAGAGAGAGAGTGAGAAACAAGAACAAGAGAGAGAGAAAGAGTAACAAGAACTGGAGAGAGAGAGAGAGAGTGAGAAGCAAGAAGAGGAGAGAGAGAGAGAGAGTGAGAAACAAGAACAGGAGAAAGAGAGAGAGAGAGAGAGAGAATGAGAACCAAGAACAAGAGAGAGAGAGAGAGAGAGAGAGAGAGACAATGAGAAACAAGAACAGGAGAGAGAGAGAGTGAGAAACAATAACAGGAGAGAGAGAGAGAGAGAAACAATAACAGGAGAAAGAGAGAGAGAGAGAGAGAGAGAGAGAGAGTGAGAAACAAGAACAGGAGAGAGAGAGAGAGAGAGAGTGAGAAACAAGTACAAGAGAGAAAGAGAGAGAGAGAGAGAGAAAGAGAGAGAGAATAAGAAACAAGAACAAGAGAGAGAGAGAGAGAGAGAGAGAGAATGAGAAACAAGAACAGGAGAGAGAGAGAGAGTGAGAAACAAGAACAGGAGTAAGAGAGAGTGAGAAACAAGAACAGAAGAGAGAGAGAGAGTGAGAAACAAGAACAGAAGAGAGAGGGAGAGAGAGAGAGTGAGAAACAAGAACAGGAGTAAGAGAGAGTGAGAAACAAGAACAGAAGAGAGAGAGAGAGTGAGAAACAAGAACAGAAGAGAGAGAGAGAGTGAGAAACAAGAACAGAAGAGAGAGAGAGAGTGTGAAACAAGAACAGAAGAGAGAGAGAGAGTGAGAAACAAGAACAGGAGAGAGAGAGAGAGAGAGAGAGAGAGAATGAGAAACAAGAACAAGAGAGAGAGAGAGTGAGAAACCAGAACAGGAGAGAGAGAGAGAGAGAGAGTGAGAAACCAGAACAGGAGAGAGAGAGAGTGAGAAACCAGAACAGGAGAGAGAGAGAGAGAATGAGAAACAAGAACAGGAGAGAGCGAGAGAATGAGAAACAAGAACAGGAGAGAGCGAGAGAATGAGAAACAAGAACAGGAGAGAGAGAGAGAGAATGAGAAACAAGAACAGGAGAGAGAGAGAGAATGAGAAACAAGAACAAGACAGAGAGAGAATGAGAAACAAGAACAAGACAGAGAGAGAGAGAAACAAGAACAGGAAAGAGAGAAGGAGAAACAAGAACAGGAGAGAGAGAATGAGAAACAAGAACAAGAGAGAGAGAATGAGAAACAAGAACAAGAGAGAGAGAATGAGAAACAAGAACAAGAGAGAGAGAATGAGAAACAAGAACAAGAGAGAGAGAATGAGAAACAAGAACAAGAGAGAGAGAATGAGAAACAAGAACAAGAGAGAGAATGAGAAACAAGAACAAGAGAGAGAATGAGAAACAAGAACAAGAGAGAGAGAGAGAGAGTGAGAAACAAGAACAAGAGAGAGAGAGAGAGAGAGAGAGAGAGTGAGAAACAAGAACAAGAGAGAGAGAGAGAGTGAGAAACAAGAACAGGAGAGAGAGAGAGTGAGAAACAAGAACAGGAGAGAGAGAGAGAGAGAGAGAGAGAGTGAGAAACAAGAACAGGAGAGAGAGAGAGAGAGAGAGAGTGAGAAACAAGAACAGGAGAGAGAGAGTGAGAAACAAGAACAGGAGAGAGAGAGTGAGAAACAAGAACAGGAGAGAGAGAGAGTGAGAAACAAGAACAGGAGAGAGAGAGTGAGAAACAAGAACAGGAGAGAGAGAGTGAGAAACAAGAACAGGAGAGAGAGAGTGAGAAACAAGAACAGGAGAGAGAGAGTGAGAAACAAGAACAGGTCAGAGAGAGTGAGAAACAAGAACAGGAGAGAGAGAGTGAGAAACAAGAACAGGAGAGAGAGAGAGTGAGAAACAAGAACAGGAGAGAGAGAATGAGAAACAAGAACAGGAGAGAGAGAATGAGAAACAAGAACAGGAGAGAGAGAATGAGAAACAAGAACAGGAGAGAGAGAGTATGATAAACAAGAACAGGAGAGATAGAGGGAATGAGAAAAAAGAACAGGAAGGAGAGAGAATGAGAAACAAGAATCGGCGAGAGAGAGAATTAGAAACAAGAACAGGAAAGAGAGAGAGAGAGAGAGACAGAGAGAGAGAGAGAGAGAGAGAGAGTGAGAAACAAGAACAAGAGAGAGAGAGATAGATAGAGTGAGAAACAAGAACGGGAGAGAGAGAGAGAGAGTGAGAAACAAGAACAGGAGAGAGAGAGTGAGAAACAAGAACAGGAGAGAGAGAGTGAGAAACAAGAACAGGAGAGAGAGAGAATGAGAAACAAGAACAGGAGAGAGAGAGAGAATGAGAAACAAGAACAGGAGAGAGAGAGAGAATGAGAAACAAGAACAGGAGAGAGAGAGAGAATGAGAAACAAGAACAGGAGAGAGAGAGAATGAGAAACAAGAACAGGAGAGAGAGAGAGAATGAGAAACAAGAACAGGAGAGAGAGAGAGAATGAGAAACAAGAACAGGAAGGAGAGAGAATGAGAAACAAGAATCGGCGAGAGAGAGAATTAGAAACAAGAACAGGAAAGAGAGAGAGAGAGAGACAGAGAGAGAGAGAGAGAGAGAGTGAGAAACAAGAACAAGAGAGAGAGAGATAGATAGAGTGAGAAACAAGAACAGGAGAGAGAGAGAGAGAGAGAGTGAGAAACAAGAACAGGAGAGAGAGAGTGAGAAACAAGAACAGGAGAGAGAGAGTGAGAAACAAGAACAGGAGAGAGAGAGAATGAGAAACAAGAACAGGAGAGAGAGAGAGAATGAGAAACAAGAACAGGAGAGAGAGAGAGAATGAGAAACAAGAACAGGAGAGAGAGAGAGAATGAGAAACAAGAACAGGAGAGAGAGAGAGAATGAGAAACAAGAACAGGAGAGAGAGAGAGAATGAGAAACAAGAACAGGAGAGAGAGAGAGAATGAGAAACAAGAACAGGAGAGAGAGAGAGAATGAGAAACAAGAACAGGAGAGAGAGAGAGAATGAGAAACAAGAACAGGAGAGAGAGAGAGAATGAGAAACAAGAACAGGAGAGAGAGAGAGAATGAGAAACAAGAACAGGAGAGAGAGAGAGAATGAGAAACAAGAACAGGAGAGAGAGAGAGAATGAGAAACAAGAACAGGAGAGAGAGAGAGAATGAGAAACAAGAACAGGAGAGAGAGAGAGAATGAGAAACAAGAACAGGAGAGAGAGAGAATGAGAAACAAGAACAGGAGAGAGAGAGAATGAGAAACAAGAACAGGAGAGAGAGAGAATGAGAAACAAGAACAGGAGAGAGAGAGAATGAGAAACAAGAACAGGAGAGAGAGAGAATGAGAAACAAGAACAGGAGAGTGAGAGAATGAGAAACAAGAACAGGAGAGAGAGAGAATGAGAAACAAGAACAGGAGAGAGAGAGAATGAGAAACAAGAACAGGAGAGAGAGAGAGAATAAGAAAAAAGAACAGGAGAGAGAGAGAATGAGAAACAAGAACAGGAGAGAGAGAGAATGAGAAACAAGAACAGGAGAGTAAGAGAATGAGAAACAAGAACAGGAGAGAGAGAGAATGAGAAACAGGAACAGGAGAGAGAGAGAATGAGAAACAAGAACAGGAGAGAGAGAATGAGAAACAAAAACAAGAGAGAGAGAGAATGAGAAACAAGAACAAGAGAGAGAGAATGAGAAACAAGAACAAGAGAGAGAGAATGAGAAACAAGAACAAGAGAGAGAGAATGAGAAACAAGAACAAGAGAGAGAGAATGAGAAACAAGAACAAGAGAGAGAGAATGAGAAACAATAACAAGAGAGAGAGAATGAGAAACAAGAACAAGAGAGTGAGAAACAAGAACAGGAAAAAGAGAGAGAGTGAGAAACAAGAACAGGAGAGATAGAGAGTGAGAAACAAGAACAGGAGAGAGAGAATGAGAAACAAGAACAGGAGAGAGAGAATGAGAAACAAGAACAGGAGAGAGAGAATGAGAAACAAGAACAAGAGAGAGAGAGTGAGAAACAAGAACAAGAGAGAGAGAGAGAGAGAGAGAGTGTGAGAAACAAGAACAAGAGAGAGAGAGAGAGAAAGAGAGTGAGAAACAAGAACAAGAGAGAGAGAGAGAGAGAGAGTAAGAAACAAGAACAGGAGAGAGAGAGAGTGAGAAACAAGAACAGGAGAGAGAGAGAGTGAGAAACAAGAACAGGAGAGAGAGAGAGTGAGAAACAAGAACAGGAGAGAGAGAGAGTGAGAAACAAGAACAGGAGAGAGAGAGAGTGAGAAACAAGAACAGGAGAGATGGAGAGTGAGAAACAAGAACAGGAGAGAGAGAGTGAGAAACAAGAACAGGAGAGAGAGAGAGAGAGAGAGAATGAGAAACAAGAACAGGAGAGATAAAGAGAATGAGAAACAAGAACAGGAGAGATAAAGAGAATGAGAAACAAGAACAGGAGAGATAAAGAGAATGAGAAACAAGAACAGGAGAGATAAAGAGAATGAGAAACAAGAACAGGAGAGATAAAGAGAATGAGAAACAAGAACAGGAGAGATAAAGAGAATGAGAAACAAGAACAGGAGAGATAAAGAGAATGAGAAACAAGAACAGGAGAGATAAAGAGAATGAGAAACAAGAACAGGAGAGATAAAGAGAATGAGAAACAAGAACAGGAGAGATAAAGAGAATGAGAAACAAGAACAGGAGAGATAAAGAGAATGAGAAACAAGAACAGGAGAGATAAAGAGAATGAGAAACAAGAACAGGAGAGATAAAGAGAATGAGAAACAAGAACAGGAGAGATAAAGAGAATGAGAAACAAGAACAGGAGAGATAAAGAGAATGAGAAACAAGAACAGGAGAGAGAGAATTAGAAACAAGAACAGAGACGGAGTCCGAGAGAGAAGAGACAGAGACGGAGTCCGAGAGAGAAGAGACAGAGACGGAGTCCGAGAGAGAAGAGACAGAGACGGAGTCCGAGAGAGAAGAGACAGAGACGGAGTCCGAGAGAGAAGAGACAGAGACGGAGTCCGAGAGAGAAGAGACAGAGACGGAGTCCGAGAGAGAAGAGACAGAGACGCAGTCCGAGAGAGAAGAGACAGAGACGCAGTCCGAGAGAGAAGAGACAGAGACGCAGTCCGAGAGAGAAGAGACAGAGACGCAGTCCGAGAGAGAAGAGACAGAGACGCAGTCCGAGAGAGAAGAGACAGAGACGCAGTCCGAGAGAGAAGAGACAGAGACGCAGTCCGAGAGAGAAGAGACAGAGACGGAGTCCGAGAGAGAAGAGACAGAGACGGAGTCCGAGAGAGAAGAGACAGACACGGAGTTCGAGAGAGAAGAGACGGAGTTCGAGAGAGAAGAGACAGAGACGGAGTTCGAGAGAAAAAAAGAAAGAGACGGAGTTCGAGAGAGAAAAGAAAGAGACAGAGTTCGAGAGAAAAAAGAAAGAGACGGAGTTTGAGACCAAAGAAAGAGACGGAGAGTGAGACCAAAGAAAGAGACGGAGAGTGAGACCAAAGAAAGAGACGGAGAGTGAGACCAAAGAAAGAGACGGAGAGTGAGACCAAAGAAAGAGACGGAGAGTGAGACCAAAGAAAGAGACGGAGAGTGAGACCAAAGAAAGAGACCGAGAGTGAGACCAAAGAAAGAGACGGAGAGTGAGACCAAAGAAAGAGACGGAGAGTGAGACCAAAGAAAGAGACGGAGAGTGAGACCAAAGAAAGAGACGGAGAGTGAGACCAAAGAAAGAGACGGAGAGTGAGACCAAAGAAAGAGACGGAGAGTGAGACCAAAGAAAGAGACGGAGAGTGAGACCAAAGAAAGAGACGGAGAGTGAGACCAAAGAAAGAGACGGAGAGTGAGACCAAAGAAAGAGACGGAGAGTGAGACCAAAGAAAGAGACGGAGAGTGAGACCAAAGAAAGAGACGGAGAGTGAGACCAAAGAAAGAGACGGAGAGTGAGACCAAAGAAAGAGTCGGAGAGTGAGACCAAAGAAAGAGTCGAAGAGTGAGACCAAAGAAAGAGTCGAAGAGTGAGACCAAAGAAAGAGTCGGAGAGTGAGACCAAAGAAAGAGTCGGAGAGTTAGACCAAAGAAAGAGTCGGAGAGTGAGACCAAAGAAAGAGTCGGAGAGTGAGACCAAAGATAACAAGAACAAGAGAGAGAGAGTATAACAAGAACAGGAGAGAGGGAGAGTATAACAAGAACAGGAGAGAGGGAGAGTATAACAAGAACAGGAGAGAGGGAGAGTATAACAAGAACAGGAGAGAGAGAGTATAACAAGAACAGGAGAGAGAGAGTATAACAAGAACAGGAGAGAGAGAGAGTATAAAAAGAACAGGAGAGAGAGAGAGTATAACAAGAACAGGAGAGAGAGAGAGTATAACAAGAACAGGAGAGAGAGAGAGTATAACAAGAACGAGAGAGAGAGTATAACAAGAACGAGAGAGAGAGAGAGAGAGTATAACAAGAACGAGAGAGAGAGAGTATAACAAGAACGAGAGAGAGAGTATAACAAGAACGAGAGAGAGTGAGAGAGAGTATAACAAGAACGAGAGAGAGAGAGAGAGAGTATAACAAGAACGAGAGAGAGAGAGAGAGTATAACAAGAACGAGAGAGAGAGAGAGAGAGAGTATAACAAGAACGAGAGAGAGAGAGTATAACAAGAACGAGAGAGAGAGAGTATAACAAGAACGAGAGAGAGAGAGAGTATAACAAGAACGAGAGAGAGAGAGAGAGAGTATAACAAGAACGAGAGAGAGAGTATAACAAGAACGAGAGAGAGTATAACAAGAACGAGAGAGAGTATAACAAGAACGAGAGAGAGTATAACAAGAACGAGAGAGAGTATAACAAGAACGAGAGAGAGTATAACAAGAACGAGAGAGAGAGTATAACAAGAACGAGAGAGAGAGTATAACAAGAACGAGAGAGAGAGTATAACAAGAACGAGAGAGAGAGTATAACAAGAACGAGAGAGAGAGTATAACAAGAACGAGAGAGAGTATAACAAGAACGAGAGAGAGTATAACAAGAACGAGAGAGAGAGAGAAAAGACAGAGAAAGAGACAGAGTTTGAGAGAGAAAAGACAGAGACAGAGACAGAGTTTGAGAGAGAAAAGACAGAGACAGAGTTCGAGAGAGAAAAGACAGAGACAGAGTTCGAGAGAGAAAAGACAGAGACAGAGACAGAGTTCGAGAGAGAAAAGACAGAGACAGAGTTCGAGAGAGAAAAGACAGAGACAGAGACAGAGTTCGAGAGAGAAAAGACAGAGACAGAGACAGAGACGGGGTGGCGATAGGTACTTATGTAGCATGCGTATCGGGGTGGCGATAGGTACTTATGTAGCATGCGTACCGGGGCGGCGATAGGTACTTATGTAGCATGCGTACCGGGGCGGCGATAGGTACTTATGTAGCATGCGTACCGGGGCGGCGATAGGTACTTATGTAGCATGCGTACCGGGGCGGCGATAGGTACTTATGTAGCATGCGTACCGGGGCGGCGATAGGTACTTATGTAGCATGCGTACCGGGGCGGCGATAGGTACTTATGTAGCATGCGTACCGGGGCGGCGATAGGTACTTATGTAGTATGCATACCGGGGCGGCGATAGGTACTTACGTAGCATGCGTACCGGGGCGGCGATAGGTACTTACGTAGCATGCGTATCGGGGCGGCGATAGGTACTTACGTAGCATGCGTACCGGGGCGGCGATAGGTACTTATGTAGCATGCGTACCGGGGCGGCGATAGGTACTTATGTAGCATGCGTACCGGGGCGGCGATAGGTACTTATGTAGTATGCATACCGGGGCGGCGATAGGTACTTATGTAGTATGCATACCGGGGCGGCGATAGGTACTTATGTAGTATGTGCACTGGGGTGGCAATAGGTAACTATTTAGTATTCGCACCGAGGCAGCGATAGGTACATATTTAGTATTCACACCGAGGCAGCGATAGGTACGTATTTAGTATTTGTACCGAGGCAGCGATAGGTACTTATGTAGTATGTGCACCGGTGTTGCAATAGGTACTTATGTAGTACTTGCACCGGGGTGGCGATAGGTACTTATGTAGTATCTGCACCGGGGCAACGATAGGTACATATATAGTATGCACACTGAGTCTGTGATATGTACGTATATAGTATTAGCACCGGGGCGGCGATAAGTACCTGTATAGAAGGCGCAGATAGAGGTGGTACTTTTTATAGAAATATATCATACTTTTGCCCTGAGCAATGGAAGAGGAATGGTGGGGAATAAACAGCTTTCGCAAAAGGTAAAATGAGAAAGTAAGGGTGAAATGGGGTGACCAGTGAAGCGAAAAGTAGAAAGATATGGGACTGCTATAGAGAGAGGAAGAGAAATAGAAGTTTGAATATAAGTATGTTACACACAGGATTTTTTTTTCTATTTTATGTTTTTGTACCCCGAGTAACGCCGGGTAGCCTATTATATAATACCGAGTTGTCTGTATGTATGTATGTATGTAAAGCTTCTCCTCCGAGAGTACCCAACACAGTCACACGGGTGACATCATTCCGACCGGCCAGCCTAGGGATGTATGATATCTCTGAATCGGAAAAAAAAAACCGACTCTTTGGGGGGTCAACTGAGCACTTTTCTCCAATGGGGGGGGGGTCTTTTTCCTCCATTTTCCAACGTTATTTAGTACTAATTTGAGAAGAAATCAATGATATCATCATGTATAATTTGAGAAATAAAGCAAGTCATTATTTTAACAGGAAATGACGTCAGAGGAAAAGAGTGTCGAGAAGAAATTCACTCACACTACAACCCTTCTTTCATTTCTTTCTTTTTTCTTTTTCACTCCCGTTCTGTTGTCATGATACCACCCTCCTAGGCATTACCTTCTCATTATCGAAATGGGTGACCATTTTATGAAAATAAATTGCTGACTCATCCTTCCAGAAGTGACATCATTGTGAGGAGTTTTTTTCATTATTATTCTTTATTTTAATTACGTTAAGACAAGGTGTTTTGTTGTAAATTGAAGTTAAGCAAGGCATATCCCGGCCATTACTAAATGGGTGACCATTTTATAAAAATAAATTGCTGACTCATCTCCGGAAGTGATGTCATTGTGAGAGGAGTTTTTCACATTATTATTCTTTATTTTCATTACGTTGTTTGTAAATTGAAGTTAAGCAAGAAATATCCCGGCCATTACTAAATGGGTAACCATTTTGGAAGATTAACAAAACTGGTTCTTTGATATGACGTAGGCACTTTCAATAGCATATTTAAACATGAGTATATAGCATGCGCACCGGGGTGGCGATAGGTACGTATATAGTATGTGCCCCAGGGCAGCGATATGTACGTATATAGTATCTGCACCAGGGCAGCGATAGGTATGTATATAGTACGCGCCCTGGGGCGGTGAAAGGTATTATATAGTACGCGCTCCGGGGCGGTGAAAAGTATGTATATAGTATGCGCACTGGGGCAGCGATAGGTATGTATATTGTATGCACACCTGGGCGGCGATACGTATGTATATTGTATGTGCACCGGGGTGGCGATAGGTACGTATATAGTATGCGCACCAGGGCAGCAGTTGGTACTTATATAGCATGTGCACCGGGCAACGATATGTACGTATATAGTATGCGTACCAAGGCGGCTATAGGTACGTATATAGTATGCGCACCGCGGCGGCGATAGTTACGTATATAGTATGCGCACCGGGGCGGCAATAGGTACGTATATAGTATGTGCACCGGGGCGACAATAGGTACGTATATAGTATGCGCACCGGGGAGGCGATAGGTATGTATATTGTATGAACAACGGGGCAGCGATAGGTATGTATATTGTATGAACAACGGGGCAGCGATAGGTACGTATATGGTATGCGCAACGGGGCACAGATAGGTACGTATATAGTATGCGCACCTAGGCGGAGATAAGTATGTATATAGAAAGCGCAGCCAGAGATGGTACTTTTATAGAAATATGTTATACTTTTGCCCTGGGCAACAGAAGAGGAATGGTGGGGAAGAAACAGCTTTCGCAAAAGGCAAAAAGTAGCGGTGAAATACAGCGATCAGGGAAGAGAAAGGTAGAAAGATAAAGAGACGGCTATAGAGAGAGGGAGAGAAATAGAAGTTTGAATATAAAGATGTTACGCACACGATTTTTCTTCTATTTAGTGTTTTTATGACCCCCGAGCAATGCCGGGTAGCCCTGCTAGTATTATATAAAATATAGAACAAAAAGATATCAATTGCCTTTGGCCGTAATATCACAGCATAAACAAAACAAAATGCATATTATACATGCATGAACAGAAAACACCTTATTATATTTATATCATACCCTCACTCGCTTGTGACATCGAAGATATTGATTGCCTATTTAGCAGGTGTGCTGATGCAACGGCATACTAATATCTACTCACACTTGCCAACAGGCTCGTTGCAGATGTGAAACAAGTTACAGTTTGACACATTTTCCTTGAATATTATATGAAATAGGCATTTTGTTGGAACGTGCCATATTTGAAAGAAAAGGCATTTATGGGTTAAGAATATTATTTTGTGGAAAGTATAGGTTAATTAGGTTTAGAAATGTATGGCCTAATTTAGTTTTCACCATTTGGTTGAATGGGGGTGTAAACCAAATTATTTTCCTACTTTCTCTAGATTTGTTGATAAATATTTCAGGTTTATATCATTGTATTGAAATCAGAGGTTAATGTTGGTTTTTCTATAATCACTTTCCTTTAGTATGTTGATTAACAATTTCTTCATTTGAAGAGTTATTACTAATTCCTCTTTTAATGAATTTTGGTATATGCTCGATAATTTTTTGTGGGTAGTTTGATAGTGGGTGAACATAAATAGGGTTGGCATTATTTTTCATGTACAATTTGTAGTCCCTTCTCTAAATCAAATTTTACATCGAGGAAGATAACGTGGTTGATGTTACTTCTACCTCTAGACCTAAATTTTCCATTTGTTTGATTATTATTTTTATAATTTTTTCACATTTACTGCCATTAGAATCCCTAGTTATTAACAAACCATCTATGTAGAAGGCTGTTTTCCACATCAAAATTATTAGACTTAGTTACAGAGGGAAACTTATTAATATGAAAAAAAATTTTTAATCAAAAATCTCTAATTGTAGACAACAAAATACACACACTTAATAACTTCCACATAACACCATAGTTCTGAAGAGTTCACATTTTATTAAGTCCAAGTAATAATCTTTTGTATTATTCTTGGTATGTCCACTTGTATGCAGATGTGGGTCTGTACATACATGTGCTTGTATCCATGCACGAGCTTGTGTGTAATGTGTATATATTGATGCATGTGTATATGTCTATATTTGTTGGTGCTTCTGCAGAGACGGGGTGGGGGGTGGTGGGGGGGCACTGTTTCGATCGATGGCGGCGGAAACTGCCGACTCCTCTTCAGGAGAAATCGTGATCGACAGAAAGAAATTTGATTTTGGGGGAGATAACTAATATTGGGTTAATTACTTTTTCACAAAATGGACGTAAACCGATTAAACTTTGAAGAGTTCTTGCATTTACTCGGGGATAATTGCAAAATTGTTGATTTTTTGCAAGTGCATAATTTAATTTCAGTTGGAAGTATTTTTGAACTGATCGCAGAATTATACCCTGTTTAAAATTTTTTCCCCCCACATTTATCGTTCAGTCAATTGTTTACTTTTTTTTTTTCAAATCAAAGTTTTACTTAGTTTTACTTATTACGTTTTTTTTATTTCAATAAAAAGTTTGCTATTTATTTGATGTACATAATGTTTATCAAATATTTAATTCGTTTTTTGTTAAATTTCAAATGTTTATCAAAGTTTTATTTATTTATTTGCTGTACATAATGTTTAATTTGTTTCAATAAATAAATGTTCATAATTTTAACTTATCCTCATTTGTTAATTTGTTTCAATAAATAAATGTTCATAATTTTAACTTATCCTCACTTGTCAATTCAACAGTTATCTTCCCCAAAATCAAATTTCTTTCCGTCGCTTACGTTTTTGGACGATTTCTCCCGAAGAGGGGTCGTCAGTTTCCGCCGCCATCGATCGAAACAGTGGCTCCCGTCTCTGCAGAAGCACCTATTTGTTCAAAGGAGTGTGCATGGGTGTATGCCTGTATTTGTTTATATACATAGGTTTAAATGTACTGAAGTAATTTTGATTGATCAGTGTTTGAGTACCCTCACAGCTGTTTTATATACAAGTATATATATATTTGTATGTAGTAGGTTGGACATGTATGTGTATATGTTTATATACGAGGGGCGTTCAATAAGTAATGTCCCTGACCCATTTCCTATAACAGTAGATTAATGAAACTTGGCACAGTTATTCGTCTTTCTCTACATAGGAACCATGCAGAGTTATGCATTTCTCCCATCGTTTGATGCAGCTCTGGACACCGTTTTTGTAGAACATTCAGGTTGGTCGTCAAACCACGTCATAACTTCAGAAATCAAGGCTGCAACATCTGGGAAACGCTTTCCTTTCAAAAACAACTTCATGGTTGCGAAGAGATGAAAGTCAGAGGGTGCAAGGTCAGGAAAGTAAGGGGGATGGGGGAGGATTTCATAGCCACATGCCCGTGTTTCTGATCTGGCGACATGCAAGTTGTGGACCGGAGCATTGTCATGCAGGAGGAGGATACCTTTGCTGATTTTGCCCCGCCTCTTGATTTTGATAGCTTCTCTTAATTTCATCAAAAGTAAAGCGTAATACGCTCCTGTAATTGTGGTACCCTTTGCCAGGAAATCTGTCATCACTACTCCGTCCTGGACCCAGGAGACTGTGAGCAAGACCTTGCCAGCGGAGAGTTGTACCCTTGCCTTCTTTGGAGGTGGTGAGTCCAAGTGCTTCCACCGCATTGGTCTCTGGATCATAGTGATGGACCCAAGTTTCATCCTGTGTAATCAGTCTTTTGAAAAACTTTGATTCATCTTCTTTGATTCATCCTCGAGCACTCGACGCGTTTTTGCTTCTGGAAAGGTGTGAGCAACCTGGGAATCCATCTGGCAGACACCTTATGCATATGCAAATGGTCATGAATGATAGTTTCCACAGACCTTGTACTAATCTTGACCTCTTGGGCTATTTAGCGAATAGTAATGCGTTGATCTTCCAAAATGGTAGCCTCAACTTGAGGGACAGATGCCTCATCAATGGCAGAAGAGGGCCGACCAGGTCTGGGAGCAGTTTCCACAGACTTCCAGCCATATTTGAATTCACGATGCCAGCGTTTTACAAGGTCATATGATGGGGCATCATCACCATAAGTTTCTTTCATTTCATCAAAAGTCTCTTTCAAATACAAAAACCGGATCACTGCGCAACACTCAACTGGCTCCATTTCACACCTGACTCAGTTCAAACACCTGTAAATCAGAAACCACAATTAGTTCAGAGCTGTTTTTTTGCACCATACCCCATGCAGATATTACATTACACATGCAAAATTTCATCTAGATCAGCCAACTGGAAGTGGGTCAGGGGTATTACTTATTGAATGCCCCTCGTATGTGTGTATATATTATATGTGTATACAAATAGGTTTAATTAAAAAAGATGCACATTTTTCATTAAAAAGGCGTTTCAATAGAAAAACCAAAAAACGCAGAATAGTTAAAAAAAAAATATATTTTAAAAAAAGAAAGTTTTTTTACAAAACAGAAAAACGTTTTACAAAAAAAATCTGCAAAGTGTGTGTGAGTATTGTTTTTTTACAGGTTCAACAAAGAAACTGGTGTCAACCCTTATGTGTCCTTTTCGTATTTGCTGGTTCTGGAGTGCCTAAAATCTAATTGATCCAAAGGGTTCAGTTTGAAATTTTTTATAGGTCTAAGTTTGACATAAATATTCTCAAGTTCGAAAAGATGCACCTGAAGAAGGTCAGAGGTTACATTGGCTGAAATTTTGTGAAGATATGAATAGTGATTCAAATAATTTAAATAATACAAGTTATATATCAGGTTTTTTTTTTATTATTAATATTATAATTATTATCAATTTGGCCACCTTGTAAACTGTCATTTCTCCCAAAAGACACAAACTGGGTATTGATGCAATGATCTTTGATATTTTACTAAATTGTTAATGAATATTGGATTATTAGTTGACAGTTGGTTTGAAATACTTAATCAAAGCCACGAATACTATGATAGTATTCAATACTTGGATTAAATTCCCTTTAAAGCCTTGAAAAGTGACATTCAACATTCTAGTTTACCCACTATTTTATTATCTAGATCCACAATTTTAGTATGCCTGCAAAACAAAATCAATATCAAAACCTACATTTCAATACTACCCAGCTACCTTGAAGTAGATTAATTCTGATTCAAGGGTCAAATGGATTGGAAAACATAACAATTAATCATCAAATCAAATTTAGTTTTGATTATACTAACTTTGAAGAGTTCTTTATGGAAAATTCTTTCTTTGTTCTAAGAAAATAAAGCAAAATACTCCACTTACATTGTTGTTTAATTTGACTGCTGCTTCTAATGATGCCCCGGTGTACATCGAACAGAAATCAAATAGTCCATCAAACACTGGACTGAAAAGCAATAGGAAACTAATAAATTTGATGCATTTTCAACACACAGAGAGCAGAATTTTTAAAGTCTGACAAAGATAATATGTAAGAGAAATTGACTAAAATAAAAAATTGCAATGATCGAAATTCCAATCACTTAATGAATTAGACATAAATACAAAATATGTATTCTGTAAAAGTTAGGTGTCAAATGTTAAAGCAAAAGTTGAAATATTTTTGTTAGTTCCATAATAGGGATTTATTTTCATCTCTAACAACAAACATTATTCTGATAGCAATAATGTAGTGACTGCCTTGTTTCCATCTCTATGTGAAAAGAAAACTAATTTTCTTTTATACTGGTATTATGAATTGCAAACATAAATGATGTTTTAATGGAATATTTATCAAAGAATTGAGGAAAGCATAAGAGGTAAAGATAAAGTTTATCCACAGGTGTATAGGTTGAATGAATAACACGTGAAGTGCTAGTTTGAAGACCAAATGAATGAGTGTTTAATTGACAGATTTACTTCAGGAGGTGAACAGTAGAAAAAGTTTAAGGATACATTGTTAAAAGTAAGACTGCTTTTTCTGGGTGGATGAAGGGGGTCTTCAAAATGACATGGTGGTGGAATGAGGTAGCTGAGAAGTATATCAAACAAAAGCAGAAACAATACAATGGGGTTAGCGGAGAAAAGGGCTTAGTGAATAAAGATATATATCTGATGGCAAAGAGGACAGCAGGAAGAGCAACTACAAAGCCAAAATGGAGGCTGAGCAAGTTAGGTTTCTAGATATACTACAAAGGGATGACTCAAAAAATGAAGTATTCACCATAGCTAAACAGATGGCAAAGATAAATTTGGATATTGTTAGAGAAGAGTATTCTAAATGACAATGGGGCTTAAGCAACAAATGAACAGAACAATAAGGATTATTGAATACTGAGTTTTCATGGGACCAAGAAAATCAAGAAGTTGCAGAAGAAGTATCTGGATCAGCCATAAGAATCGAGAAAAAATAATACGGGAAGTTTTAAAATGAAGATGTGTAAGGTTGCAGGAGCCTCAGGTGTTGTTGCAGAAATGTTGAAGGCTGCAAGTAAAACAGGTATTGAGAGGATCACAGACTTGACAAATCAGATCATATCAGAAATTATCACAAAAGGGATCTGTACTGTGTCCGTTGCTTTTCAGTTAGGTCTTAGAAATTGTGCCCAAGGAGTTTCATATAGATTGTCCGGAAGAGATGCTTTATGCTGATGATTTAGTGCTTGCCACTTGTCAATATGGTGGGCTTAAGTTGTTTTTCACAATAACATCTAAGTCAAAAACTTCTGCGAATGAAATTTTTGCATTTCCGTCTGCGTTTACATGATTCAAATCTGAGGAACTTTTTTTTATTAATTTACTATTAAAAGGAATATCTAAGTTGATCTCTACTTTGCCATGAATCATTAAAATTTAATATGTTAGCTGTTGAAATGAACCTTATATGAATAGTCAAAATGGCGCATCCATAACATTTTTGTATTTTTTTTCCAGAGGTAATGGGATTTTACCCAATCTTTAAGCTGGTTTGATAGAATTATCGCTTCCATTCACAAGATGACATTAAATTTGAAACGATTTTTTACTTGTGCAAAGCCTGCATTTTTAGTTATACACTGAAAATTGGCTTCTGGAACAATAGCACATAAGACAGCAAATTTTCTAATTTCCAACAAACTTGAACAGTCATAATTCGATTGTATGACTTAAATAAATTTGTTATCATTGCTTACATTTTGCAAAGATCTATGTCATCATCATATGCACATAAAATTGGTTATCCTCTCTCAACCTACCAGTAATTCCACTGTACTTCTTGTGTACCCAATGCTTACAGGTACCACAAAAAATTAAATTGCACCTGACTCACTTTCCACAAACTGAGCAGAACTTTTTGGAGGGGGAGGGGGGAACTGTCGAACACTACTACAACTGAGGATCACTTTGGTCTTGGTAGCATTCAACTCTCAGACCTTTACTTTCCATAGTATTCCTGCAAGTCTTTAACTTAAGTAGCTCTTCCTTTGTTTCACAGGCAAGTACTGAATTATCAGCATACAGCATCTCTTCTGGAAAACCCTGGACAATGCTTCTAAGACACAAATGAAAAGCAACAGACTGATGTACTCCTACTTTAACATTAAAGCTGTCACTAAATGTGCTGTTAATTTTAACAAGACTTTGAGCATTTCTGTACATTGTACAATCTTCAACAACCACTTGTTTGCCCTAGTTTACACAAAGTTTCTTTTAGATATAATGAAAATAAAATTTTCGTTTGGGATACCTTACAAAAGCATTGGATTCACAAAAAGTGCAATGGAATTACAGGTAGGTGGAGAGATGATAACCAGTTTCTGTGCAAGAAGTATAAAACAATGGAGACAGATGAGAACTCAGATGTGGAGAAAGTATATTTGGATGGCGAAGCTATTGAGGTTGTCCAGAAGTTTTGTTACCTTGGTGATACCATTGGAGCACAGAGAGATGCTGGTCTATAGCAAGAGTTAGGAGTGGATGGAGTTCAGGGAACTTCTTCATTACTAACCAGCAGAGCATTACTGCTGTTGACAAAGGGAAAAGTATCACGTATGTGTGCGCAGTGTGATGATGCATAAAAGTGAAACCTGGCCAGTGAGTGTTAAGGATGTGTTGCATAGAGAGAAATGATACTAGAATGATATGACGATTAAAGGTAGACTTAGATCTGATGACCTAAGAGGAAGATTGTTACTTGGTAGGTCGCCCGGTGCATAAGGACGATTACGCGTAAGCTTCTGTTTATATACATCAGAAAGAACAAGGGAGATAATTACAGATTACAAATGATTACAGTGCAAGGGAAATAACCGTTGTCATTTCCAAATGTACAATTAAATATTACACCTCTCTCTACCTCAATTAAATGTACGCGTGCGTATGTATGGTAATGGGAGGGAGTACAGTCTATTATTGTCCATCATTTATGTATGCAATATTGTCCATGGGGATTCTCTGATTTCAAAGGGAAACCCTCAAAGTATATTTCACCGATTAAACAATTGTCTCAGTCAAAAGGAATCGTTTTCTTCCTTTATTTTTTTTGTAAAATACATAATTGAAAACTACTTACGTCGCCTGCAGAATGGGGGGGGGGGGAATCGACTTTCAATTCTTCAGAATCAGAATCTGTTTCTTCTTCAGGGGAGCTGACGGAATTTCTAAGACAGAATAGACACTTATCTAACTATCTGATATAGTCCTCGAGGCATATTGGCGGGAGTTGTTTCCGAGTTGGATTGCGTCTTACCACTGGTGGGTTATGTTTTGGTGTTGCCGGTGTGGGCGGCACTCGCGTCTGGCCATCGTGTCTGGAGTCTGAGTTTTCCTGTTGTGGACGTGAGTATAACTCATCTTAGGAGTCTGATTCTACACTTTCTCTGGGAGGGTTATCTCGACTTATTCGCTTAAAGAGCGAGGAATTTCGGGTAATTTGGTAGTCTTCTCTTTGTGCTGTCACCATGCTACCCATTATACCGATAATTGTCAGTTGTTTCAGGTCGAACGGTGGGGATAGCTTGTTTCTGCCTGACAAGTACTTTGTCACCTAGGCAAAGAGGAGAGGCCTTTGTCTTTCTTTTTGTGTCGGCATAGGTCTTCATTTTCCTCTTCCCTTGTGCATCATTCTCCGCTATGTGAGTGTGAATCGACTTTGGCATGGGTTCTTTCAGAACAGCAGGTATGCCGATTTTCATCTTCCTTCCAGTGAGGGCTTCGAATGGAGAAGTGTTGGTTGTACTGTGGGGGGTGACCCTGTATTGCTTTAGAAAATGAATTAGTTGGGTTTTCCAGTTCAGGCCCTCCACAGTGGTGGCACGAACATACTTGTTTAGTGTTCTCATAAACCGTTCGACCTCTCCATTCGCCTCTGGCCACGCAGGGGTAACTCTTCTATGGCGCAATCCTGCTTGGGTGGCAAAATCCTTGAATTCCTGCCCTTGGAAGGGGAGACCATTGTCAGACTTGACAATATCGGGGCATCCTTGTCTGGCAAAGATTGCGTCGAGGCGGGGAATGACCACTTTTGCTGATGTCGAGGGGAGTATCTCTACTTCTGGGAATCTGCTGTAGTCGTCGATGATGACTAGCACATAATCTCCAGATGGGAAAGGACCTGCGAAGTCCAGGGAGATTTCAGTCCATGGGGCAGCAGGGAGTGGTGTGGTGCGTATGGGCTCACGGTGTGATGATGTTGAGTTGGTAGCTTGACAAGGGACGCAGTTGCGCACTGTCTCCTCCACCAGCTTGTCAATTCCATGAAACCAGACCTTTTCCCTCATTAGCTTCTTCATCTTAACAATGCCCTGGTGTGTGCGGTGGGCTATATCTACGGTTCTTTTCTGCAGGGTGGACGGGACCACCAGGTGGTGACCTCGAAGGATGAGACCATCATATGCAGATAGTTCATCTTTGACATGTGTGAGACTGGATAACTGCGGGTCGTTCCATTTTCCATCTGAAAGTGCAATCATCACTTTCTGTAGCAAGGGGTCTTTTCCTGTGGCTAGCTTCATCTCTTCGAGGATGATCGACTTAGGTATGGCATGGCGAGCCACGTATCTTATATACGCCTCAGCCGAATTGTCTCTCTCGGGTTTGTGGTGAGGATGTCGGCTGAGGTAGTCGGCGGGGTTCTGGTCATCTTTTCCCGGCCGGTATACCAAGCTATACTCATATTGCATGAAGCGTAGGCGCCAGCGTTCGATTCTGGACGTAGCTGGTTTGAGACTTTTTACAATACCGAGAAGTGGTTTGTGGTCAGTGGTGATGATGAACCTTGACCCATACAAATAAAGATGAAAATGCTCAGCAGCGTATACAACGGCTAGCATTTCTCTCTCTGTCTGCGAGTATCGCTGTTCCACATCTGTGAGAGCATGGCTGGCGTAACACAAGACTTTCCCGTCTTGTGTAAGCATTGCCCCTAGTCCAACGGGGCTCGCGTCTACCAGGATATTTGTCTCCTTGTTCTGATCGAAGTAGACCATAACTCCAGCTCCAGTCAGGGCCTTTTTTAATTTCATCACTGCCCTCTCTTCTGTCTCGGACTACCTCCATTCTCTGTCTTTTCTTGTAGGTTGTCGGAGTGGCTCGGTGACAGTGGCATAGTGCGGGATGAACCTGGCCACATATTGGACCATGCCCAGGAATGAGCGCACTTCTCCAACGTTGGTGGGCGATTTGCAGTTTGCAGTTTGCAATTGCTGCAATTTTGTCTGGGTCTGGTGACACCTCTTTTTCGCTGAAGGTATGTCCAAAAAAAGTGATCTGTTTCACCGAGAAAAGGCACTTTTTCCTGTTTAGCCTGGCCCCAGCATTTTGTAGTTGTTCCAGCGTGGACCTCAAACTGGCATCATGTGAGGCTTGGTCACGTCCGTAGACGATAATGTCGTCTGAGAGGTTTTTGACTCCTGGAATGCCCCTCAAAAGATCCGCAATGGCCTTTTGAAATATTTCAGAGGCTGCATTTACTCCGAACAAAAGTCTCTTGTATCGGAATAGTCCAGCATGTGTGGTGAACGTGGTGATGTATCTGCTGCACTCCCCCAGCTCTAATTGGTGGTACGCGCTCGACATGTCTAGCTTGCTGAACACCTTTGAGTGGTTTAAATCTGCAAACAAGTCATCCACGGTCGGCATGGGATGTTTGACTCTTTGAATAGGTTCGTTTGCTTTTCACATATCTATGCAGATTCGCACGCCACTCGGTTTTTTGGGGACTATCACCATGGGACTTACCCAGGGGGTAGGCCCAGTAACATCCTCAATCACGTCCATCTCCTTGAGGCGTTTGAGTTCTGACTCAACGTCCTTCCTCATGTGGAATGGTATTCTCCGTTGTTTCTGTGTCACCGGTGGGACCGAAGTATCAATGTGCAGCTTAACAGTGGGTCCATAAATCTTTCCCATCTTTCCGTCGAATAATGAGGGGAATTCATCTGGGATAGATGTTGTCACATTAAACGTAAAATTAAAGGATATCATATCCAGTGCCTCAGCAGAGTGGGCACCGAGTAGATTTTGTAAATCGTGTCCGATGACGAACATTTTTGCTTTGCAGCATTTTCCTTTAAATTCAATGAGGGTAGTGATGAATCCACGGACTGGCATGGCTTTCCTGGACCGATAGGCAAATATCTGTGTAGCAGTGCTGTGTATTTTTGGCCTGTACTGAAGACCGTTGTCCAGACATTATATTTACACTGGCACCGGTATCCAAAACGAAGGTCACTGGGGAGTCATTAACGAGGATGGTGGCAGTGGGTGTTTTTGTTGACGTGGGAGTTTTTACTGTGTAGACAGACTCATCACTCGACATGGAAAGGGATTCAATATCATTTCGATATGAGTAAGAAATTTGTCTTACCGGTTTTGAATTGCATACTTTTGCAAAGTGGTTCTTTTTCCGGCAGTTCCTACATTCTTGTCCCTTAGCAGGACACTTCACATGTGTTGCTGAGTATCCACAGTAGTGGCAGACATGTCCGGCGTCTTTGCCACGTGGCTGGGTCCTCGGAGTAAACTGGCGATTACTGCCTTGTGTGTGTCCGTAGTTACGTTTTTCGTCATTATTTTTTTTTTCTTTTTCTCTGCGTCTGTCATCACATAACATCACATAACAATAAACGAGACCGCAGGCATGCGGTCTCGTTTATTGTTATGTGATGACAGGGCACTAACCACCTCTTGTCTTTCGATGTCTGCGGCACGTGTGCAAGCTAATTCAATTGCTCTGGCCTCGTCTAACACTTGTTTAGTGTGGAGTCATCTCGTAGTGCCCTTCGTCTGACCTTAGAGGATGAACAGCCTTGGACGATCTGTGCGAGTATCTCCCAATCTCTCACATGAAATGAGTCTAGATTTTCGTCAACATTCTGCGATGCGCGTTGAAATTTGAAGATCTCATAAGACATATTTCTTTGCGGTGTGAAATAGTCGGTCAGTGACTTCTTTGCTACTTCATATGTGTTTGGTATTTTTGATCCATCCGATTCGACGGTTGCACCAAAGCCTTTTTGTATCTCCGTAAAATTGTGGAAAATATCAAAAACTTTGTCACCGGCAAGATGAAGTAAGCACGCTTTTTTCTTACCGTCACCTCGAATATCGAAAGCCACGAACAGATTTTCAAATTTGTCCAACCACTTTTGCCAACGATTACCGTTAGTACTCGGATTTTCGTGGACGCTAAAACTTTGAAAATGTATTGGACCGTTGTGAGACATTCTGTTTTTTTTTTTAATAAAAAAAAAAAAAATGTGGATATTTCTTCGTATTTTTTTTTTTTAATAAAAAAACGTTAGCTCGTATGTTCGAACACTTTGCGAGTTTTTTTCATTTAAATTGTCGTCACCAGTTATTATGACGTGGTCATTCACTGAAATAGGAAGTAATACTAGCAAGGAGGACAGAGTTCAAAAAGGACACAACACGATGTTACTTGGTAGGTCGCCCGGTGCATAAGGACGATTACGCGTAAGCTTCTGTTTATATACATCAGAAAGAACAAGGGAGATAATTACAGATTACAAATGATTACAGTGCAAGGGAAATAACCGTTGTCATTTCCAAATGTACGATTAAATATTACAGTCACATTGAATAAATGGATGAAACAACTTAGGTAGCAGGTTCAGTTCACACAGGAAAGCCAAGGAAAACATGGGAGGAAGTGATAAAACTGGGAAAGAGGGATATATAAAGACCTGGTTGGTTTCAAAGTCAATTTTCTAAACTTGTTCAATGCATGCCAGCATGTAAAACACCGAATATGATGATGATTATGATGACCACCGTGGTATTTCCACTGTGCTTTCTACATCAATCTGTATAATTTACTATTAATAATATTCCTTTTGAAATAAATGTTTGTCACGGGCAATACTATTAAGAAACACATGACTCTTCTTCCATAGAAATAATTCTCATTGTCAGCTAAATATTCTTTATATAAAATGAATATGTCTCTTATTTATTGTCAGTAGGTTCACAGTAGTAGAGATGATATGATGCATCTGTATGTGGGACTTTGATGATTTTACGAGAGATCAGTAATATAACTTCTGAAAGGCAGGCTACATAGACATTAGAGCATTGTTTCTTCTGATTTCATTGTATGGACATTTCAACATGCAAAATGGTTACCTTTGAAAGTAAAACACCCAGCTTGTTGATTTCATATTTGGAGTGACAGAGGAATTTAAACTTCGTAAGCAATATCCAAACTATGCATGTATATCCCGGTTTGGGGAGAAAGATATTCTTGCTTGCCGCAGATTTTCTACAGATGCAGAGACAGCAGCAACCAAGAAACCGCAGGATCCTGGTGCAGACACAGCTTGGATTTGATACCCTATGGTTCTCGCTAGAATCAGAGAGGAGCAGTGAATCAGGTTAAGGAAGCATTGAAATATTCACTTCTCACCTCAGACACGCTTAGCGGAATCATTACTACAGTGAGAACACACATTGGGAATTTGCCGCTTAATGGATTGAGCATCCACTTAAAGGTCGTGCAACTCAATCCCTTCTGCCAGTCAAATTCACAATGTCTTGTTTTACGACATATTAATCATGATTTGGTCATTTAATATCATATCAAGTTATTTGGGTATAATTTTATATGTTTTAAGTTCTTTGTTAATTTATGCTGTACATTCGTTTCACTTTACCAATTTATTGATACCAGTGTTAGTTCAAGTGTATCTTAATAGTGATTAATATTCAGATGTTTACACTTTTTTTTAAGGTTAACAATGTATTGACATTTTTAAACATTCATCCTCCATCGAATCTGTTTTATATTTTTGTGCTTGCAAGTATATTATGGTCACTGCATTCATTTAGATTTTAAAATCATTTCAACACATTAGCTGAATAATATTCATAGCTTAAAAATAAAAAGCAAAGAAAGAAAACTGAAATTTCTTATTTCTCAGCTGAGAACTTGTGCTTTTCATTGTTTACAATCAAACTGGTGTCTTAGTCTTGATTGTAAAGAAGATTTCAGCCACTGTATCCTCCCGGTGTTGTGGTTGGTAGGGATTTCACACATAAGATCTTATTTAATCTGCGGGAGTACATTGTTCTCATCCTGCTGTCCATTATCATCATATTCGGTTTAACATGTTTCATACACTGCCCTGTCTTGGTCTATGAACTCATATTTATAAAGTCTTAATAAACTTAGCAAGTAGCTTCAATTCACATGTGGAGAGCGAAATAAGAATAATCAATATCTGTACATTAAAATCGATGATCCAGTTTGAAATTTCTAGCTTACTATCTACATCAGACATTCAAATACATCTGAACAATCAATTATAATACAAGTCATGTGTATCTTATTTATAGTTTTTCATCAGAAGTGCTTATTTTTATTGAGACTCAAGTGAAATATGGCAGTTCAAAATAAAATAACAGGAAAACTTATGGATATACTTCTCAGTGAACAATATTAGTGCATATCAAAACTGACGGAAAATGAGTGAGTCAAGGCGGTCCATCCCCCACCGATCAGCAGCTGAGTCCTTAACATACTTCAGCCATTCCCGATTCTAGCGTTGAACATCAAAAATCTATCTAAATGATTGATTGATTTGTTTGTTTGTTTGTTTTGACGGCATATCAACCTCTTGTGGGTCATTTAATGTGAAGGCTGTATGGTTCAATAGTATTTTCTCTTTCATTGCATAATTTTGTGTATTGTGGATGGAAAACACATTGGTATGCAGGATTTGATGGGCATGATGAGAGTTTTAAGTAGTATTGTAGTGCTAGTTTTTTTTTTCTTAATGTCAATGGTGGTTCGTTAGCATACAGGCTTTCCACCGGGAAGGTTTGAAGGCTCCTAAAGCCAATCTTAATCCTTGGTGGTGTACTGCATTTAGTACTTTTATATAAGACTTTCTGGCTGTTCCATATATATAGCATCCATAGTTGAGCTTGGATCTAACTAAGGATCGGTAGAGTTTTAGTAGTGTAGTTTTGTCAGCACCCCAGTCGGTGTGTGCCAGAACTTTGATTAATTGTATGGCTTTGTGGCATTTTGTTTTTAGATATTTTATGTGGGGTATAAAGGACATTTTTTTATCATATATGATGCCCAGGTACTTGTGCTGATCAACAACTGGGATATTACTATGGTCCAGTTTCAGTATGGGGTCATGATGGATCTTTCTGAGTTTACAGAAATGTATACATTTTGTTTTCTCCTTTGAGAATTTAAAACTGTTTTCTACGGCCCATTTGTTTATTTTATTTATACAGAGTTGGAGTTTGCGTTCAGCTGTGGGTAAGTATTTTGATCGATAGCATATAAATAAATCATCTACATATAGAGCGCAGTCGATCCCAGTATTTACGTTTTAAATGATGTTATTAATCTTTATATTGAAAAGGGTCACAGACAGGATACTTCCTTGGTGTACACCCATTTCTTGTTCTTTTGGGACTGAAAGTATGTTGCCCATCCACACTTGGAAGTGTCTATCATCTAAAAAGTTGTAGATGAACTCTGGCATTCTGCCTTTAAGTCCAAGTTCATTTAGGTCTCTTTTAATGCCGTATTTCCACGTAGTGTCGTATGCCTTTTCAATGTCGAAGAAGATTGCTATCAGATGCTCCTTCCTGACAAATGCTTCCCTTATGAGTGTTTCAAGCCTAATTAGGTGGTCAATAGGGCTTCTACTTTTCCTGAATCTTGACTGATATTTTGTAATCAGGTGTTTAGTTTCCAAATACCATGATAATCTCTCATTAACCATTCTTTTGAAAGTCTTACACAGGCAACTAGTAATGGGTCGATAATTTATTGGATCTGCATGGTCTTTTTTGGGTTTGGGTATTGGGATCACTATAGCTTGTTTCCAGTTTTTTGGAATACTGTTATTTCTCCATATTTCATTATAGATTTGTAATAGGTAGTTTAGGGATGGTTTTGGTAGATTTTTAAGAAACTGATAATGGATTTCGTCAGGGCCAACAGCTGTATCATGAGATTTATGTATTGCTTCTTTTAATTCTGTTCTGTTGAATGGTTGGTTGTACTTTTCTTCAATTTTTGACTTGAAGTTAATTTTTTTCTTTTTTTCATTTTGTTTTATTATTTGAAATTTTTGGTTTTGGTTTTTTGATGAGGAATTTATTGAAAATTGTTCAGCTAGTTTGTTTGCAATGTTTTCCTTGTTGTGATCTTTATGTTGTTGCAGATAAGATGTTTGATCGGGTCCTTGTTGTTCTTCCCTGATATTTTCCTGACCATCTCCCATACTTTTTTGGTTTTGGTGTTCACATTTATTTTTGATACATAGTTTTTCCATGTGTTTCGTTTTGATTCTTTGATAATTTTTCGTGCTTTTGCTCTGCTGTTTTTGTCTATGTCCAAGTTTTCCTTTGTTGGGTTCTTTTTAAATTTTCTTAGGTTAGCTCGTCGTTTTCTTACGGCTTTTTGGCATTCTTTGTTAAACCAGGGTTTGTTAAATTTTGAGGAAGTGGAGCTTTTTGATACGTTTTCCTTTGCAATGGTAAGGAGAGTATTCGTGAAATATGCCATATGTTCTTCAGTGTCGGTGTTAGCTTCTGGTATTCATCTATATTGGCAAGAGTTTTGGAATTTTTCCCAGTTTGCTTTTTGAAGGTTCCAACAGGGTATTTTGTCATCTAGTTTTGGATTCTCGTTTTCCAGTATAATAGGGAAGTGATCGCTTCCACATGTGTCATCATGGGTTCTCCAGCTATAATCCATGTAAACGGTTGGGTCGCATATTGTTAAGTCTATTGCTGAGAGAGTACCTGTTGCTGGATGTAGGTATGTGTTCTCTTTATTATTGAGCAAACATAAGTGGTTTTCGTTTAATATTGTTTCAATAATTCTACCTCTTTTGTTGTTTTTTTTACTACCCCATAACTCGTTATGACTTAAAATCCCCCATTAGTATGAAAGGTTTTGGTAGTTGTTGAATTAAAGCGTTTGGTTCTTTTTCATCCATTGTTTCATTTGATGATATATATAGTGAACAAAAGGTTATTTCTTTGTGTAGTGTTGCAGTTATTGCAACTGCTTGCATATTTGTTTTCAAGTTTATTTTGCTGTGTGGAATATTTTTATTGATATATAATGATGATCCACCAGTGACTATGTTTGATTTTTTATTGATGTAGTTGTATGATGAGTAATGTTTTATATTGATTGTGTCATTCTCTTTTAGGTGAGTTTCTTGTAAGCAGAGCAGAAAGTTTTTATGAGGAGTATTATTTCTTTAAAATTTATTTTTGTACCTCTTATGTTCCATTGTAATAAACATAAAACCTCATGGCAAACAAAAGTTTGCCATGAGGCTTTCTTCGTTATCTTTCATCTATCTCCATCTCTGAGAAGTTTGTAATTTTGTGTCTTGTTTGAGTTTGGGTTCTTGTTTGAGCGCGATTGAGTTGTGGTTGTACTGTTGTTATTTTAGGGTCTTTCCTTTTTTTGTCTTGTTTATTTGTTTTTGTTTTCTTGATTGTAGTTTCATTGGTCTGAGCTGTGGTATTTTCAGTTTCCGCCTTTTCAAGGGTTTGGAATCTGTTTTGCGTAGTTATTGGTTGAGTTTCTTGTTTTTCAGCAGGTTCTTTGTTTGATGTTTTTTCTTTGGTTGCTTTTTTCGTATCTTCTTGTACTCGAATTGGCGCTATTGTTTTTATTTCTGTTTCAGGCATGTTTTTTCCTTTTGTATTTGGTTTTGCTGTTTGTTTTGATTTATTATTCATATTTGAATATAGTTCTTTTAGATTTTCTTGGAATTTTGGCCATTCGTTTTGGTCTAGTTTGACTAGTTCTTCGATAAGTTTTCGATATTGGTCATTTGTTTCATTTTGTTGCCTTGATGGGCTTGTTTTTTGGGTTGCTTCTGCATATGTGTTGCTTTTCAAGTATGCTTCCACAATATTCCTTGCTTCTGGGTATGATATATTTCTTTTATGTTTTACCTCTGTAATTTCTTTTTCTTTTTGGTAAATTTTACAAGTTTTGGAGTAGGCTGGGTGGTTTTCATTACAGTTTGGACATTTTTCATCGTTCTGGCATTCATCTTCTGTATTCACTACATTTCCCACATATTTTCATTCCTCTACATACATCCTGGTGGTCCCCATATTTATGGCATTTGTGGCATCTTAGGGGTGTTGGGATGTATTGCTCTACTTTTTCAATGAGGTAGCCAATTTTTAGTTCTTTTGGGATTGTAGGGGTGTCATAAGTTAATATGTTTGTATAGTTTGACCATTTCTTTTTATGGTTATGCATTTGTGGTCAATTACGCCTTGTTTTTTTTGAAGCCGTTCATATTTCATCTGTCGTCGCCAAGGATAATTCTTGGTTTCTTATAACTCTTTTAGAGGTGTTTAGTTTTCCATGTGCAAAAACTTTGCATTTATAATTATAGAAATTATACATTTTCAATAAATTTTGTGCATCTTTATTGCTATTTACTTCAACAAGAAGATTTCCATTTCTAAGTTTTTTTAATAGCCTTTGGGTTGCTCTTACCCATGAGAACTTTTTCAATTAAAAATGGCGATAATTCGCTCATTTTTTTTCTTTCTAGAAGTTTATTACTAAAAATCTTGGGTAATTTCTAGGAGAGCTGTTTTTTGAAAGGTTGTATATTTTTTCGTCCTCCGAGCTTGAGATGTCCGAGACATCGGAGTGGTATCTTTTTAGGGTTTTGGGAAAAAAAAGAATCCATGTATTTTTCTGTTTTTATTTTCATCACCCTTGCTCCCCACTCGCCTCGGAGCCCTTTGTGGGAAGTGCCAGGGGGAAACCCATTCGCCCTGGCACCACAGAGATACAGGGATGATATACTTGATTTTGGTGAAACAATGAGCACTTGTCTTCCTTTAATTTTGCTTTTAGGGCTTTTAAGAAAAATATCAGGGATGTTGCAGCCATGTCAATGTTTTATTCGCCATAACCAATTGACCCTCAGCCACCGCTTTCCACCATATTTTGGGGGTATTTATTAGTGGTTGTTAGTGGGGGTTGGAATAGGAATGTTAATTGTAGTGAGTAGATTGGTGTGGGTTTTATATGGTGGGGCTTGACGTAACCAGCCGATTGATTGGATCGGGACTCTCCAACCGCCCGTCTAGCCCAGGTAAGGGCCAACATGGAGTGTTGCAGTGTACATATCCACTACTTTCCCGGGTTATGAACTGCTCAGTCATCAGGATCCCGTCCTTAAGCATCACGGGTTGCCACCCACGGCAAACTGGTGGCCCCATTAGGGGGTATAAAAAATTTTTAAAAAGAGGGATAGAGTGAGAGAGAAAGGAGGAGGTGAATTGTTGTTTTTGTTTTTTGTTTTGCAGAACATGATTGAGTTTTGAAAAGAGAAGGGAGAAAAACAAAAAACTTCAATGTTAGGTGCATTTTTGGTCAGGAAGCGTATATCTTCAGACAGCCTGATCTGGTTGCACCAGCTATCTAAATGAATAAATGCAAAGGTTGGGCCCATTTCTCGCACTAATGGTAAAGTCAAAACATCTTAGTAATTCAAATTTACACAATAGTCATGCGATAGGAGTCACAAGGTTAACTAATTTGCATGTTGGTTTTGAAAAAGGACATTTTATTAATTAACTATTATTTATTATTGTTTTTAGATTCAATGATTGTTTTGATTTTAATACAACAGTACTACTCCAGGGTTTGCGCCTAATTTCCGTGACTGCTCGGCAGCAGCGATCCGACAGCTCACGGAAGTGTCCGAGACCTGCCGAGTCGAAAACGAGGCTGTAAACAAAACTGGACAAAAAAAAATGTCTGTCGTGCAACCCTAACCGGCGACTCGGAGACCCAGGGCAAATGGTGGAAATAGACGAGTCTCTATTCAACCGCCGGGAAAAAAAAAAAAACAATGCTGGCCGTGTTTTCTCCAGCCGCTCTGAGTCTTCGAGGGAAGAGGGATACGACCCCGCAGAGAAGGAGGGGTTTCCTGGTGACAGTGCCTAATAGGAATGCCGAAACCCTCCTTCCAATAATCAAGCCAGTACTTGGGACAATGGTAGTATCCAATTGCTGGAGGGCGTATAACAGTCTTTTTCTCAGCCTAACAAAACAAGCGGCAGCAAAAGTAGCAGTAAACCCTGAACATCTACGAGAAAATATATGTTCTCAAAAACAATATTTTTAATGAATTTGAATCATTAATTTATTTATAATTCTATTAAAACAATAATTGGTTTAAAAAAGAAAAAAAAACTCTAGTTTATTTTAAGTTCATATAGATAATTCTCCCATATTTTTGGTGGTGAAAAGAGATATTGAAATAAATTATTTTTAACTTTAGAAGATATAGATTAAATCAGTATACTAGTAGTGATTGTAAATACTAAAATGGGGAGGCAATAGTTCAATTTTAAATAAAGAAAACTAGAGATAAAACAATAAAAAAAAATGTGCATCATCTTACCAATCATCACCCACATTGTAAGCACTAAGACTTTTTGTAAAGTTTTGTACATTCTGTGGGGTAACATTCTGTAAGAAACCAATGTATTCCTCAGAGTGAAATCTACACATGTCATGGGCTGAGGCTCGATACGGTCGATACACCTTGAATAAAAACAAAGAAAATTGAGTTCAATCTGCATGGAATCAGTTAAGAAATTTTTAAATGGGGTGTCATCATTGTAACAGACTTAAAACATATCATACAATGTTTACTGAAGAAGGCAAAATAAAAATAAAATAAAATTGGCTAAAACTTAAAAGCAAGAAACAATTTGCAAATATTATTTACTTTTTTTGATCTAACTGAATCATAGCTAAATTAATAGTTTTATCTAAATAAGAAAATAAAATAAAAATTAATTTTAATCTCTAATATGTTCAACCTATTCTAAGAAATTATGCAAGAACAAAAAACAAAACATCATGAACTCATTTTTATCAATCGTAAATTGAAGTTACGTGAGGTGCCACGTTTGGCACAATCAATCAAAAGCAATAATGCGTTGATGATTCAGAATGTTGTTTGCAACTGTTTAACACAACAAAAATGAGTTTTTGCATCAATATATGACAATGGATCAAACCTGGATCTATCACTATCCCTCAAAATCAAATTCGACAGTCAGCTGAGGAGACAGCAGCAGGTGAAAGCTGTCCAAAGTGACTAAAGACGCAAACATCGGTTTTGGCCTCTGTATTTTGGGATGCACAAGATATTTAGTTCATCAGTTACCTTGAGAAAGGAATAACCATTAATAACAAATATTATATGGCATTATTGGTGTGTTTAAAAAGGATAAGATGGGGTAAAAGAGTTGTATTAAAATTAATTGATACTCATCTCACCCCTTTGTTAATAATGGAATATGCTAGATTTGTGTAGTATATTCGGAGTGGATATTTTATCCCCATTTGTAACATTAAGCAACGAAAAGTTAAATAAAGCTATAAGTAAGTTATTCTGGCTTCCAGTTTTTATTACAATTTATTTAATTTTGTTATGGAATGTTACCTGAAACCCAACCGTCTAGACCTCGATACGTCCGACTCGGATTCTACTGACAAATGGCAGCACAGGAGAAAAATCTTTGAAGGATTCCTTACAGCGCTACAGTTATCTTCAAACACGGCTTTAACAGGTACTGAAAAATATACTCTTCTATTACATCATGTTTCCACTCCAATTTATAGAAATTTATTGGAAATTGAGAATGACGAAGCTGCCGTGGACATTTGTCAAGATAAAAATACCATTTCTGCTAGAAATTTACTTGCTACCAGGCATCAACAACCAAAAGAAAGCCTTGAACAGTACCTTCAGATTCTAAAGACATTAAGTCGTGAGAATGAATTTACAGCCTTAACTGCAGAACCAAGCGAGAGATGTTTTTATCAGGGGCGCATTTATTAATGGAATACAGTCCAACTCAATAAGACAAAGACTACTAAGAATAAAGACTTGCCAACAGGTTATAAACAAGCCCTAACGTTGGACATGTTCAACGTTAGAAGCAGTGTCTTCTATTTACAACCAAGGTTTTGGGAGCTGCTATTGTAGCCCCTCTGCAGGTTCAAAATTCTTTCAGTGTTCAAGATAACGATCACAAACAACTTATCACTGCCGCTCCAGCTGGATCCACATGCTACTTTTGTGGCTTCCGTATACATTCTCATTCATCCTGCCCGACTCGAGACGTTAGATACCACAAGTGTGGTAAGCAGGGACATTTTTCGAAAGTTTGGCGGTCAGCTTCTTCACAAAAAAACGTTCAGCTATTCTTGCTACTGTATCACCAATTACAGTATCAGCTGTATTCCCCGGCTGCCTCTCAAAAATAATTGTGAGGGTTCAAATAAATGGATTAACTATCCATGCCCTTCTTGATACAGGCAGTTCCGAAAGTTTTATTAATGCTAGTATTGTAAAAGCGAACAAATGGGAAATATTTCCTTGTTCCAACCAAATATCAATAGCAAATTCATCTTTATCATCTCATGTAATTGGATATTGAATGGTTAATCTGAAACTAAAAGGAAACTCCTATCAAGGTATCAAATTATTGGTAATGAAAAACTTCTGCTGCGAGGTGATTTTAGGTCACAATTTCCCTAAAACAACATTCATGTGTTTGAAATTCTCTTTGGTGGCTCCAAGCCGGTTATAAGCGTATGCGGACTAGCAGAAGTCAAAGTGTGGCACCCATCACTTTTTACAAACTCGACTCCTGACTGCCAACCAATAGCAGTAAAATCAAGAGGCCAAACAGTTCATAGCAGCAGAAGTAACAAAACTGCTTAAGGAAGGAATTATAGAGCCAAGTGAATCTCCATGAGGGCCCAGGTAACAGCCACCAAAAATCACAAGAAAAGGATGGTCATTGACTATTCCCAGACTGTCAAGAGATATACATTACTTAATGCCTATCCACTGCCTTGAATTGACGAAATAATTTCTAAACTTGCTAAATACCACATATTCAGTACTTTAGACCTCAGAAGTGCTTACCGTCAGGTACCTATCAAGCCAAAGGATAAGCCCTACACGGTATTCAAGGCCTGTGGTTGCCTATGCCGAATTCCTTTTGGGGTAACAAACAGTGTGGCTAGCTTCCAGAGGGTTATAGATCAATAATCTCAATGAAAAATTGAAAGGTACTGTTACGAATATAGACAATGTCACAGTATGCGGCCCTAACCAAGCTGAACATGACCACAACCTTAAACGATTAAGGCTTCCGT
>CAUVYP010000225.1:0-145000 GCA_963556195.1 Sepiola atlantica | reverse complement strand
ACCAAGTTTCAGAAGTGCAGCTCTTGTACTGCCGGAGATATGTCGATACAAACTGAATACGCAAAACATCAACAAAATTTAGCGCGTTTTAAAGTTGATATCGCTTTTGTTTATAACTTCCACATTTATTCGAATTGTGCAACGAAACTTTGCAGACAGTCGCGGAGACACATTTTCTACTGAAGTACCAAGTTTCAGAAGTGCAGCTCTTGTACTGCCGGAGATATGTCGATACAAACTGAATACGCAAAACATCAACAAAATTTAGCGCGTTTTAAAGTTGATATCGCTTTTGTTTATAACTTCCACATTTATTCGAATTGTGCAACGAAACTTTGCACACAGTCTCGAATAGGCCTTTTCTACTGAAGTACCAAGTTTCAGACGTGCAGCTCTTGTACTGCCGGAGATATGTCGATACAAACTGAATACGCAAAACATCAACAAAATTTAGCGCGTTTTAAAGTTGATATCGCTTTTGTTTATAACTTCCACATTTATTCGAATTGTGCAACGAAACTTTGCAGACAGTCTCGAATAGGCCTCCTCTACTTAAGTACAAAGTTTCAGAAGTGCAGCTCTTGTACTGCCGGAGATATGTCGATACAAACTGAATACGCAAAACATCAACAAAATTTAGCGCGTTTTACTGTTAATATCGCTTTTGTTTATAACTTCCACATTTATTCGAATTGTGCAACGAAACTTTGCAGACAGTCTAAAATAAGCCTTTTCTACTGAAGTACCAAGTTTCAGAAGTGCAGCTCTTGTACTGCCGGAGATATGTCGATACAAACTGAATACGCAAAACATCAACAAAATTTAGCGCGTTTTAAAGTTGATATCGCTTTTGTTTATAACTTCCAAATTTATTCGAATTGTGCAACGAAACTTTGCAGACAGTCGCGGAGACACATGTTCTACTGAGGTACCAAGTTTCAGAAGTGCAGCTCTTGTACTGCAAGAGATATGTCGATACAAACTGAATACGCAAAACATCAACAAAATTTAGCGCGTTTTAAAGTTGATATCGCTTTTGTTTATAACTTCCACATTTATTCGAATTGTGCAACGAAACTTTGCAGACAGTCTCGAATAGGCCTTTTCTACTGAAGTACCAAGTTTCAGAAGTGCAGCTCTTGTACTGCCCAAGATATGTCGATACAAACTGAATACGCAAAACATCAACAAAATTTCGCGCGTTTTAAAGTTGATATCGCTTTTGTTTATAACTTCCACATTTATTCGAATTGTGCCACGAAACTTTGCAGACAGTCGCGGAGACACATGTTCTACTGAAGTACCAAGTTTCAGAAGTGCAGCTCTTGTACTGCCGGAGATATGTCGATACAAACTGAATACGCAAAACATCAACAAAATTTAGCGCGTTTTAAAGTTGATATCGCTTTTGTTTATAACTTCCACATTTATTCGAATTGTGCAACGAAACTTTGCAGACAGTCGCGAAGACACATTTTCTACTGAAGTACCAAGTTTCAGAAGTGCAGCTCTTGTACTGCCGGAGATATGTCGATACAAACTGAATACGCAAAACATCAACAAAATTTAGCGCGTTTTAAAGTTGATATCGCTTTTGTTTATAACTTCCACATTTATTCGAATTGTGCAACGAAACTTTGCAGACAGTCGCGGAGACACATTTTCTACTGAAGTACCAAGTTTCAGAAGTGCAGCTCTTGTACTGCCGGAGATATGTCGATACAAACTGAATACGCAAAACATCAACAAAATTTAGCGCGTTTTAAAGTTGATATCGCTTTTGTTTATAACTTCCACATTTATTCGAATTGTGCAACGAAACTTTGCAGACAGTCGCGGAGACACATGTTCTACTGAAGTACCAAGTTTCAGAAGTGCAGCTCTTGTACTGCCGGAGATATGTCGATACAAACTGAATACGCAAAACATCAACAAAATTTAGCGCGTTTTAAAGTTGATATCGCTTTTGTTTATAACTTCCACATTTATTCGAATTGTGCAACGAAACTTTGCAGACAGTCGCGGAGACACATGTTCTACTGAAGTACCAAGTTTCAGAAGTGCAGCTCTTGTACTGCCGGAGATATGTCGATACAAACTGAATACGCAAAACATCAACAAAATTTAGCGCGTTTTAAAGTTGATATCGCTTTTGTTTATAACTTCCACATTTATTCGAATTGTGCAACGAAACTTTGCAGACAGTCTCGAATAGGCCTCCTCTACTTAAGTACAAAGTTTCAGAAGTGCAGCTCTTGTACTGCCGGAGATATGTCGATACAAACTGAATACGCAAAACATCAACAAAATTTAGCGCGTTTTACTGTTAATATCGCTTTTGTTTATAACTTCCACATTTATTCGAATTGTGCAACGAAACTTTGCAGACAGTCTAAAATAGGCCTTTTTTACTGAAGTACCAAGTTTCAGAAGTGCAGCTCTTGTACTGCCGGAGATATGTCGATACAAACTGAATACGCAAAACATCAACAAAATTTAGCGCGTTTTAAAGTTGATATCGCTTTTGTTTATAACTTCCACATTTATTCGAATTGTGCAACGAAACTTTGCAGACAGTCGCGGAGACACATGTTCTACTGAGGTACCAAGTTTCAGAAGTGCAGCTCTTGTACTGCCGGAGATATGTCGATACAAACTGAATACGCAAAACATCAACAAAATTTAGCGCGTTTTAAAGTTGATATCGCTTTTGTTTATAACTTCCACATTTATTCGAATTGTGCAACGAAACTTTGCAGACAGTCTCGAATAGGCCTTTTCTACTGAAGTACCAAGTTTCAGAAGTGCAGCTCTTGTACTGCCGGAGATATGTCGATACAAACTGAATACGCAAAACATCAACAAAATTTAGCGCGTTTTAAAGTTGATATCGCTTTTGTTTATAACTTCCACATTTATTCGAATTGTGCAACGAAACTTTGCAGACAGTCTCGAATAGGCCTTTTCTACTGAAGTACCAAGTTTCAGAAGTGCAGCTCTTGTACTGCCGGAGATATGTCGATACAAACTGAATACGCAAAACATCAACAAAATTTCGCGCGTTTTAAAGTTGATATCGCTTTTGTTTATAACTTCCACATTTATTCGAATTGTGCCACGAAACTTTGCAGACAGTCGCGGAGACACATGTTCTACTGAAGTACCAAGTTTCAGAAGTGCAGCTCTTGTACTGCCGGAGATATGTCGATACAAACTGAATACGCAAAACATCAACAAAATTTAGCGCGTTTTAAAGTTGATATCGCTTTTGTTTATAACTTCCACATTTATTCGAATTGTGCAACGAAACTTTGCAGACAGTCGCGAAGACACATTTTCTACTGAAGTACCAAGTTTCAGAAGTGCAGCTCTTGTACTGCCGGAGATATGTCGATACAAACTGAATACGCAAAACATCAACAAAATTTAGCGCGTTTTAAAGTTGATATCGCTTTTGTTTATAACTTCCACATTTATTCGAATTGTGCAACGAAACTTTGCAGACAGTCGCGGAGACACATTTTCTACTGAAGTACCAAGTTTCAGAAGTGCAGCTCTTGTACTGCCGGAGATATGTCGATACAAACTGAATACGCAAAACATCAACAAAATTTAGCGCGTTTTAAAGTTGATATCGCTTTTGTTTATAACTTCCACATTTATTCGAATTGTGCAACGAAACTTTGCAGACAGTCGCGGAGACACATGTTCTACTGAAGTACCAAGTTTCAGAAGTGCAGCTCTTGTACTGCCGGAGATATGTCGATACAAACTGAATACGCAAAACATCAACAAAATTTAGCGCGTTTTAAAGTTGATATCGCTTTTGTTTATAACTTCCACATTTATTCGAATTGTGCAACGAAACTTTGCAGACAGTCGCGGAGACACATGTTCTACTGAAGTACCAAGTTTCAGAAGTGCAGCTCTTGTACTGCCGGAGATATGTCGATACAAACTGAATACGCAAAACATCAACAAAATTTAGCGCGTTTTAAAGTTGATATCGCTTTTGTTTATAACTTCCACATTTATTCGAATTGTGCAACGAAACTTTGCAGACAGTCTCGAATAGGCCTCCTCTACTTAAGTACAAAGTTTCAGAAGTGCAGCTCTTGTACTGCCGGAGATATGTCGATACAAACTGAATACGCAAAACATCAACAAAATTTAGCGCGTTTTACTGTTAATATCGCTTTTGTTTATAACTTCCACATTTATTCGAATTGTGCAACGAAACTTTGCAGACAGTCTAAAATAGGCCTTTTTTACTGAAGTACCAAGTTTCAGAAGTGCAGCTCTTGTACTGCCGGAGATATGTCGATACAAACTGAATACGCAAAACATCAACAAAATTTAGCGCGTTTTAAAGTTGATATCGCTTTTGTTTATAACTTCCACATTTATTCGAATTGTGCAACGAAACTTTGCAGACAGTCGCGGAGACACATGTTCTACTGAGGTACCAAGTTTCAGAAGTGCAGCTCTTGTACTGCCGGAGATATGTCGATACAAACTGAATACGCAAAACATCAACAAAATTTAGCGCGTTTTAAAGTTGATATCGCTTTTGTTTATAACTTCCACATTTATTCGAATTGTGCAACGAAACTTTGCAGACAGTCTCGAATAGGCCTTTTCTACTGAAGTACCAAGTTTCAGAAGTGCAGCTCTTGTACTGCCGGAGATATGTCGATACAAACTGAATACGCAAAACATCAACAAAATTTAGCGCGTTTTAAAGTTGATATCGCTTTTGTTTATAACTTCCACATTTATTCGAATTGTGCAACGAAACTTTGCAGACTATCGCGAAGACACATTTTCTACTGAAGTACCAAGTTTCAGAAGTGCAGCTCTTGTACTGCCGGAGATATGTCGATACAAACTGAATACGCAAAACATCAACAAAATTTCGCGCGTTTTAAAGTTGATATCGCTTTTGTTTATAACTTCCACATTTATTCGAATTGTGCAACGAAACTTTGCAGACAGTCGCGGAGACACATGTTCTACTGAAGTACCAAGTTTCAGAAGTGCAGCTCTTGTACTGCCGGAGATATGTCGATACAAACTGAATACGCAAAACATCAACAAAATTTAGCGCGTTTTAAAGTTGATATCGCTTTTGTTTATAACTTCCACATTTATTCGAATTGTGCAACGAAACTTTGCAGACAGTCGCGGAGACACATTTTCTACTGAAGTACCAAGTTTCAGAAGTGCAGCTCTTGTACTGCCGGAGATATGTCGATACAAACTGAATACGCAAAACATCAACAAAATTTAGCGCGTTTTAAAGTTGATATCGCTTTTGTTTATAACTTCAACATTTATTCGAATTGTGCAACGAAACTTTGCAGACAGTCGCGGAGACACACTTTCTACTGAAGTACCAAGTTTCAGAAGTGCAGCTCTTGTACTGCCGGAGATATGTCGATACAAACTGAATACGCAAAACATCAACAAAATTTAGCGCGTTTTAAAGTTGATATCGCTTTTGTTTATAACTTCCACATTTATTCGAATTGTGCAACGAAACTTTGCAGACAGTCTCGAATAGGCCTTTTCCACTGAAGTACCAAGTTTCAGACGTGCAGCTCTTGTACTGCCGGAGATATGTCGATACAAACTGAATACGCAAAACATCAACAAAATTTAGCGCGTTTTAAAGTTGATATCGCTTTTGTTTATAACTTCCACATTTATTCGAATTGTGCAACGAAACTTTGCAGACAGTCTCGAATAGGCCTCCTCTACTTAAGTACAAAGTTTCAGAAGTGCAGCTCTTGTACTGCCGGAGATATGTCGATACAAACTGAATACGCAAAACATCAACAAAATTTAGCGCGTTTTACTGTTAATATCGCTTTTGTTTATAACTTCCACATTTATTCGAATTGTTCAACGAAACTTTGCAGACAGTCTCGAATAGGCCTTTTCTACTGAAGTACCAAGTTTCAGAAGTGCAGCTCTTGTACTGCCGGAGATATGTCGATACAAACTGAATACGCAAAACATCAACAAAATTTAGCGCGTTTTAAAGTTGATATCGCTTTTGTTTATAACTTCCACATTTATTCGAATTGTGCAACGAAACTTTGCAGACAGTCGCGGAGACACATGTTCTACTGAGGTACCAAGTTTCAGAAGTGCAGCTCTTGTACTGCCGGAGATATGTCGATACAAACTGAATACGCAAAACATCAACAAAATTTAGCGCGTTTTAAAGTTGATATCGCTTTTGTTTATAACTTCCACATTTATTCGAATTGTGCAACGAAACTTTGCAGACAGTCTCGAATAGGCCTTTTCTACTGAAGTACCAAGTTTCAGAAGTGCAGCTCTTGTACTGCCGGAGATATGTCGATACAAACTGAATACGCAAAACATCAACAAAATTTAGCGCGTTTTAAAGTTGATATCGCTTTTGTTTATAACTTCCACATTTATTCGAATTGTGCAACGAAACTTTGCAGACAGTCGCGGAGACACATGTTCTACTGAAGTACCAAGTTTCAGAAGTGCAGCTCTTGTACTGCCGGAGATATGTCGATACAAACTGAATACGCAAAACATCAACAAAATTTAGCGCGTTTTAAAGTTGATATCGCTTTTGTTTATAACTTCCACATTTATTCGAATTGTGCAACGAAACTTTGCAGACAGTCTCGAATAGGCCTCCTCTACTTAAGTACAAAGTTTCAGAAGTGCAGCTCTTGTACTGCCGGAGATATGTCGATACAAACTGAATACGCAAAACATCAACAAAATTTAGCGCGTTTTACTGTTAATATCGCTTTTGTTTATAACTTCCACATTTATTCGAATTGTGCAACGAAACTTTGCAGACAGTCTAAAATAGGCCTTTTTTACTGAAGTACCAAGTTTCAGAAGTGCAGCTCTTGTACTGCCGGAGATATGTCGATACAAACTGAATACGCAAAACATCAACAAAATTTAGCGCGTTTTAAAGTTGATATCGCTTTTGTTTATAACTTCCACATTTATTCGAATTGTGCAACGAAACTTTGCAGACAGTCGCGGAGACACATGTTCTACTGAGGTACCAAGTTTCAGAAGTGCAGCTCTTGTACTGCCGGAGATATGTCGATACAAACTGAATACGCAAAACATCAACAAAATTTAGCGCGTTTTAAAGTTGATATCGCTTTTGTTTATAACTTCCACATTTATTCGAATTGTGCAACGAAACTTTGCAGACAGTCTCGAATAGGCCTTTTCTACTGAAGTACCAAGTTTCAGAAGTGCAGCTCTTGTACTGCCGGAGATATGTCGATACAAACTGAATACGCAAAACATCAACAAAATTTAGCGCGTTTTAAAGTTGATATCGCTTTTGTTTATAACTTCCACATTTATTCGAATTGTGCAACGAAACTTTGCAGACTATCGCGAAGACACATTTTCTACTGAAGTACCAAGTTTCAGAAGTGCAGCTCTTGTACTGCCGGAGATATGTCGATACAAACTGAATACGCAAAACATCAACAAAATTTCGCGCGTTTTAAAGTTGATATCGCTTTTGTTTATAACTTCCACATTTATTCGAATTGTGCAACGAAACTTTGCAGACAGTCGCGGAGACACATGTTCTACTGAAGTACCAAGTTTCAGAAGTGCAGCTCTTGTACTGCCGGAGATATGTCGATACAAACTGAATACGCAAAACATCAACAAAATTTAGCGCGTTTTAAAGTTGATATCGCTTTTGTTTATAACTTCCACATTTATTCGAATTGTGCAACGAAACTTTGCAGACAGTCGCGGAGACACATTTTCTACTGAAGTACCAAGTTTCAGAAGTGCAGCTCTTGTACTGCCGGAGATATGTCGATACAAACTGAATACGCAAAACATCAACAAAATTTAGCGCGTTTTAAAGTTGATATCGCTTTTGTTTATAACTTCAACATTTATTCGAATTGTGCAACGAAACTTTGCAGACAGTCGCGGAGACACACTTTCTACTGAAGTACCAAGTTTCAGAAGTGCAGCTCTTGTACTGCCGGAGATATGTCGATACAAACTGAATACGCAAAACATCAACAAAATTTAGCGCGTTTTAAAGTTGATATCGCTTTTGTTTATAACTTCCACATTTATTCGAATTGTGCAACGAAACTTTGCAGACAGTCTCGAATAGGCCTTTTCCACTGAAGTACCAAGTTTCAGACGTGCAGCTCTTGTACTGCCGGAGATATGTCGATACAAACTGAATACGCAAAACATCAACAAAATTTAGCGCGTTTTAAAGTTGATATCGCTTTTGTTTATAACTTCCACATTTATTCGAATTGTGCAACGAAACTTTGCAGACAGTCTCGAATAGGCCTCCTCTACTTAAGTACAAAGTTTCAGAAGTGCAGCTCTTGTACTGCCGGAGATATGTCGATACAAACTGAATACGCAAAACATCAACAAAATTTAGCGCGTTTTACTGTTAATATCGCTTTTGTTTATAACTTCCACATTTATTCGAATTGTGCAACGAAACTTTGCAGACAGTCTAAAATAGGCCTTTTTTACTGAAGTACCAAGTTTCAGAAGTGCAGCTCTTGTACTGCCGGAGATATGTCGATACAAACTGAATACGCAAAACATCAACAAAATTTAGCGCGTTTTAAAGTTGATATCGCTTTTGTTTATAACTTCCACATTTATTCGAATTGTGCAACGAAACTTTGCAGACAGTCGCGGAGACACATGTTCTACTGAGGTACCAAGTTTCAGAAGTGCAGCTCTTGTACTGCCGGAGATATGTCGATACAAACTGAATACGCAAAACATCAACAAAATTTAGCGCGTTTTAAAGTTGATATCGCTTTTGTTTATAACTTCCACATTTATTCGAATTGTGCAACGAAACTTTGCAGACAGTCTCGAATAGGCCTTTTCTACTGAAGTACCAAGTTTCAGAAGTGCAGCTCTTGTACTGCCGGAGATATGTCGATACAAACTGAATACGCAAAACATCAACAAAATTTAGCGCGTTTTAAAGTTGATATCGCTTTTGTTTATAACTTCCACATTTATTCGAATTGTGCAACGAAACTTTGCAGACTATCGCGAAGACACATTTTCTACTGAAGTACCAAGTTTCAGAAGTGCAGCTCTTGTACTGCCGGAGATATGTCGATACAAACTGAATACGCAAAACATCAACAAAATTTCGCGCGTTTTAAAGTTGATATCGCTTTTGTTTATAACTTCCACATTTATTCGAATTGTGCAACGAAACTTTGCAGACAGTCGCGGAGACACATGTTCTACTGAAGTACCAAGTTTCAGAAGTGCAGCTCTTGTACTGCCGGAGATATGTCGATACAAACTGAATACGCAAAACATCAACAAAATTTAGCGCGTTTTAAAGTTGATATCGCTTTTGTTTATAACTTCCACATTTATTCGAATTGTGCAACGAAACTTTGCAGACAGTCGCGGAGACACATTTTCTACTGAAGTACCAAGTTTCAGAAGTGCAGCTCTTGTACTGCCGGAGATATGTCGATACAAACTGAATACGCAAAACATCAACAAAATTTAGCGCGTTTTAAAGTTGATATCGCTTTTGTTTATAACTTCAACATTTATTCGAATTGTGCAACGAAACTTTGCAGACAGTCGCGGAGACACACTTTCTACTGAAGTACCAAGTTTCAGAAGTGCAGCTCTTGTACTGCCGGAGATATGTCGATACAAACTGAATACGCAAAACATCAACAAAATTTAGCGCGTTTTAAAGTTGATATCGCTTTTGTTTATAACTTCCACATTTATTCGAATTGTGCAACGAAACTTTGCAGACAGTCTCGAATAGGCCTTTTCCACTGAAGTACCAAGTTTCAGACGTGCAGCTCTTGTACTGCCGGAGATATGTCGATACAAACTGAATACGCAAAACATCAACAAAATTTAGCGCGTTTTAAAGTTGATATCGCTTTTGTTTATAACTTCCACATTTATTCGAATTGTGCAACGAAACTTTGCAGACAGTCTCGAATAGGCCTCCTCTACTTAAGTACAAAGTTTCAGAAGTGCAGCTCTTGTACTGCCGGAGATATGTCGATACAAACTGAATACGCAAAACATCAACAAAATTTAGCGCGTTTTACTGTTAATATCGCTTTTGTTTATAACTTCCACATTTATTCGAATTGTTCAACGAAACTTTGCAGACAGTCTCGAATAGGCCTTTTCTACTGAAGTACCAAGTTTCAGAAGTGCAGCTCTTGTACTGCCGGAGATATGTCGATACAAACTGAATACGCAAAACATCAACAAAATTTAGCGCGTTTTAAAGTTGATATCGCTTTTGTTTATAACTTCCACATTTATTCGAATTGTGCAACGAAACTTTGCAGACAGTCGCGGAGACACATGTTCTACTGAGGTACCAAGTTTCAGAAGTGCAGCTCTTGTACTGCCGGAGATATGTCGATACAAACTGAATACGCAAAACATCAACAAAATTTAGCGCGTTTTAAAGTTGATATCGCTTTTGTTTATAACTTCCACATTTATTCGAATTGTGCAACGAAACTTTGCAGACAGTCTCGAATAGGCCTTTTCTACTGAAGTACCAAGTTTCAGAAGTGCAGCTCTTGTACTGCCGGAGATATGTCGATACAAACTGAATACGCAAAACATCAACAAAATTTAGCGCGTTTTAAAGTTGATATCGCTTTTGTTTATAACTTCCACATTTATTCGAATTGTGCAACGAAACTTTGCAGACAGTCGCGGAGACACATTTTCTACTGAAGTACCAAGTTTCAGAAGTGCAGCTCTTGTACTGCCGGAGATATGTCGATACAAACTGAATACGCAAAACATCAACAAAATTTAGCGCGTTTTAAAGTTGATATCGCTTTTGTTTATAACTTCCACATTTATTCGAATTGTGCAACGAAACTTTGCAGACAGTCGCGGAGACACATGTTCTACTGAAGTACCAAGTTTCAGAAGTGCAGCTCTTGTACTGCCGGAGATATGTCGATACAAACTGAATACGCAAAACATCAACAAAATTTAGCGCGTTTTAAAGTTGATATCGCTTTTGTTTATAACTTCCACATTTATTCGAATTGTGCAACGAAACTTTGCAGACAGTCGCGGAGACACATGTTCTACTGAAGTACCAAGTTTCAGAAGTGCAGCTCTTGTACTGCCGGAGATATGTCGATACAAACTGAATACGCAAAACATCAACAAAATTTAGCGCGTTTTAAAGTTGATATCGCTTTTGTTTATAACTTCCACATTTATTCGAATTGTGCAACGAAACTTTGCAGACAGTCTCGAATAGGCCTCCTCTACTTAAGTACAAAGTTTCAGAAGTGCAGCTCTTGTACTGCCGGAGATATGTCGATACAAACTGAATACGCAAAACATCAACAAAATTTAGCGCGTTTTACTGTTAATATCGCTTTTGTTTATAACTTCCACATTTATTCGAATTGTGCAACGAAACTTTGCAGACAGTCTAAAATAGGCCTTTTTTACTGAAGTACCAAGTTTCAGAAGTGCAGCTCTTGTACTGCCGGAGATATGTCGATACAAACTGAATACGCAAAACATCAACAAAATTTAGCGCGTTTTAAAGTTGATATCGCTTTTGTTTATAACTTCCACATTTATTCGAATTGTGCAACGAAACTTTGCAGACAGTCGCGGAGACACATGTTCTACTGAGGTACCAAGTTTCAGAAGTGCAGCTCTTGTACTGCCGGAGATATGTCGATACAAACTGAATACGCAAAACATCAACAAAATTTAGCGCGTTTTAAAGTTGATATCGCTTTTGTTTATAACTTCCACATTTATTTGAATTGTGCAACGAAACTTTGCAGACAGTCTCGAATAGGCCTTTTCTACTGAAGTACCAAGTTTCAGAAGTGCAGCTCTTGTACTGCCGGAGATATGTCGATACAAACTGAATACGCAAAACATCAACAAAATTTAGCGCGTTTTAAAGTTGATATCGCTTTTGTTTATAACTTCCACATTTATTCGAATTGTGCAACGAAACTTTGCAGACAGTCGCGGAGACACATGTTCTACTGAAGTACCAAGTTTCAGAAGTGCAGCTCTTGTACTGCCGGAGATATGTCGATACAAACTGAATACGCAAAACATCAACAAAATTTAGCGCGTTTTAAAGTTGATATCGCTTTTGTTTATAACTTCCACATTTATTCGAATTGTGCAACGAAACTTTGCAGACAGTCTCGAATAGGCCTCCTCTACTTAAGTACAAAGTTTCAGAAGTGCAGCTCTTGTACTGCCGGAGATATGTCGATACAAACTGAATACGCAAAACATCAACAAAATTTAGCGCGTTTTACTGTTAATATCGCTTTTGTTTATAACTTCCACATTTATTCGAATTGTGCAACGAAACTTTGCAGACAGTCTAAAATAGGCCTTTTTTACTGAAGTACCAAGTTTCAGAAGTGCAGCTCTTGTACTGCCGGAGATATGTCGATACAAACTGAATACGCAAAACATCAACAAAATTTAGCGCGTTTTAAAGTTGATATCGCTTTTGTTTATAACTTCCACATTTATTCGAATTGTGCAACGAAACTTTGCAGACAGTCGCGGAGACACATGTTCTACTGAGGTACCAAGTTTCAGAAGTGCAGCTCTTGTACTGCCGGAGATATGTCGATACAAACTGAATACGCAAAACATCAACAAAATTTAGCGCGTTTTAAAGTTGATATCGCTTTTGTTTATAACTTCCACATTTATTTGAATTGTGCAACGAAACTTTGCAGACAGTCTCGAATAGGCCTTTTCTACTGAAGTACCAAGTTTCAGAAGTGCAGCTCTTGTACTGCCGGAGATATGTCGATACAAACTGAATACGCAAAACATCAACAAAATTTAGCGCGTTTTAAAGTTGATATCGCTTTTGTTTATAACTTCCACATTTATTCGAATTGTGCAACGAAACTTTGCAGACAGTCGCGAAGACACATTTTCTACTGAAGTACCAAGTTTCAGAAGTGCAGCTCTTGTACTGCCCGAGATATGTCGATACAAACTGAATACGCAAAACATCAACAAAATTTCGCGCGTTTTAAAGTTGATATCGCTTTTGTTTATAACTTCCACATTTATTCGAATTGTGCAACGAAACTTTGCAGACAGTCGCGGAGACACATGTTCTACTGAAGTACCAAGTTTCAGAAGTGCAGCTCTTGTACTGCCGGAGATATGTCGATACAAACTGAATACGCAAAACATCAACAAAATTTAGCGCGTTTTAAAGTTGATATCGCTTTTGTTTATAACTTCCACATTTATTCGAATTGTGCAACGAAACTTTGCAGACAGTCTCGAATAGGCCTCCTCTACTTAAGTACAAAGTTTCAGAAGTGCAGCTCTTGTACTGCCGGAGATATGTCGATACAAACTGAATACGCAAAACATCAACAAAATTTAGCGCGTTTTACTGTTAATATCGCTTTTGTTTATAACTTCCACATTTATTCGAATTGTGCAACGAAACTTTGCAGACAGTCTAAAATAGGCCTTTTTTACTGAAGTACCAAGTTTCAGAAGTGCAGCTTTTGTACTGCCGGAGATATGTCGATACAAACTGAATACGCAAAACATCAACAAAATTTAGCGCGTTTTAAAGTTGATATCGCTTTTGTTTATAACTTCCACATTTATTCGAATTGTGCAACGAAACTTTGCAGACAGTCGCGGAGACACATGTTCTACTGAGGTACCAAGTTTCAGAAGTGCAGCTCTTGTACTGCCGGAGATATGTCGATACAAACTGAATACGCAAAACATCAACAAAATTTAGCGCGTTTTAAAGTTGATATCGCTTTTGTTTATAACTTCCACATTTATTTGAATTGTGCAACGAAACTTTGCAGACAGTCTCGAATAGGCCTTTTCTACTGAAGTACCAAGTTTCAGAAGTGCAGCTCTTGTACTGCCGGAGATATGTCGATACAAACTGAATACGCAAAACATCAACAAAATTTAGCGCGTTTTAAAGTTGATATCGCTTTTGTTTATAACTTCCACATTTATTCGAATTGTGCAACGAAACTTTGCAGACAGTCGCGAAGACACATTTTCTACTGAAGTACCAAGTTTCAGAAGTGCAGCTCTTGTACTGCCCGAGATATGTCGATACAAACTGAATACGCAAAACATCAACAAAATTTCGCGCGTTTTAAAGTTGATATCGCTTTTGTTTATAACTTCCACATTTATTCGAATTGTGCAACGAAACTTTGCAGACAGTCGCGGAGACACATGTTCTACTGAAGTACCAAGTTTCAGAAGTGCAGCTCTTGTACTGCCGGAGATATGTCGATACAAACTGAATACGCAAAACATCAACAAAATTTAGCGCCTTTTAAAGTTGATATCGCTTTTGTTTATAACTTCCACATTTATTCGAATTGTGCAACGAAACTTTGCAGACAGTCGCGGAGACACATTTTCTACTGAAGTACCAAGTTTCAGAAGTGCAGCTCTTGTACTGCCGGAGATATGTCGATACAAACTGAATACGCAAAACATCAACAAAATTTAGCGCGTTTTAAAGTTGATATCGCTTTTGTTTATAACTTCCACATTTATTCGAATTGTGCAACGAAACTTTGCAGACAGTCGCGGAGACACACTTTCTACTGAAGTACCAAGTTTCAGAAGTGCAGCTCTTGTACTGCCGGAGATATGTCGATACAAACTGAATACGCAAAACATCAACAAAATTTAGCGCGTTTTAAAGTTGATATCGCTTTTGTTTATAACTTCCACATTTATTCGAATTGTGCAACGAAACTTTGCAGACAGTCTCGAATAGGCCTTTTCCACTGAAGTACCAAGTTTCAGACGTGCAGCTCTTGTACTGCCGGAAATGTGTCGATACAAACTGAATACGCAAAACATCAACAAAATTTAGCGCGTTTTAAAGTTGATATCGCTTTTGTTTATAACTTCCACATTTATTCGAATTGTGCAACGAAACTTTGCAGACAGTCTCGAATAGGCCTCCTCTACTTAAGTACAAAGTTTCAGAAGTGCAGCTCTTGTACTGCCGGAGATATGTCGATACAAACTGAATACGCAAAACATCAACAAAATTTAGCGCGTTTTACTGTTAATATCGCTTTTGTTTATAACTTCCACATTTATTCGAATTGTTCAACGAAACTTTGCAGACAGTCTAAAATAGGCCTTTTCTACTGAAGTACCAAGTTTCAGAAGTGCAGCTCTTGTACTGCCGGAGATATGTCGATACAAACTGAATACGCAAAACATCAACAAAATTTAGCGCGTTTTAAAGTTGATATCGCTTTTGTTTATAACTTCCACATTTATTCGAATTGTGCAACGAAACTTTGCAGACAGTCGCGGAGACACATGTTCTACTGAGGTACCAAGTTTCAGAAGTGCAGCTCTTGTACTGCCGGAGATATGTCGATACAAACTGAATACGCAAAACATCAACAAAATTTAGCGCGTTTTAAAGTTGATATCGCTTTTGTTTATAACTTCCACATTTATTCGAATTGTGCAACGAAACTTTGCAGACAGTCTCGAATAGGCCTTTTCTACTGAAGTACCAAGTTTCAGAAGTGCAGCTCTTGTACTGCCGGAGATATGTCGATACAAACTGAATACGCAAAACATCAACAAAATTTAGCGCGTTTTAAAGTTGATATCGCTTTTGTTTATAACTTCCACATTTATTCGAATTGTGCAACGAAACTTTGCAGACAGTCGCGAAGACACATTTTCTACTGCAGTACCAAGTTTCAGAAGTGCAGCTCTTGTACTGCCGGAGATATGTCGATACAAACTGAATACGCAAAACATCAACAAAATTTCGCGCGTTTTAAAGTTGATATCGCTTTTGTTTATAACTTCCACATTTATTCGAATTGTGCAACGAAACTTTGCAGACTGTCGCGGAGACACATTTTCTACTGAAGTACCAAGTTTCAGAAGTGCAGCTCTTGTACTGCCGGAGATATGTCGATACAAACTGAATACGCAAAACATCAACAAAATTTAGCGCGTTTTAAAGTTGATATCGCTTTTGTTTATAACTTCCACATTTATTCGAATTGTGCAACGAAACTTTGCAGACAGTCGCGGAGACACATGTTCTACTGAAGTACCAAGTTTCAGAAGTGCAGCTCTTGTACTGCCGGAGATATGTCGATACAAACTGAATACGCAAAACATCAACAAAATTTAGCGCGTTTTAAAGTTGATATCGCTTTTGTTTATAACTTCCACATTTATTCGAATTGTGCAACGAAACTTTGCAGACAGTCTCGAATAGGCCTCCTCTACTGAAGTACCAAGTTTCAGAAGTGCAGCTCTTGTACTGCCGGAGATATGTCGATACAAACTGAATACGCAAAACATCAACAAAATTTAGCGCGTTTTAAAGTTGATATCGCTTTTGTTTATAACTTCCACATTTATTCGAATTGTGCAACGAAACTTTGCAGACAGTCGCGAAGACACATTTTCTACTGAAGTACCAAGTTTCAGAAGTGCAGCTCTTGTACTGCCGGAGATATGTCGATACAAACTGAATACGCAAAACATCAACAAAATTTAGCGCGTTTTAAAGTTGATATCGCTTTTGTTTATAACTTCCACATTTATTCGAATTGTGCAACGAAACTTTGCAGACAGTCGCGGAGACACATTTTCTACTGAAGTACCAAGTTTCAGAAGTGCAGCTCTTGTACTGCCGGAGATATGTCGATACAAACTGAATACGCAAAACATCAACAAAATTTCGCGCGTTTTAAAGTTGATATCGCTTTTGTTTATAACTTCCACATTTATTCGAATTGTGCCACGAAACTTTGCAGACAGTCGCGGAGACACATGTTCTACTGAAGTACCAAGTTTCAGAAGTGCAGCTCTTGTACTGCCGGAGATATGTCGATACAAACTGAATACGCAAAACATCAACAAAATTTAGCGCGTTTTAAAGTTGATATCGCTTTTGTTTATAACTTCCACATTTATTCGAATTGTGCAACGAAACTTTGCAGACAGTCTCGAATAGGCCTCCTCTACTGAAGTACCAAGTTTCAGAAGTGCAGCTCTTGTACTGCCGGAGATATGTCGATACAAACTGAATACGCAAAACATCAACAAAATTTAGCGCGTTTTAAAGTTGATATCGCTTTTGTTTATAACTTCCACATTTATTCGAATTGTGCAACGAAACTTTGCAGACAGTCGCGAAGACACATTTTCTACTGAAGTACCAAGTTTCAGAAGTGCAGCTCTTGTACTGCCGGAGATATGTCGATACAAACTGAATACGCAAAACATCAACAAAATTTCGCGCGTTTTAAAGTTGATATCGCTTTTGTTTATAACTTCCACATTTATTCGAATTGTGCAACGAAACTTTGCAGACAGTCGCGGAGACACATTTTTTACTGAAGTACCAAGTTTCAGAAGTGCAGCTCTTGTACTGCCGGAGATATGTCGATACAAACTGAATACGCAAAACATCAACAAAATTTAGCGCGTTTTAAAGTTGATATCGCTTTTGTTTATAACTTCCACATTTATTCGAATTGTGCAACGAAACTTTGCAGACAGTCGCGGAGACACATGTTCTACTGAGGTACCAAGTTTAAGAAGTGCAGCTCTTGTACTGCCGGAGATATGTCGATACAAACTGAATACGCAAAACATCAACAAAATTTCGCGCGTTTTAAAGTTGATATCGCTTTTGTTTATAACTTCCACATTTATTCGAATTGTGCAACGAAACTTTGCAGACAGTCGCGGAGACACATGTTCTACTGAAGTACCAAGTTTCAGAAGTGCAGCTCTTGTACTGCCGGAGATATGTCGATACAAACTGAATACGCAAAACATCAACAAAATTTAGCGCGTTTTAAAGTTGATATCGCTTTTGTTTATAACTTCCACATTTATTCGAATTGTGCAACGAAACTTTGCAGACAGTCGCGGAGACACATGTTCTACTGAAGTACCAAGTCTCAGAAGTGCAGCTCTTGTACTGCCGGAGATATGTCGATACAAACTGAATACGCAAAACATCAACAAAATTTAGCGCGTTTTAAAGTTGATATCGCTTTTGTTTATAACTTCCACATTTATTCGAATTGTGCAACGAAACTTTGCAGACAGTCTCGAATAGGCCTTTTCTACTGAAGTACCAAGTTTCAGACGTGCAGCTCTTGTACTGCCGGAGATATGTCGATACAAACTGAATACGCAAAACATCAACAAAATTTAGCGCGTTTTAAAGTTGATATCGCTTTTGTTTATAACTTCCACATTTATTCGAATTGTGCAACGAAACTTTGCAGACAGTCTCGAATAGGCCTTTTCTACTTAAGTACAAAGTTTCAGAAGTGCAGCTCTTGTACTGCCGGAGATATGTCGATACAAACTGAATACGCAAAACATCAACAAAATTTAGCGCGTTTTACTGTTAATATCGCTTTTGTTTATAACTTCCACATTTATTCGAATTGTGCAACGAAACTTTGCAGACAGTCTCGAATAGGCCTTTTCTATTGAAGTACCAAGTTTCAGAAGTGCAGCTCTTGTACTGCCGGAGATATGTCGATACAAACTGAATACGCAAAACATCAACAAAATTTAGCGCGTTTTAAAGTTGATATCGCTTTTGTTTATAACTTCCACATTTATTCGAATTGTGCAACGAAACTTTGCAGACAGTCGCGAAGACACATTTTCTACTGAAGTACCAAGTTTCAGAAGTGCAGCTCTTGTACTGCCGGAGATATGTCGATACAAACTGAATACGCAAAACATCAACAAAATTTCGCGCGTTTTAAAGTTGATATCGCTTTTGTTTATAACTTCCACATTTATTCGAATTGTGCAACGAAACTTTGCAGACAGTCGCGGAGACACATTTTCTACTGAAGTACCAAGTTTCAGAAGTGCAGCTCTTGTACTGCCGGAGATATGTCGATACAAACTGAATACGCAAAACATCAACAAAATTTAGCGCGTTTTAAAGTTGATATCGCTTTTGTTTATAACTTCCACATTTATTCGAATTGTGCAACGAAACTTTGCAGACAGTCGCGGAGACACATGTTCTACTGAAGTACCATGTTTCAGAAGTGCAGCTCTTGTACTGCCGGAGATATGTCGATACAAACTGAATACGCAAAACATCAACAAAATTTAGCGCGTTTTAAAGTTGATATCGCTTTTGTTTATAACTTCCACATTTATTCGAATTGTGCAACGGAACTTTGCAGACAGTCTCGAATAGGCCTCCTCTACTGAAGTACCAAGTTTCAGAAGTGCAGCTTTTGTACTGCCGGAGATATGTCGATACAAACTGAATACGCAAAACATCAACAAAATTTAGCGCGTTTTAAAGTTGATATCGCTTTTGTTTATAACTTCCACATTTATTCGAATTGTGCAACGAAACTTTGCAGACAGTCGCGGAGACACATTTTCTACTGAAGTACCAAGTTTCAGAAGTGCAGCTCTTGTACTGCCGGAGATATGTCGATACAAACTGAATACGCAAAACATCAACAAAATTTAGCGCGTTTTAAAGTTGATATCGCTTTTGTTTATAACTTCCACATTTATTCGAATTGTGCAACGAAACTTTGCAGACAGTCGCGGAGACACATTGTCTACTGAAGTACCAAGTTTCAGAAGTGCAGCTCTTGTACTGCCGGAGATATGTCGATACAAACTGAATACGCAAAACATCAACAAAATTTAGCGCGTTTTAAAGTTGATATCGCTTTTGTTTATAACTTCCACATTTATTCGAATTGTGCAACGAAACTTTGCAGACAGTCGCGGAGACACATTTTCTACTGAAGTACCAAGTTTCAGAAGTGCAGCTCTTGTACTGCCGGAGATATGTCGATACAAACTGAATACGCAAAACATCAACAAAATTTAGCGCGTTTTAAAGTTGATATCGCTTTTGTTTATAACTTCCACATTTATTCGAATTGTGCAACGAAACTTTGCAGACAGTCGCGGAGACACATGTTCTACTGAAGTACCAAGTTTCAGAAGTGCAGCTCTTGTACTGCCGGAGATATGTCGATACAAACTGAATACGCAAAACATCAACAAAATTTAGCGCGTTTTAAAGTTGATATCGCTTTTGTTTATAACTTCCACATTTATTCGAATTGTGCAACGAAACTTTGCCGACAGTCGCGAAGACACATTTTCTACTGAAGTACCAAGTTTCAGAAGTGCAGCTCTTGTACTGCCGGAGATATGTCGATACAAACTGAATACGCAAAACATCAACAAAATTTAGCGCGTTTTAAAGTTGATATCGCTTTTGTTTATAACTTCCACATTTATTCGAATTGTGCAACGAAACTTTGCAGACAGTCGCGGAGAGACATTTTCTACTGAAGTACCAAGTTTCAGAAGTGCAGCTCTTGTACTGCCGGAGATATGTCGATACAAACTGAATACGCAAAACATCAACAAAATTTAGCGCGTTTTAAAGTTGATATCGCTTTTGTTTATAACTTCCACATTTATTCGAATTGTGCAACGAAACTTTGCAGACAGTCGCGGAGACACATTGTCTACTGAAGTACCAAGTTTCAGAAGTGCAGCTCTTGTACTGCCGGAGATATGTCGATACAAACTGAATACGCAAAACATCAACAAAATTTAGCGCGTTTTAAAGTTGATATCGCTTTTGTTTATAACTTCCACATTTATTCGAATTGTGCAACGAAACTTTGCAGACAGTCGCGGAGACACATTTTCTACTGAAGTACCAAGTTTCAGAAGTGCAGCTCTTGTACTGCCGGAGATATGTCGATACAAACTGAATACGCAAAACATCAACAAAATTTAGCGCGTTTTAAAGTTGATATCGCTTTTGTTTATAACTTCCACATTTATTCGAATTGTGCAACGAAACTTTGCAGACAGTCGCGGAGACACATGTTCTACTGAAGTACCAAGTTTCAGAAGTGCAGCTCTTGTACTGCCGGAGATATGTCGATACAAACTGAATACGCAAAACATCAACAAAATTTAGCGCGTTTTAAAGTTGATATCGCTTTTGTTTATAACTTCCACATTTATTCGAATTGTGCAACGAAACTTTGCCGACAGTCGCGAAGACACATTTTCTACTGAAGTACCAAGTTTCAGAAGTGCAGCTCTTGTACTGCCGGAGATATGTCGATACAAACTGAATACGCAAAACATCAACAAAATTTAGCGCGTTTTAAAGTTGATATCGCTTTTGTTTATAACTTCCACATTTATTCGAATTGTGCAACGAAACTTTGCAGACAGTCGCGGAGAGACATTTTCTACTGAAGTACCAAGTTTCAGAAGTGCAGCTCTTGTACTGCCGGAGATATGTCGATACAAACTGAATACGCAAAACATCAACAAAATTTAGCGCGTTTTAAAGTTGATATCGCTTTTGTTTATAACTTCCACATTTATCCGAATTGTGCAACGAAACTTTGCAGACAGTCGCGGAGACACATGTTCTACTGAGGTACCAAGTTTCAGAAGTGCAGCTCTTGTACTGCCGGAGATATGTCGATACAAACTGAATACGCAAAACATCAACAAAATTTAGCGCGTTTTAAAGTTGATATCGCTTTTGTTTATAACTTCCACATTTATTCGAATTGTGCAACGAAACTTTGCAGACAGTCTCGAATAGGCCTTTTCTACTGAAGACCCAAGTGTCAGAAGTGCAGCTCTTGTACTGCCGGAGATATGTCGATACAAACTGAATACGCAAAACATCAACAAAATTTAGCGCGTTTTAAAGTTGATATCGCTTTTGTTTATAACTTCCACATTTATTCGAATTGTGCAACGAAACTTTGCAGACAGTCTCAAATAGGCCTTTTCTACTGAAGTACCAAGTTTCAGAAGTGCAGCTCTTGTACTGCCGGAGATATGTCGATACAAACTGAATACGCAAAACATCAACAAAATTTAGCGCGTTTTAAAGTTGATATCGCTTTTGTTTATAACTTCCACATTTATTCGAATTGTGCAACGAAACTTTGCAGACAGTCGCGGAGAGACATTTTCTACTGAAGTACCAAGTTTCAGAAGTGCAGCTCTTGTACTGCCGGAGATATGTCGATACAAACTGAATACGCAAAACATCAACAAAATTTAGCGCGTTTTAAAGTTGATATCGCTTTTGTTTATAACTTCCACATTTATTCGAATTGTGCAACGAAACTTTGCAGACAGTCGCGGAGACACATGTTCTACTGAGGTACCAAGTTTCAGAAGTGCAGCTCTTGTACTGCCGGAGATATGTCGATACAAACTGAATACGCAAAACATCAACAAAATTTAGCGCGTTTTAAAGTTGATATCGCTTTTGTTTATAACTTCCACATTTATTCGAATTGTGCAACGAAACTTTGCAGACAGTCGCGGAGACACATGTTCTACTGAAGTACCAAGTTTCAGAAGTGCAGCTCTTGTACTACCGGAGATCTGTCAATACAAACTGAATACGCAAAACATCAACAAAATTTAGCGCGTTTTAAAATTGATATCGCTTTTGTTTATAACTTCCACATGTATTCGAATTGTGCCACGAAACTTTGCAGACAGTCGCGGAGACACATGTTCTACTGAAGTACCAAGTTTCAGAAGTGCAGCTCTTGTACTGCCGGAGATATGTCGATACAAACTGAATACGCAAAACATCAACAAAATTTAGCGCGTTTTAAAGTTGATATCGCTTTTGTTTATAACTTCCACATTTATTCGAATTGTGCAACGAAACTTTGCAGACAGTCTCGAATAGGCCTTTTCTACTGAAGCACCAAGTGTCAGAAGTGCAGCTCTTGTACTGCCGGAGATATGTCGATACAAACTGAATACGCAAAACATCAACAAAATTTAGCGCGTTTTAAAGTTGATATCGCTTTTGTTTATAACTTCCACATTTATTCGAATTGTGCAACGAAACTTTGCAGACAGTCTCAAATAGGCCTTTTCCACTGAAGTACCAAGTTTCAGAAGTGCAGCTCTTGTACTGCCGGAGATATGTCGATACAAACTGAATACGCAAAACATACCCACAAAATTTAGCGCGTTTTAAAGTTGATATCGCTTTTGTTTATAACTTCCCCATTTATTCGAATTGTGCAACGAAACTTTGCAGACAGTCGCGGAGACACATTTTCTACTGAATAACCAAGTTTCAGAAGTGCAGCTCTTGTACTGCCGGAGATATGTCGATACAAACTGAATACGCAAAACATCAACAAAATTTAGCGCGTTTTAAAGTTGATATCGCTTTTGTTTATAACTTCCACATTTATTCGAATTGTGCAACGAAACTTTGCAGACAGTCGCGGAGACACATGTTCTACTGAGGTACCAAGTTTCAGAAGTGCAGCTCTTGTACTGCCGGAGATATGTCGATACAAACTGAATACGCAAAACATCAACAAAATTTAGCGCGTTTTAAAGATGATATCGCTTTTGTTTATAACTTCCACATTTATTCGAATTGTGCAACGAAACTTTGCAGACAGTCGCGGAGACACATGTTCTACTGAAGTACCTAGTTTCAGAAGTGCAGCTCTTGTACTGCCGGAGATATGTCGATACAAACTGAATACGCAAAACATCAACAAAATTTAGCGCGTTTTAAAGTTGATATCGCTTTTGTTTATAACTTCCACATTTATTCGAATTGTGCAACGAAACTTTGCAGACAGTCTCGAATAGGCCTTTTCTACTGAAGTACCAAGTTTCAGAAGTGCAGCTCTTGTACTGCCGGAGATATGTCGATACAAACTGAATACGCAAAACATCAACAAAATTTAGCGCGTTTTAAAGTTGATATCGCTTTTGTTTATAACTTCCACATTTATTCGAATTGTGCAACGAAACTTTGCAGACAGTCTCAAATAGGCCTTTTCTACTGAAGTACCAAGTTTCAGAAGTGCAGCTCTTGTACTGCCGGAGATCTGTCGATACAAACTGAATACGCAAAACATCAACAAAATTTAGCGCGTTTTAAAGTTGATATCGCTTTTGTTTATAACTTCCACATTTATTCGAATTGTGCCACGAAACTTTGCAGACAGTCGCGGAGACACATGTTCTACTGAAGTACCAAGTTTCAGAAGTGCAGCTCTTGTACTGCCGGAGATATGTCGATACAAACTGAATACGCAAACATCAACAAAATTTAGCGCGTTTTAAAGTTGATATCGCTTTTGTTTATAACTTCCACATTTATTCGAATTGTGCAACGAAACTTTGCAGACAGTCTCGAATAGGCCTTTTCTACTGAAGCACCAAGTGTCAGAAGTGCAGCTCTTGTACTGCCGGAGATATGTCGATACAAACTGAATACGCAAAACATCAACAAAATTTAGCGCGTTTTAAAGTTGATATCGCTTTTGTTTATAACTTCCACATTTATTCGAATTGTGCAACGAAACTTTGCAGACAGTCTCGAATAGGCCTTTTCTACTGAAGTACCAAGTTTCAGAAGTGCAGCTCTTGTACTGCCGGAGATATGTCGATACAAACTGAATACGCAAAAAATCAACAAAATTTAGCGCGTTTTAAAGTTGATATCGCTTTTGTTTATAACTTCCCCATTTATTCGAATTGTGCAACGAAACTTTGCAGACAGTCGCGGAGACACATTTTCTACTGAAGTACCAAGGTTCAGAAGTGCAGCTCTTGTACTGCCGGAGATATGTCGATACAAACTGAATACGCAAAACATCAACAAAATTTAGAGCGTTTTAAAGTTGATATCGCTTTTGTTTATAACTTCCACATGTATTCGAATTGTGCAACGAAACTTTGCAGACAGTCGCGGAGACACATGTACTACTGAAGTACCAAGTTTCAGAAGTGCAGCTCTTGTACTGCCGGAGATATGTCGATACAAACTGAATACGCAAAACATCAACAAAATTTAGCGCGTTTTAAAGTTGATATCGCTTTTGTTTATAACTTCCACATTTATTCGAATTGTGCAACGAAACTTTGCCGACAGTCGCGAAGACACATTTTCTACTGAAGTACCAAGTTTCAGAAGTGCAGCTCTTGTACTGCCGGAGATATGTCGATACAAACTGAATACGCAAAACATCAACAAAATTTAGCGCGTTTTAAAGTTGATATCGCTTTTGTTTATAACTTCCACATTTATTCGAATTGTGCAACGAAACTTTGCAGACAGTCGCGGAGAGACATTTTCTACTGAAGTACCAAGTTTCAGAAGTGCAGCTCTTGTACTGCCGGAGATATGTCGATACAAACTGAATACGCAAAACATCAACAAAATTTAGCGCGTTTTAAAGTTGATATCGCTTTTGTTTATAACTTCCACATTTATTCGAATTGTGCAACGAAACTTTGCAGACAGTCGCGGAGACACATGTTCTACTGAGATACCAAGTTTCAGAAGTGCAGCTCTTGTACTGCCGGAGATATGTCGATACAAACTGAATACGCAAAACATCAACAAAATTTAGCGCGTTTTAAAGTTGATATCGCTTTTGTTTATAACTTCCACATTTATTAGAATTGTGCAACGAAACTTTGCAGACAGTCTCGAATAGGCCTTTTCTACTGAAGTACCAAGTTTCAGAAGTGCAGCTCTTGTACTGCCGGAGATCTGTCGATACAAACTGAATACGCAAAACATCAACAAAATTTAGCGCGTTTTAAAGTTGATATCGCTTTTGTTTATAACTTCCACATTTATTCGAATTGTGCCACGAAACTTTGCAGACAGTCGCGGAGACACATGTTCTACTGAAGTACCAAGTTTCAGAAGTGCAGCTCTTGTACTGCCGGAGATATGTCGATACAAACTGAATACGCAAACATCAACAAAATTTAGCGCGTTTTAAAGTTGATATCGCTTTTGTTTATAACTTCCACATTTATTCGAATTGTGCAACGAAACTTTGCAGACAGTCTCGAATAGGCCTTTACTACTGAAGCACCAAGTGTCAGAAGTGCAGCTCTTGTACTGCCGGAGATATGTCGATACAAACTGAATACGCAAAACATCAACAAAATTTAGCGCGTTTTAAAGTTGATATCGCTTTTGTTTATAACTTCCACATTTATTCGAATTGTGCAACGAAACTTTGCAGACAGTCTCGAATAGGCCTTTTCTACTGAAGTACCAAGTTTTAGAAGTGCAGCTCTTGTACTGCCGGAGATATGTCGATACAAACTGAATACGCAAAACATCAACAAAATTTAGCGCGTTTTAAAGTTGATATCGCTTTTGTTTATAACTTCCCCATTTATTCGAATTGTGCAACGAAACTTTGCAGACAGTCGCGGAGACACATTTTCTACTGAAGTACCAAGGTTCAGAAGTGCAGCTCTTGTACTGCCGGAGATATGTCGATACAAACTGAATACGCAAAACATCAACAAAATTTAGCGCGTTTTAAAGTTGATATCGCTTTTGTTTATAACTTCCACATGTATTCGAATTGTGCAACGAAACTTTGCAGACAGTCGCGGAGACACATGTTCTACTGAAGTACCAAGTTTCAGAAGTGCAGCTGTTGTACTGCCGGAGATATGTCGATACAAACTGAATACGCAAAACATCAACAAAATTTAGCGCGTTTTAAAGTTGATATCGCTTTTGTTTATAACTTCCACATTTATTCGAATTGTGCAACGAAACTTTGCAGACAGTCGCGGAGACACATGTTCTACTGAGGTACCAAGTTTCAGAAGTGCAGCTCTTGTACTGCCGGAGATATATCGATACAAACTGAATACGCAAAACATCAACAAAATTTAGCGCGTTTTAAAGTTGATATCGCTTTTGTTTATAACTTCCACATTTATTCGAATTGTGCAACGAAACTTTGCAGACAGTCGCGGAGACACATGTTCTACTGAAGTACCTAGTTTCAGAAGTGCAGCTCTTGTACTGCCGGAGATATGTCGATACAAACTGAATACGCAAAACATCAACAAAATTTAGCGCGTTTTAAAGTTGATATCGCTTTTGTTTATAACTTCCACATTTATTCGAATTGTGCAACGAAACTTTGCAGACAGTCTCGAATAGGCCTTTTCTACTGAAGTACCAAGTTTCAGACGTGCAGCTCTTGTACTGCCGGAGATATGTCGATACAAACTGAATACGCAAAACATCAACAAAATTTAGCGCGTTTTAAAGTTGATATCGCTTTTGTTTATAACTTCCACATTTATTCGAATTGTGCAACGAAACTTTGCAGACAGTCGCGGAGACACATGTTCTACTGAAGTACCAAGTTTCAGAAGTGCAGCTCTTGTACTGCCGGAGATATGTCGATACAAACTGAATTACCAAAACATCAACAAAATTTAGCGCGTTTTAAAGTTGATATCGCTTTTGTTTATAACTTCCACATTTATTCGAATTGTGCAACGAAACTTTGCAGACAGTCTCGAATAGGCCTTTTCTACTGAAGCACCAAGTGTCAGAAGTGCAGCTCTTGTACTGCCGGAGATATGTCGATACAAACTGAATACGCAAAACATCAACAAAATTTAGCGCGTTTTAAAGTTGATATCGCTTTTGTTTATAACTTCCACATTTATTCGAATTGTGCAACGAAACTTTGCAGACAGTCGCAGAGACACATGTTCTACTGAGGTACCAAGTTTCAGAAGTGCAGCTCTTGTACTGCCGGAGATATGTCGATACAAACTGAATACGCAAAACATCAACAAAATTTAGCGCGTTTTAAAGTTGATATCGCTTTTGTTTATAACTTCCACATTTATTCGAATTGTGCAACGAAACTTTGCAGACAGTCGCGGAGACACATGTTCTACTGAAGTACCTAGTTTCAGAAGTGCAGCTCTTGTACTGCCGGAGATATGTCGATACAAACTGAATACGCAAAACATCAACAAAATTTAGCGCGTTTTAAAGTTGATATCGCTTTTGTTTATAACTTCCACATTTATTCGAATTGTGCAACGAAACTTTTCAGACAGTCTCGAATAGGCCTTTTCTACTGAAGTACCAAGTTTCAGACGTGCAGCTCTTGTACTGCCGGAGATATGTCGATACAAACTGAATACGCAAAACATCAACAAAATTTAGCGCGTTTTAAAGTTGATATCGCTTTTGTTTATAACTTCCACATTTATTCGAATTGTGCAACGAAACTTTGCAGACAGTCTCAAATAGGCCTTTTCTACTGAAGTACCAAGTTTCAGAAGTGCAGCTCTTGTACTGCCGGAGATCTGTCGATACAAACTGAATACGCAAAACATCAACAAAATTTAGCGCGTTTTAAAGTTGATATCGCTTTTGTTTATAACTTCCACATTTATTCGAATTGTGCCACGAAACTTTGCAGACAGTCGCGGAGACACATGTTCTACTGAAGTACCAAGTTTCAGAAGTGCAGCTCTTGTACTGCCGGAGATATGTCGATACAAACTGAATACGCAAACATCAACAAAATTTAGCGCGTTTTAAAGTTGATATCGCTTTTGTTTATAACTTCCACATTTATTCGAATTGTGCAACGAAACTTTGCAGACAGTCTCGAATAGGCCTTTTCTACTGAAGCACCAAGTGTCAGAAGTGCAGCTCTTGTACTGCCGGAGATATGTCGATACAAACTGAATACGCAAAACATCAACAAAATTTAGCGCGTTTTAAAGTTGATATCGCTTTTGTTTATAACTTCCACATTTATTCGAATTGTGCAACGAAACTTTGCAGACAGTCTCGAATAGGCCTTTTCTACTGAAGTACCAAGTTTCAGAAGTGCAGCTCTTGTACTGCCGGAGATATGTCGATACAAACTGAATACGCAAAAAATCAACAAAATTTAGCGCGTTTTAAAGTTGATATCGCTTTTGTTTATAACTTCCCCATTTATTCGAATTGTGCAACGAAACTTTGCAGACAGTCGCGGAGACACATTTTCTACTGAAGTACCAAGGTTCAGAAGTGCAGCTCTTGTACTGCCGGAGATATGTCGATACAAACTGAATACGCAAAACATCAACAAAATTTAGCGCGTTTTAAAGTTGATATCGCTTTTGTTTATAACTTCCACATGTATTCGAATTGTGCAACGAAACTTTGCAGACAGTCGCGGAGACACATGTTCTACTGAAGTACCAAGTTTCAGAAGTGCAGCTCTTGTACTGCCGGAGATATGTCGATACAAACTGAATACGCAAAACATCAACAAAATTTAGCGCGTTTTAAAGTTGATATCGCTTTTGTTTATAACTTCCACATTTATTCGAATTGTGCAACGAAACTTTGCAGACAGTCGCGGAGACACATGTTCTACTGAGGTACCAAGTTTCAGAAGTGCAGCTCTTGTACTGCCGGAGATATATTGATACAAACTGAATACGCAAAACATCAACAAAATTTAGCGCGTTTTAAAGTTGATATCGCTTTTGTTTATAACTTCCACATTTATTCGAATTGTGCAACGAAACTTTGCAGACAGTCGCGGAGACACATGTTCTACTGAGGTACCAAGTTTCAGAAGTGCAGCTCTTGTACTGCCGGAGATATTTCGATAAAAACTGAATACGCAAAACATCAACAAAATTTAGCGCGTTTTAAAGTTGATATCGCTTTTGTTTATAACTTCCACATTTATTCGAATTGTGCAACGAAACTTTGCAGACAGTCGCGGAGACACATGTTCTACTGAAGTACCTAGTTTCAGAAGTGCAGCTCTTGTACTGCCGGAGATATGTCGATACAAACTGAATACGCAAAACATCAACAAAATTTAGCGCGTTTTAAAGTTGATATCGCTTTTGTTTATAACTTCCACATTTATTCGAATTGTGCAACGAAACTTTGCAGACAGTCTCGAATAGGCCTTTTCTACTGAAGTACCAAGTTTCAGACGTGCAGCTCTTGTACTGCCGGAGATATGTCGATACAAACTGAATACGCAAAATATCAACAAAATTTAGCGCGTTTTAAAGTTGATATCGCTTTTGTTTATAACTTCCACATTTATTCGAATTGTGCAACGAAACTTTGCAGACAGTCTCAAATAGGCCTTTTCTACTGAAGTACCAAGTTTCAGAAGTGCAGCTCTTGTACTGCCGGAGATATGTCGATACAAACTGAATACGCAAACATCAACAAAATTTAGCGCGTTTTAAAGTTGATATCGCTTTTGTTTATAACTTCCACATTTATTCGAATTGTGCAACGAAACTTTGCAGACAGTCTCGAATAGGCCTTTTCTACTGAAGCACCAAGTGTCAGAAGTGCAGCTCTTGTACTGCCGGAGATATGTCGATACAAACTGAATACGCAAAACATCAACAAAATTTAGCGCGTTTTAAAGTTGATATCGCTTTTGTTTATAACTTCCACATTTATTCGAATTGTGCAACGAAACTTTGCAGACAGTCTCGAATAGGCCTTTTCTACTGAAGTACCAAGTTTCAGAAGTGCAGCTCTTGTACTGCCGGAGATATGTCGATACAAACTGAATACGCAAAAAATCAACAAAATTTAGCGCGTTTTAAAGTTGATATCGCTTTTGTTTATAACTTCCCCATTTATTCGAATTGTGCAACGAAACTTTGCAGACAGTCGCGGAGACACATTTTCTACTGAAGTACCAAGGTTCAGAAGTGCAGCTCTTGTACTGCCGGAGATATGTCGATACAAACTGAATACGCAAAACATCAACAAAATTTAGCGCGTTTTAAAGTTGATATCGCTTTTGTTTATAACTTCCACATGTATTCGAATTGTGCAACGAAACTTTGCAGACAGTCGCGGAGACACATGTTCTACTGAGGTACCAAGTTTCAGAAGTGCAGCTCTTGTACTGCCGGAGATATGTCGATACAAACTGAATACGCAAAACATCAACAAAATTTAGCGCGTTTTAAAGTTGATATCGCTTTTGTTTATAACTTCCACATTTATTCGAATTGTGCAACGAAACTTTGCAGACAGTCGCGGAGACACATGTTCTACTGAGGTACCAAGTTTCAGAAGTGCAGCTCTTGTACTGCCGGAGATATATTGATACAAACTGAATACGCAAAACATCAACAAAATTTAGCGCGTTTTAAAGTTGATATCGCTTTTGTTTATAACTTCCACATTTATTCGAATTGTGCAACGAAACTTTGCAGACAGTCGCGGAGACACATGTTCTACTGAAGTACCTAGTTTCAGAAGTGCAGCTCTTGTACTGCCGGAGATATGTCGATACAAACTGAATACGCAAAACATCAACAAAATTTAGCGCGTTTTAAAGTTGATATCGCTTTTGTTTATAACTTCCACATTTATTCGAATTGTGCCACGAAACTTTGCAGACAGTCGCGGAGACACATGTTCTACTGAAGTACCAAGTTTCAGAAGTGCAGCTCTTGTACTGCCGGAGATATGTCGATACAAACTGAATACGCAAACATCAACAAAATTTAGCGCGTTTTAAAGTTGATATCGCTTTTGTTTATAACTTCCACATTTATTCGAATTGTGCAACGAAACTTTGCAGACAGTCTCGAATAGGCCTTTACTACTGAAGCACCAAGTGTCAGAAGTGCAGCTCTTGTACTGCCGGAGATATGTCGATACAAACTGAATACGCAAAACATCAACAAAATTTAGCGCGTTTTAAAGTTGATATCGCTTTTGTTTATAACTTCCACATTTATTCGAATTGTGCAACGAAACTTTGCAGACAGTCTCGAATAGGCCTTTTCTACTGAAGTACCAAGTTTCAGAAGTGCAGCTCTTGTACTGCCGGAGATATGTCGATACAAACTGAATACGCAAAAAATCAACAAAATTTAGCGCGTTTTAAAGTTGATATCGCTTTTGTTTATAACTTCCCCATTTATTCGAATTGTGCAACGAAACTTTGCAGACAGTCGCGGAGACACATTTTCTACTGAAGTACCAAGGTTCAGAAGTGCAGCTCTTGTACTGCCGGAGATATGTCGATACAAACTGAATACGCAAAACATCAACAAAATTTAGCGCGTTTTAAAGTTGATATCGCTTTTGTATATAACTTCCACATGTATTCGAATTGTGCAACGAAACTTTGCAGACAGTCGCGGAGACACATGTTCTACTGAAGTACCAAGTTTCAGAAGTGCAGCTCTTGTACTGCCGGAGATATGTCGATACAAACTGAATACGCAAAACATCAACAAAATTTAGCGCGTTTTAAAGTTGATATCGCTTTTGTTTATAACTTCCACATTTATTCGAATTGTGCAACGAAACTTTGCAGACAGTCGCGGAGACACATGTTCTACTGAGGTACCAAGTTTAAGAAGTGCAGCTCTTGTACTGCCGGAGATATATCGATACAAACTGAATACGCAAAACATCAACAAAATTTAGCGCGTTTTAAAGTTGATATCGCTTTTGTTTATAACTTCCACATTTATTCGAATTGTGCAACGAAACTTTGCAGACAGTCGCGGAGACACATGTTCTACTGAAGTACCTAGTTTCAGAAGTGCAGCTCTTGTACTGCCGGAGATATGTCGATACAAACTGAATACGCAAAACATCAACAAAATTTAGCGCGTTTTAAAGTTGATATCGCTTTTGTTTATAACTTCCACATTTATTCGAATTGTGCAACGAAACTTTGCAGACAGTCTCGAATAGGCCTTTTCTACTGAAGTACCAAGTTTCAGACGTGCAGCTCTTGTACTGCCGGAGATATGTCGATACAAACTGAATACGCAAACCATCAACAAAATTTAGCGCGTTTTAAAGTTGATATCGCTTTTGTTTATAACTTCCACATTTATTCGAATTGTGCAACGAAACTTTGCAGACAGTCGCGGAGACACATGTTCTACTGAAGTACCAAGTTTCAGAAGTGCAGCTCTTGTACTGCCGGAGATATGTCGATACAAACTGAATACGCAAAACATCAACAAAATTTAGCGCGTTTTAAAGTTGATATCGCTTTTGTTTATAACTTCCACATTTATTCGAATTGTGCAACGAAACTTTGCAGACAGTCTCGAATAGGCCTTTTCTACTGAAGCACCAAGTGTCAGAAGTGCAGCTCTTGTACTGCCGGAGATATGTCGATACAAACTGAATACGCAAAACATCAACAAAATTTAGCGCGTTTTAAAGTTGATATCGCTTTTGTTTATAACTTCCACATTTATTCGAATTGTGCAACGAAACTTTGCAGACAGTCTCGAATAGGCCTTTTCTACTGAAGTACCAAGTTTCAGATGTGCAGCTCTTGTACTGCCGGAGATATGTCGATACAAACTGAATACGCAAAACATCAACAAAATTTAGCGCGTTTTAAAGTTGATATCGCTTTTGTTTATAACTTCCCCATTTATTCGAATTGTGCAACGAAACTTTGCAGACAGTCGCGGAGACACATTTTCTACTGAAGTACCAAGGTTCAGAAGTGCAGCTCTTGTACTGCCGGAGATATGTCGATACAAACTGAATACGCAAAACATCAACAAAATTTAGCGCGTTTTAAAGTTGATATCGCTTTTGTTTATAACTTCCACATGTATTCGAATTGTGCAACGAAACTTTGCAGACAGTCGCGGAGACACATGTTCTACTGAAGTACCAAGTTTCAGAAGTGCAGCTGTTGTACTGCCGGAGATATGTCGATACAAACTGAATACGCAAAACATCAACAAAATTTAGCGCGTTTTAAAGTTGATATCGCTTTTGTTTATAACTTCCACATTTATTCGAATTGTGCAACGAAACTTTGCAGACAGTCGCGGAGACACATGTTCTACTGAAGTACCAAGTTTCAGAAGTGCAGCTCTTGTACTGCCGGAGATATGTCGATACAAACTGAATACGAAAAACATCAACAAAATTTAGCGCGTTTTAATGTTGATATCGCTTTTGTTTATAACTTCCACATGTATTCGAATTGTGCAACGAAACTTTGCAGACAGTCGCGGAGACACATGTTCTACTGAAGTACCAAGTTTCAGAAGTGCAGCTCTTGTACTGCCGGAGATATGTCGATACAAACTGAATACGCAAAACATCAACAAAATTTAGCGCGTTTTAAAGTTGATATCGCTTTTGTTTATAACTTCCACATTTATTCGAATTGTGCAACGAAACTTTGCAGACAGTCTCGAATAGGCCTTTTCTACTGAAGTACCAAGTTTCAGAAGTGCAGCTCTTGTACTGCCGGAGATATGTCGATACAAACTGAATACGCAAAACATCAACAAAATTTAGCGCGTTTTAAAGTTGATATCGCTTTTGTTTATAATTTCCACATTTATTCGAATTGTGCAACGAAACTTTGCAGACAGTCGCGGAGACACATCTTCTACTGAAGTACCAAGGTTAAGAAGTGCAGCTCTTGTACTGCCGGAGATATGTCGATACAAACTGAATACGCAAAACATCAACAAAATTTAGCGCGTTTTAAAGTTGATATCGCTTTTGTTTATAACTTCCCCATTTATTCGAATTGTGCAACGAAACTTTGCAGACAGTCTCGAATAGGCCTTTTCTACTGAAGTACCAAGTTTCAGAAGTGCAGCTCTTGTACTGCCGGAGATATGTCGATACAAACTGAATACGCAAAACATCAACAAAATTTAGCGCGTTTTAAAGTTGATATCGCTTTTGTTTATAACTTCCCCATTTATTCGAATTGTGCAACGAAACTTTGCAGACAGTCGCGGAGACACATGTTCTACTGAAGTACCAAGGTTCAGAAGTGCAGCTCTTGTACTGCCGGAGATATGTCGATACAAACTGAATACGCAAAACATCAACAAAATTTAGCGCGTTTTAAAGTTGATATCGCTTTTGTTTATAACTTCCACATGTATTCGAATTGTGCAACGAAACTTTGCAGACAGTCGCGGAGACACATGTTCTACTGAAGTACCAAGTTTCAGAAGTGCAGCTCTTGTACTGCCGGAGATATGTCGATACAAACTGAATACGCAAAACATCAACAAAATTTAGCGCGTTTTAAAGTTGATATCGCTTTTGTTTATAACTTCCACATTTATTCGAATTGTGCAACGAAACTTTGCAGACAGTCTCGAATAGGCCTTTTCTACTGAAGCACCAAGTTGCAGAAGTGCAGCTCTTGTACTGCCGGAGATATGTCGATACAAACTGAATACGCAAAACATCAACAAAATTTAGCGCGTTTTAAAGTTGATATCGCTTTTGTTTATAACTTCCACATTTATTCGAATTGTGCAACGAAACTTTGCAGACAGTCGCGGAGACACATGTTCTACTGAAGTACCAAGTTTCAGAAGTGCAGCTGTTGTACTGCCGGAGATATGTCGATACAAACTGAATACGCAAAACATCAACAAAATTTAGCGCGTTTTAAAGTTGATATCGCTTTTGTTTATAACTTCCACATTTATTCGAATTGTGCCACGAAACTTTGCAGACAGTCGCGGAGACACATGTTCTACTGAAGTACCAAGTTTCAGAAGTGCAGCTCTTGTACTGCCGGAGATATGTCGATACAAACTGAATACGCAAACATCAACAAAATTTAGCGCGTTTTAAAGTTGATATCGCTTTTGTTTATAACTTCCACATTTATTCGAATTGTGCAACGAAACTTTGCAGACAGTCTCGAATAGGCCTTTACTACTGAAGTACCAAGTGTCAGAAGTGCAGCTCTTGTACTGCCGGAGATATGTCGATACAAACTGAATACGCAAAACATCAACAAAATTTAGCGCGTTTTAAAGTTGATATCGCTTTTGTTTATAACTTCCACATTTATTCGAATTGTGCAACGAAACTTTGCAGACAGTCTCGAATAGGCCTTTTCTACTGAAGTACCAAGTTTCAGAAGTGCAGCTCTTGTACTGCCGGAGATATGTCGATACAAACTGAATACGCAAAAAATCAACAAAATTTAGCGCGTTTTAAAGTTGATATCGCTTTTGTTTATAACTTCCCCATTTATTCGAATTGTGCAACGAAACTTTGCAGACAGTCGCGGAGACACATTTTCTACTGAAGTACCAAGGTTCAGAAGTGCAGCTCTTGTACTGCCGGAGATATGTCGATACAAACTGAATACGCAAAACATCAACAAAATTTAGCGCGTTTTAAAGTTGATATCGCTTTTGTATATAACTTCCACATGTATTCGAATTGTGCAACGAAACTTTGCAGACAGTCGCGGAGACACATGTTCTACTGAAGTACCAAGTTTCAGAAGTGCAGCTCTTGTACTGCCGGAGATATGTCGATACAAACTGAATACGCAAAACATCAACAAAATTTAGCGCGTTTTAAAGTTGATATCGCTTTTGTTTATAACTTCCACATTTATTCGAATTGTGCAACGAAACTTTGCAGACAGTCGCGGAGACACATGTTCTACTGAGGTACCAAGTTTAAGAAGTGCAGCTCTTGTACTGCCGGAGATATATCGATACAAACTGAATACGCAAAACATCAACAAAATTTAGCGCGTTTTAAAGTTGATATCGCTTTTGTTTATAACTTCCACATTTATTCGAATTGTGCAACGAAACTTTGCAGACAGTCGCGGAGACACATGTTCTACTGAAGTACCTAGTTTCAGAAGTGCAGCTCTTGTACTGCCGGAGATATGTCGATACAAACTGAATACGCAAAACATCAACAAAATTTAGCGCGTTTTAAAGTTGATATCGCTTTTGTTTATAACTTCCACATTTATTCGAATTGTGCAACGAAACTTTGCAGACAGTCTCGAATAGGCCTTTTCTACTGAAGTACCAAGTTTCAGACGTGCAGCTCTTGTACTGCCGGAGATATGTCGATACAAACTGAATACGCAAACCATCAACAAAATTTAGCGCGTTTTAAAGTTGATATCGCTTTTGTTTATAACTTCCACATTTATTCGAATTGTGCAACGAAACTTTGCAGACAGTCGCGGAGACACATGTTCTACTGAAGTACCAAGTTTCAGAAGTGCAGCTCTTGTACTGCCGGAGATATGTCGATACAAACTGAATACGCAAAACATCAACAAAATTTAGCGCGTTTTAAAGTTGATATCGCTTTTGTTTATAACTTCCACATTTATTCGAATTGTGCAACGAAACTTTGCAGACAGTCTCGAATAGGCCTTTTCTACTGAAGCACCAAGTGTCAGAAGTGCAGCTCTTGTACTGCCGGAGATATGTCGATACAAACTGAATACGCAAAACATCAACAATATTTAGCGCGTTTTAAAGTTGATATCGCTTTTGTTTATAACTTCCACATTTATTCGAATTGTGCAACGAAACTTTGCAGACAGTCTCGAATAGGCCTTTTCTACTGAAGTACCAAGTTTCAGATGTGCAGCTCTTGTACTGCCGGAGATATGTCGATACAAACTGAATACGCAAAACATCAACAAAATTTAGCGCGTTTTAAAGTTGATATCGCTTTTGTTTATAACTTCCCCATTTATTCGAATTGTGCAACGAAACTTTGCAGACAGTCGCGGAGACACATTTTCTACTGAAGTACCAAGGTTCAGAAGTGCAGCTCTTGTACTGCCGGAGATATGTCGATACAAACTGAATACGCAAAACATCAACAAAATTTAGCGCGTTTTAAAGTTGATATCGCTTTTGTTTATAACTTCCACATGTATTCGAATTGTGCAACGAAACTTTGCAGACAGTCGCGGAGACACATGTTCTACTGAAGTACCAAGTTTCAGAAGTGCAGCTGTTGTACTGCCGGAGATATGTCGATACAAACTGAATACGCAAAACATCAACAAAATTTAGCGCGTTTTAAAGTTGATATCGCTTTTGTTTATAACTTCCACATTTATTCGAATTGTGCAACGAAACTTTGCAGACAGTCGCGGAGACACATGTTCTACTGAAGTACCAAGTTTCAGAAGTGCAGCTCTTGTACTGCCGGAGATATGTCGATACAAACTGAATACGAAAAACATCAACAAAATTTAGCGCGTTTTAATGTTGATATCGCTTTTGTTTATAACTTCCACATGTATTCGAATTGTGCAACGAAACTTTGCAGACAGTCGCGGAGACACATGTTCTACTGAAGTACCAAGTTTCAGAAGTGCAGCTCTTGTACTGCCGGAGATATGTCGATACAAACTGAATACGCAAAACATCAACAAAATTTAGCGCGTTTTAAAGTTGATATCGCTTTTGTTTATAACTTCCACATTTATTCGAATTGTGCAACGAAACTTTGCAGACAGTCTCGAATAGGCCTTTTCTACTGAAGTACAAAGTTTCAGAAGTGCAGCTCTTGTACTGCCGGAGATATGTCGATACAAACTGAATACGCAAAACATCAACAAAATTTAGCGCGTTTTAAAGTTGATATCGCTTTTGTTTATAATTTCCACATTTATTCGAATTGTGCAACGAAACTTTGCAGACAGTCGCGGAGACACATCTTCTACTGAAGTACCAAGGTTAAGAAGTGCAGCTCTTGTACTGCCGGAGATATGTCGATACAAACTGAATACGCAAAACATCAACAAAATTTAGCGCGTTTTAAAGTTGATATCGCTTTTGTTTATAACTTCCCCATTTATTCGAATTGTGCAACGAAACTTTGCAGACAGTCTCGAATAGGCCTTTTCTACTGAAGTACCAAGTTTCAGAAGTGCAGCTCTTGTACTGCCGGAGATATGTCGATACAAACTGAATACGCAAAACATCAACAAAATTTAGCGCGTTTTAAAGTTGATATCGCTTTTGTTTATAACTTCCCCATTTATTCGAATTGTGCAACGAAACTTTGCAGACAGTCGCGGAGACACATGTTCTACTGAAGTACCAAGGTTCAGAAGTGCAGCTCTTGTACTGCCGGAGATATGTCGATACAAACTGAATACGCAAAACATCAACAAAATTTAGCGCGTTTTAAAGTTGATATCGCTTTTGTTTATAACTTCCACATGTATTCGAATTGTGCAACGAAACTTTGCAGACAGTCGCGGAGACACATGTTCTACTGAAGTACCAAGTTTCAGAAGTGCAGCTCTTGTACTGCCGGAGATATGTCGATACAAACTGAATACGCAAAACATCAACAAAATTTAGCGCGTTTTAAAGTTGATATCGCTTTTGTTTATAACTTCCACATTTATTCGAATTGTGCAACGAAACTTTGCAGACAGTCGCGGAGACACATGTTCTACTGAGGTACCAAGTTTCAGAAGTGCAGCTCTTGTACTGCCGGAGATATGTCGATACAAACTGAATACGCAAACATCAACAAAATTTAGCGCGTTTTAAAGTTGATATCGCTTTTGTTTATAACTTCCACATTTATTCGAATTGTGCAACGAAACTTTGCAGACAGTCTCGAATAGGCCTTTACTACTGAAGCACCAAGTGTCAGAAGTGCAGCTCTTGTACTGCCGGAGATATGTCGATACAAACTGAATACGCAAAACATCAACAAAATTTAGCGCGTTTTAAAGTTGATATCGCTTTTGTTTATAACTTCCACATTTATTCGAATTGTGCAACGAAACTTTGCAGACAGTCTCGAATAGGCCTTTTCTACTGAAGTACCAAGTTTCAGAAGTGCAGCTCTTGTACTGCCGGAGATATGTCGATACAAACTGAATACGCAAAAAATCAACAAAATTTAGCGCGTTTTAAAGTTGATATCGGTTTTGTTTATAACTTCCCCATTTATTCGAATTGTGCAACGAAACTTTGCAGACAGTCGCGGAGACACATTTTCTACTGAAGTACCAAGGTTCAGAAGTGCAGCTCTTGTACTGCCGGAGATATGTCGATACAAACTGAATACGCAAAACATCAACAAAATTTAGCGCGTTTTAAAGTTGATATCGCTTTTGTATATAACTTCCACATGTATTCGAATTGTGCAACGAAACTTTGCAGACAGTCGCGGAGACACATGTTCTACTGAAGTACCAAGTTTCAGAAGTGCAGCTCTTGTACTGCCGGAGATATGTCGATACAAACTGAATACGCAAAACATCAACAAAATTTAGCGCGTTTTAAAGTTGATATCGCTTTTGTTTATAACTTCCACATTTATTCGAATTGTGCAACGAAACTTTGCAGACAGTCGCGGAGACACATGTTCTACTGAGGTACCAAGTTTAAGAAGTGCAGCTCTTGTACTGCCGGAGATATATCGATACAAACTGAATACGCAAAACATCAACAAAATTTAGCGCGTTTTAAAGTTGATATCGCTTTTGTTTATAACTTCCACATTTATTCGAATTGTGCAACGAAACTTTGCAGATAGTCGCGGAGACACATGTTCTACTGAAGTACCTAGTTTCAGAAGTGCAGCTCTTGTACTGCCGGAGATATGTCGATACAAACTGAATACGCAAAACATCAACAAAATTTCGCGCGTTTTAAAGTTGATATCGCTTTTGTTTATAACTTCCACATTTATTCGAATTGTGCAACGAAACTTTGCAGACAGTCTCGAATAGGCCTTTTCTACTGAAGTACCAAGTTTCAGACGTGCAGCTCTTGTACTGCCGGAGATATGTCGATACAAACTGAATACGCAAACCATCAACAAAATTTAGCGCGTTTTAAAGTTGATATCGCTTTTGTTTATAACTTCCACATTTATTCGAATTGTGCAACGAAACTTTGCAGACAGTCGCGGAGACACATGTTCTACTGAAGTACAAAGGTTCAGAAGTGCAGCTCTTGTACTGCCGGAGATATGTCGATACAAACTGAATACGCAAAACATCAACAAAATTTAGCGCGTTTTAAAGTTGATATCGCTTTTGTTTATAACTTCCACATTTATTCGAATTGTGCAACGAAACTTTGCAGACAGTCTCGAATAGGCCTTTTCTACTGAAGCACCAAGTGTCAGAAGTGCAGCTCTTGTACTGCCGGAGATATGTCGATACAAACTGAATACGCAAAACATCAACAAAATTTAGCGCGTTTTAAAGTTGATATCGCTTTTGTTTATAACTTCCACATTTATTCGAATTGTGCAACGAAACTTTGCAGACAGTCTCGAATAGGCCTTTTCTACTGAAGTACCAAGTGTCAGATGTGCAGCTCTTGTACTGCCGGAGATATGTCGATACAAACTGAATACGCAAAACATCAACAAAATTTAGCGCGTTTTAAAGTTGATATCGCTTTTGTTTATAACTTCCCCATTTATTCGAATTGTGCAACGAAACTTTGCAGACAGTCGCGGAGACACATTTTCTACTGAAGTACCAAGGTTCAGAAGTGCAGCTCTTGTACTGCCGGAGATATGTCGATACAAACTGAATACGCAAAACATCAACAAAATTTAGCGCGTTTTAAAGTTGATATCGCTTTTGTTTATAACTTCCACATGTATTCGAATTGTGCAACGAAACTTTGCAGACAGTCGCGGAGACACATGTTCTACTGAAGTACCAAGTTTCAGAAGTGCAGCTGTTGTACTGCCGGAGATATGTCGATACAAACTGAATACGCAAAACATCAACAAAATTTAGCGCGTTTTAAAGTTGATATCGCTTTTGTTTATAACTTCCACATTTATTCGAATTGTGCAACGAAACTTTGCAGACAGTCGCGGAGACACATGTTCTACTGAAGTACCAAGTTTAAGAAGTGCAGCTCTTGTACTGCCGGAGATATGTCGATACAAACTGAATACGAAAAACATCAACAAAATTTAGCGCGTTTTAATGTTGATATCGCTTTTGTTTATAACTTCCACATGTATTCGAATTGTGCAACGAAACTTTGCAGACAGTCGCGGAGACACATGTTCTACTGAAGTACCAAGTTTCAGAAGTGCAGCTCTTGTACTGCCGGAGATATGTCGATACAAACTGAATACGCAAAACATCAACAAAATTTAGCGCGTTTTAAAGTTGATATCGCTTTTGTTTATAACTTCCACATTTATTCGAATTGTGCAACGAAACTTTGCAGACAGTCTCGAATAGGCCTTTTCTACTGAAGTACAAAGTTTCAGAAGTGCAGCTCTTGTACTGCCGGAGATATGTCGATACAAACTGAATACGCAAAACATCAACAAAATTTAGCGCGTTTTAAAGTTGATATCGCTTTTGTTTATAATTTCCACATTTATTCGAATTGTGCAACGAAACTTTGCAGACAGTCGCGGAGACACATCTTCTACTGAAGTACCAAGGTTAAGAAGTGCAGCTCTTGTACTGCCGGAGATATGTCGATACAAACTGAATACGCAAAACATCAACAAAATTTAGCGCGTTTTAAAGTTGATATCGCTTTTGTTTATAACTTCCCCATTTATTCGAATTGTGCAACGAAACTTTGCAGACAGTCTCGAATAGGCCTTTTCTACTGAAGTACCAAGTTTCAGAAGTGCAGCTCTTGTACTGCCGGAGATATGTCGATACAAACTGAATACGCAAAACATCAACAAAATTTAGCGCGTTTTAAAGTTGATATCGCTTTTGTTTATAACTTCCCCATTTATTCGAATTGTGCAACGAAACTTTGCAGACAGTCGCGGAGACACATGTTCTACTGAAGTACCAAGGTTCAGAAGTGCAGCTCTTGTACTGCCGGAGATATGTCGATACAAACTGAATACGCAAAACATCAACAAAATTTAGCGCGTTTTAAAGTTGATATCGCTTTTGTTTATAACTTCCACATGTATTCGAATTGTGCAACGAAACTTTGCAGACAGTCGCGGAGACACATGTTCTACTGAAGTACCAAGTTTCAGAAGTGCAGCTCTTGTACTGCCGGAGATATGTCGATACAAACTGAATACGCAAAACATCAACAAAATTTAGCGCGTTTTAAAGTTGATATCGCTTTTGTTTATAACTTCCACATTTATTCGAATTGTGCCACGAAACTTTGCAGACAGTCGCGGAGACACATGTTCTACTGAAGTACCAAGTTTCAGAAGTGCAGCTCTTGTACTGCCGGAGATATGTCGATACAAACTGAATACGCAAAACATCAACAAAATTTAGCGCGTTTTAAAGTTGATATCGCTTTTGTTTATAACTTCCATATTTATTCGAATTGTGCAACGAAACTTTGCAGACAGTCTCGAATAGGCCTTTTCTACTGAAGCACCAAGTGTCAGAAGTGCAGCTCTTGTACTGCCGGAGATATGTCGATACAAACTGAATACGCAAAACATCAACAAAATTTAGCGCGTTTTAAAGTTGATATCGCTTTTGTTTATAACTTCCACATTTATTCGAATTGTGCAACGAAACTTTGCAGACAGTCTCGAATAGGCCGTTTCTACTGAAGTACCAAGTTTCAGAAGTGCAGCTCTTGTACTGCCGGAGATATGTCGATACAAACTGAATACGCAAAACATCAACAAAATTTAGCGCGTTTTAAAGTTGATATCGCTTTTGTTTATAACTTCCACATTTATTCGAATTGTGCAACGAAACTTTGCAGACAGTCTCGAATAGGCCTTTTCTACTGAAGTACCAAGTTTCAGAAGTGCAGCTCTTGTACTGCCGGAGATATGTCGATACAAACTGAATACGCAAAACATCAACAAAATTTAGCGCGTTTTAAAGTTGATATCGCTTTTGTTTATAACTTCCCCATTTATTCGAATTGTGCAACGAAACTTTGCAGACAGTCGCGGAGACACATGTTCTACTGAAGTACCAAGGTTCAGAAGTGCAGCTCTTGTACTGCCGGAGATATGTCGATACAAACTGAATACGCAAAACATCAACAAAATTTAGCGCGTTTTAAAGTTGATATCGCTTTTGTTTATAACTTCCACATGTATTCGAATTGTGCAACGAAACTTTGCAGACAGTCGCGGAGACACATGTTCTACTGAAGTACCAAGTTTCAGAAGTGCAGCTCTTGTACTGCCGGAGATATGTCGATACAAACTGAATACGCAAAACATCAACAAAATTTAGCGCGTTTTAAAGTTGATATCGCTTTTGTTTATAACTTCCACATTTATGCGAATTGTGCAACGAAACTTTGCAGACAGTCGCGGAGACACATGTTCTACTGAAGTACCAAGTCTCAGAAGTGCAGCTCTTGTACTGCCGGAGATATGTCGATACAAACTGAATACGAAAAACATCAACAAAATTTAGCGCGTTTTAATGTTGATATCGCTTTTGTTTATAACTTCCACATGTATTCGAATTGTGCAACGAAACTTTGCAGACAGTCGCGGAGACACATGTTCTACTGAAGTACCAAGTTTCAGAAGTGCAGCTCTTGTACTGCCGGAGATATGTCGATACAAACTGAATACGCAAAACATCAACAAAATTTAGCGCGTTTTAAAGTTGATATCGCTTTTGTTTATAACTTCCACATTTATTCGAATTGTGCAACGAAACTTTGCAGACAGTCTCGAATAGGCCTTTTCTACTGAAGTACAAAGTTTCAGAAGTGCAGCTCTTGTACTGCCGGAGATATGTCGATACAAACTGAATACGCAAAACATCAACAAAATTTCGCGCGTTTTAAAGTTGATATCGCTTTTGTTTATAATTTCCACATTTATTCGAATTGTGCAACGAAACTTTGCAGACAGTCGCGGAGACAAATTTTCTACTGAAGTACCAAGGTTCAGAAGTGCAGCTCTTGTACTGCCGGAGATATGTCGATACAAACTGAATACGCAAAACATCAACAAAATTTAGCGCGTTTTAAAGTTGATATCGCTTTTGTTTATAACTTCCACATTTATTCGAATTGTGCAACGAAACTTTGCAGACAGTCTCGAATAGGCCTTTTCTACTGAAGTACCAAGTTTCAGAATGCAGCTCTTGTACTGCCGGAGATATGTCGATACAAACTGAATACGCAAAACATCAACAAAATTTAGCGCGTTTTAAAGTTGATATCGCTTTTGTTTATAACTTCCCCATTTATTCGAATTGTGCAACGAAACTTTGCAGACAGTCGCGGAGACACATTTTCTACTGAAGTACCAAGGTTCAGAAGTGCAGCTCTTGTACTGCCGGAGATATGTCGATACAAACTGAATACGCCAAACATCAACAAAATTTAGCGCGTTTTAAAGTTGATATCGCTTTTGTTTATAACTTCCACATGTATTCGAATTGTGCAACGAAACTTTGCAGACAGTCGCGGAGACACATGTTCTACTGAAGTACCAAGTTTCAGAAGTGCAGCTCTTGTACTGCCGAAGATATGTCGATACAAACTGAATACGCAAAACATCAACAAAATTTAGCGCGTTTTAAAGTTGATATCGCTTTTGTTTATAACTTCCACATTTATTCGAATTGTGCAACGAAACTTTGCAGACAGTCGCGGAGACACATGTTCTACTGAAGTACCAAGTTTCAGCAGTGCAGCTCTTGTACTGCCGGAGATATGTCGATACAAACTGAATACGAAAAATATCAACAAAATTTAGCGCGTTTTAATGTTGATATCGCTTTTGTTTATAACTTCCACATGTATTCGAATTGTGCAACGAAACTTTGCAGACAGTCGCGGAGACACATGTTCTACTGAAGTACCAAGTTTCAGAAGTGCAGCTCTTGTACTGCCGGAGATATGTCGATACAAACTGAATACGCAAAACATCAACAAAATTTAGCGCGTTTTAAAGTTGATATCGCTTTTGTTTATAACTTCCACATTTATTCGAATTGTGCAACGAAACTTTGCAGATAGTCTCGAATAGGCCTTTTATACTTAAGTACAAAGCTTCAGAAGTGCAGCTCTAGTACTGCCGGAGATATGTCGATACAAACTGAATACGCAAATTATCAACAAAATTTAGCGCGTTTTAATGTTGATATCGCTTTTGTTTATAACTTCCACATTTATTCGAATTGTGCAACGAAACTTTGCAGACAGTCTCAAATAGGCCTTTTCTACTGAAGTACCAAGTTTCAGAAGTGCAGCTCTTGTACTGCCGGAGATATGTCGATACAAACTGAATACGCAAAACATCAACAAAATTTAGCGCGTTTTAAAGTTGATATCGCTTTTGTTTATAACTTCCACATGTATTCGAATTGTGCAACGAAACTTTGCAGACAGTCGCGGAGACACATGTTCTACTGAAGTACCAAGTTTCAGAAGTGCAGCTCTTGTACTGCCGGAGATATGCGTATACAAACTGAATACGCAAAACATCAACAAAATTTAGCGCGTTTTAAAGTTGATATCGCTTTTGTTTATAACTTCCACATTTATTCGAATTGTGCAACGAAACTTTGCAGACAGTCTCGAATAGGCCTTTTCTACTGAAGTACCAAGTTTCAGACGTGCAGCTCTTGTACTGCCGGAGATATGTCGATACAAACTGAATACGCAAAACATCAACAAAATTTAGCGCGTTTTAAAGTTGATATCGCTTTTGTTTATAACTTCCACATTTATTCGAATTGTGCAACGAAACTTTGCAGACAGTCTCGAATAGGCCTCCTCTACTGAAGTACCAAGTTTCAGAAGTGCAGCTCTTGTACTGCCGGAGATATGTCGATACAAACTGAATACGCAAAACATCAACAAAATTTCGCGCGTTTTAAAGTTGATATCGCTTTTGTTTATAACTTCCACATTTATTCGAATTGTGCCACGAAACTTTGCAGACAGTCGCGGAGACACATTTTCTACTGAAGTACCAAGTTTCAGAAGTGCAGCTCTTGTACTGCCGGAGATATGTCGATACAAACTGAATACGCAAAACATCAACAAAATTTAGCGCGTTTTAAAGTTGATATCGCTTTTGTTTATAACTTCCACATTTATTCGAATTGTGCAACGAAACTTTGCAGACAGTCGCGGAGACACATGTTCTACTGAAGTACCAAGTTTCAGAAGTGCAGCTCTTGTACTGCCGGAGATATGTCGATACAAACTGAATACGAAAAACATCAACAAAATTTAGCGCGTTTTAATGTTGATATCGCTTTTCTTTATAACTTCCACATGTATTCGAATTGTGCAACGAAACTTTGCAGACAGTCGCGGAGACAGATGTTCTACTGAAGTACCAAGTTTCAGAAGTGCAGCTCTTGTACTGCCGGAGATATGTCGATACAAACTGAATACGCAAAACATCAACAAAATTTAGCGCGTTTTAAAGTTGATATCGCTTTTGTTTATAACTTCCACATTTATTCGAATTGTGCAACGAAACTTTGCAGACAGTCTCGAATAGGCCTTTTCTACTGAAGTACAAAGTTTCAGAAGTGCAGCTCTTGTACTGCCGGAGATATGTCGATACAAACTGAATACGCAAAACATCAACAAAATTTAGCGCGTTTTAAAGTTGATATCGCTTTTGTTTATAATTTCCACATTTATTCGAATTGTGCAACTAAACTTTGCAGACAGTCGCGGAGACAAATTTTCTACTGAAGTACCAAGGTTCAGAAGTGCAGCTCTTGTACTGCCGGAGATATGTCGATACAAACTGAATACGCAAAACATCAACAAAATTTAGCGCGTTTTAAAGTTGATATCGCTTTTGTTTATAACTTCCACATTTATTCGAATTGTGCAACGAAACTTTGCAGACAGTCGCGGAGACACATGTTCTACTGAAGTACCAAGTTTCAGCAGTGCAGCTCTTGTACTGCCGGAGATATGTCGATACAAACTGAATACGAAAAACATCAACAAAATTTAGCGCGTTTTAATGTTGATATCGCTTTTGTTTATAACTTCCACATGTATTCGAATTGTGCAACGAAACTTTGCAGACAGTCGCGGAGACACATGTTCTACTGAAGTACCAAGTTTCAGAAGTGCAGCTCTTGTACTGCCGGAGATATGTCGATACAAACTGAATACGCAAAACATCAACAAAATTTAGCGCGTTTTAAAGTTGATATCGCTTTTGTTTATAACTTCCACATTTATTCGAATTGTGCAACGAAACTTTGCAGATAGTCTCGAATAGGCCTTTTATACTTAAGTACAAAGCTTCAGAAGTGCAGCTCTAGTACTGCCGGAGATATGTCGATACAAACTGAATACGCAAATTATCAACAAAATTTAGCGCGTTTTAATGTTGATATCGCTTTTGTTTATAACTTCCACATTTATTCGAATTGTGCAACGAAACTTTGCAGACAGTCTCAAATAGGCCTTTTCTACTGAAGTACCAAGTTTCAGAAGTGCAGCTCTTGTACTGCCGGAGATATGTCGATACAAACTGAATACGCAAAACATCAACAAAATTTAGCGCGTTTTAAAGTTGATATCGCTTTTGTTTATAACTTCCACATGTATTCGAATTGTGCAACGAAACTTTGCAGACAGTCGCGGAGACACATGTTCTACTGAAGTACCAAGTTTCAGAAGTGCAGCTCTTGTACTGCCGGAGATATGCGTATACAAACTGAATACGCAAAACATCAACAAAATTTAGCGCGTTTTAAAGTTGATATCGCTTTTGTTTATAACTTCCACATTTATTCGAATTGTGCAACGAAACTTTGCAGACAGTCTCGAATAGGCCTTTTCTACTGAAGTACCAAGTTTCAGACGTGCAGCTCTTGTACTGCCGGAGATATGTCGATACAAACTGAATACGCAAAACATCAACAAAATTTAGCGCGTTTTAAAGTTGATATCGCTTTTGTTTATAACTTCCACATTTATTCGAATTGTGCAACGAAACTTTGCAGACAGTCTCGAATAGGCCTCCTCTACTGAAGTACCAAGTTTCAGAAGTGCAGCTCTTGTACTGCCGGAGATATGTCGATACAAACTGAATACGCAAAACATCAACAAAATTTCGCGCGTTTTAAAGTTGATATCGCTTTTGTTTATAACTTCCACATTTATTCGAATTGTGCCACGAAACTTTGCAGACAGTCGCGGAGACACATTTTCTACTGAAGTACCAAGTTTCAGAAGTGCAGCTCTTGTACTGCCGGAGATATGTCGATACAAACTGAATACGCAAAACATCAACAAAATTTAGCGCGTTTTAAAGTTGATATCGCTTTTGTTTATAACTTCCACATTTATTCGAATTGTGCAACGAAACTTTGCAGACAGTCGCGGAGACACATGTTCTACTGAAGTACCAAGTTTCAGAAGTGCAGCTCTTGTACTGCCGGAGATATGTCGATACAAACTGAATACGAAAAACATCAACAAAATTTAGCGCGTTTTAATGTTGATATCGCTTTTCTTTATAACTTCCACATGTATTCGAATTGTGCAACGAAACTTTGCAGACAGTCGCGGAGACAGATGTTCTACTGAAGTACCAAGTTTCAGAAGTGCAGCTCTTGTACTGCCGGAGATATGTCGATACAAACTGAATACGCAAAACATCAACAAAATTTAGCGCGTTTTAAAGTTGATATCGCTTTTGTTTATAACTTCCACATTTATTCGAATTGTGCAACGAAACTTTGCAGACAGTCTCGAATAGGCCTTTTCTACTGAAGTACAAAGTTTCAGAAGTGCAGCTCTTGTACTGCCGGAGATATGTCGATACAAACTGAATACGCAAAACATCAACAAAATTTAGCGCGTTTTAAAGTTGATATCGCTTTTGTTTATAATTTCCACATTTATTCGAATTGTGCAACTAAACTTTGCAGACAGTCGCGGAGACAAATTTTCTACTGAAGTACCAAGGTTCAGAAGTGCAGCTCTTGTACTGCCGGAGATATGTCGATACAAACTGAATACGCAAAACATCAACAAAATTTAGCGCGTTTTAAAGTTGATATCGCTTTTGTTTATAACTTCCACATTTATTCGAATTGTGCAACGAAACTTTGCAGATAGTCTCGAATAGGCCTTTTCTACTTAAGTACAAAGCTTCAGAAGTGCAGCTCTAGTACTGCCGGAGATATGTCGATACAAACTGAATACGCAAATTATCAACAAAATTTAGCGCGTTTTAATGTTGATATCGCTTTTGTTTATAACTTCCACATTTATTCGAATTGTGCAACGAAACTTTGCAGACAGTCTCAAATAGGCCTTTTCTACTGAAGTACCAAGTTTCAGAAGTGCAGCTCTTGTACTGCCGGAGATATGTCGATACAAACTGAATACGCAAAACATCAACAAAATTTAGCGCGTTTTAAAGTTGATATCGCTTTTGTTTATAACTTCCACATTTATTCGAATTGTGCAACGAAACTTTGCAGACAGTCTCGAATAGGCCTCCTCTACTGGATTACCAAGTTTCAGAAGTGCAGCTCTTGTACTGCCGGAGATATGTCGATACAAACTGAATACGCAAAACATCAACAAAATTTAGCGCGTTTTAAAGTTGATATCGCTTTTGTTTATAACTTTCACATTTATTCGAATTGTGCCACGAAACTTTGCAGACAGTCGCGGAGACACATGTTCTACTGAAGTACCAAGTTTCAGAAGTGCAGCTCTTGTACTGCTGGAGATATGTCGATACAAACTGAATACGCAAAACATCAACAAAATTTAGCGCGTTTTAAAGTTGATATCGCTTTTGTTTATAACTTCCACATGTATTCGAATTGTGCAACGAAACTTTGCAGACAGTCGCGGAGACACATGTTCTACTGAAGTACCAAGTTTCAGAAGTGCAGCTCTTGTACTGCCGGAGATATGCGTATACAAACTGAATACGCAAAACATCAACAAAATTTAGCGCGTTTTAAAGTTGATATCGCTTTTGTTTATAACTTCCACATTTATTCGAATTGTGCAACGAAACTTTGCAGACAGTCTCGAATAGGCCTTTTCTACTGAAGTACCAAGTTTCAGACGTGCAGCTCTTGTACTGCCGGAGATATGTCGATAGAAACTGAATACGCAAAACATCAACAAAATTTAGCGCGTTTTAAAGTTGATATCGCTTTTGTTTATAACTTCCACATTTATTCGAATTGTGCAACGAAACTTTGCAGACAGTCTCGAATAGGCCTCCTTTACTGAAGTACCAAGTTTCAGAAGTGCAGCTCTTGTACTGCCGGAGATATGTCGATACAAACTGAATACGCAAAACATCAACAAAATTTAGCGCGTTTTAAAGTTGATATCGCTTTTGTTTATAACTTCCACATTTATTCGAATTGTGCAACGAAACTTTGCAGACAGTCGCGAAGACACATTTTCTACTGAAGTACCAAGTTTCAGAAGTGCAGCTCTTGTACTGCCGGAGATATGTCGATACAAACTGAATACGCAAAACATCAACAAAATTTAGCGCGTTTTAAAGTTGATATCGCTTTTCTTTATAACTTCCACATTTATTCGAATTGTGCCACGAAACTTTGCAGACAGTCGCGGAGACACATTTTCTACTGAAGTACCAAGTTTCAGAAGTGCAGCTCTTGTACTGCCGGAGATATGTCGATACAAACTGAATACGAAAAACATCAACAAAATTTAGCGCGTTTTAAAGTTGATATCGCTTTTGTTTATAACTTCCACATGTATTCGAATTGTGCAACGAAACTTTGCAGACAGTCGCGGAGACACATGTTCTACTGAAGTACCAAGTTTCAGAAGTGCAGCTCTTGTACTGCCGGAGATATGCGTATACAAACTGAATACGCAAAACATCAACAAAATTTAGCGCGTTTTAAAGTTGATATCGCTTTTGTTTATAACTTCCACATTTATTCGAATTGTGCAACGAAACTTTGCAGACAGTCTCGAATAGGCCTTTTCTACTGAAGTACCAAGTTTCAGACGTGCAGCTCTTGTACTGCCGGAGATATGTCGATAGAAACTGAATACGCAAAACATCAACAAAATTTAGCGCGTTTTAAAGTTGATATCGCTTTTGTTTATAACTTCCACATTTATTCGAATTGTGCAACGAAACTTTGCAGACAGTCTCGAATAGGCCTCCTCTACTGAAGTACCAAGTTTCAGAAGTGCAGCTCTTGTACTGCCGGAGATATGTCGATACAAACTGAATACGCAAAACATCAACAAAATTTAGCGCGTTTTAAAGTTGATATCGCTTTTGTTTATAACTTCCACATTTATTCCAATTGTGCAACGAAACTTTGCAGACAGTCGCGAAGACACATTTTCTACTGAAGTACCAAGTTTCAGAAGTGCAGCTCTTGTACTGCCGGAGATATGTCGATACAAACTGAATACGCAAAACATCAACAAAATTTCGCGCGTTTTAAAGTTGATATCGCTTTTCTTTATAACTTCCACATTTATTCGAATTGTGCCACGAAACTTTGCAGACAGTCGCGGAGACACATTTTCTACTGAAGTACCAAGTTTCAGAAGTGCAGCTCTTGTACTGCCGGAGATATGTCGATACAAACTGAATACGAAAAACATCAACAAAATGTAGCGCGTTTTAATGTTGATATCGCTTTTTTTTATAACTTCCACATGTATTCGAATTGTGCAACGAAACTTTGCAGACAGTCGCGGAGACAGATGTTCTACTGAAGTACCAAGTTTCAGAAGTGCAGCTCTTGTACTGCCGGAGATATGTCGATACAAACTGAATACGCAAAACATCAACAAAATTTAGCGCGTTTTAAAGTTGATATCGCTTTTGTTTATAACTTCCACATTTATTCGAATTGTGCAACGAAACTTTGCAGACAGTCTCGAATAGGCCTTTTCTACTGAAGTACAAAGTTTCAGAAGTGCAGCTCTTGTACTGCCGGAGATATGTCGATACAAACTGAATACGCAAAACATCAACAAAATTTAGCGCGTTTTAAACTTGATATCGCTTTTGTTTATAATTTCCACATTTATTCGAATTGTGCAACGAAACTTTGCAGACAGTCGCGGAGACAAATTTTCTACTGAAGTACCAAGGTTCAGAAGTGCAGCTCTTGTACTGCCGGAGATATGTCGATACAAACTGAATACGCAAAACATCAACAAAATTTAGCGCGTTTTAAAGTTGATATCGCTTTTGTTTATAACTTCCACATTTATTCGAATTGTGCAACGAAACTTTGCAGACAGTCGCGGAGACACATGTTCTACTGAAGTACCAAGTTTCAGAAGTGCAGCTCTTGTACTGCCGGAGATATGCGTATACAAACTGAATACGCAAAACATCAACAAAATTTAGCGCGTTTTAAAGTTGATATCGCTTTTGCTTATAACTTCCACATTTATTCGAATTGTGCAACGAAACTTTGCAGACAGTCTCGAATAGGCCTTTTCTACTGAAGTACCAAGTTTCAGACGTGCAGCTCTTGTACTGCCGGAGATATGTCGATACAAACTGAATACGCAAAACATCAACAAAATTTAGCGCGTTTTAAAGTTGATATCGCTTTTGTTTATAACTTCCACATTTATTCGAATTGTGCAACGAAACTTTGCAGACAGTCTCGAATAGGCCTCCTCTACTGAAGTACCAAGTTTCAGAAGTGCAGCTCTTGTACTGCCGGAGATATGTCGATACAAACTGAATACGCAAAACATCAACAAAATTTAGCGCGTTTTAAAGTTGATATCGCTTTTGTTTATAACTTCCACATTTATTCGAATTGTGCAACGAAACTTTGCAGACAGTCGCGAAGACACATTTTCTACTGAAGTACCAAGTTTCAGAAGTGCAGCTCTTGTACTGCCGGAGATATGTCGATACAAACTGAATACGCAAAACATCAACAAAATTTAGCGCGCTTTAAAGTTGATATCGCTTTTGTTTATAACTTCCACATTTATTCGAATTGTGCCACGAAACTTTGCAGACAGTCGCGGAGACACATTTTCTACTGAAGTACCAAGTTTCAGAAGTGCAGCTCTTGTACTGCCGGAGATATGTCGATACAAACTGAATACGAAAAACATCAACAAAATTTAGCGCGTTTTAATGTTGATATCGCTTTTGTTTATAACTTCCACATGTATTCGAATTGTGCAACGAAACTTTGCAGACAGTCGCGGAGACAGATGTTCTACTGAAGTACCAAGTTTCAGAAGTGCAGCTCTTGTACTGCCGGAGATATGTCGATACAAACTGAATACGCAAAACATCAACAAAATTTAGCGCGTTTTAAAGTTGATATCGCTTTTGTTTATAACTTCCACATTTATTCGAATTGTGCAACGAAACTTTGCAGACAGTCTCGAATAGGCCTTTTCTACTGAAGTACAAAGTTTCAGAAGTGCAGCTCTTGTACTGCCGGAGATATGTCGATACAAACTGAATACGCAAAACATCAACAAAATTTAGCGCGTTTTAAACTTGATATCGCTTTTGTTTATAATTTCCACATTTATTCGAATTGTGCAACGAAACTTTGCAGACAGTCGCGGAGACAAATTTTCTACTGAAGTACCAAGGTTCAGAAGTGCAGCTCTTGTACTGCCGGAGATATGTTGATACAAACTGAATACGCAAAACATCAACAAAATTTAGCGCGTTTTAAAGTTGATATCGCTTTTGTTTATAACTTCCACATTTATTCGAATTGTGCAACGAAACTTTGCAGACAGTCGCGGAGACACATGTTCTACTGAAGTACCAAGTTTCAGAAGTGCAGCTCTTGTACTGCCGGAGATATGCGTATACAAACTGAATACGCAAAACATCAACAAAATTTAGCGCGTTTTAAAGTTGATATCGCTTTTGCTTATAACTTCCACATTTATTCGAATTGTGCAACGAAACTTTGCAGACAGTCTCGAATAGGCCTTTTCTACTGAAGTACCAAGTTTCAGACGTGCAGCTCTTGTACTGCCGGAGATATGTCGATACAAACTGAATACGCAAAACATCAACAAAATTTAGCGCGTTTTAAAGTTGATATCGCTTTTGTTTATAACTTCCACATTTATTCGAATTGTGCAACGAAACTTTGCAGACAGTCTCGAATAGGCCTCCTCTACTGAAGTACCAAGTTTCAGAAGTGCAGCTCTTGTACTGCCGGAGATATGTCGATACAAACTGAATACGCAAAACATCAACAAAATTTAGCGCGTTTTAAAGTTGATATCGCTTTTGTTTATAACTTCCACATTTATTCGAATTGTGCAACGAAACTTTGCAGACAGTCGCGAAGACACATTTTCTACTGAAGTACCAAGTTTCAGAAGTGCAGCTCTTGTACTGCCGGAGATATGTCGATACAAACTGAATACGCAAAACATCAACAAAATTTAGCGCGTTTTAAAGTTGATATCGCTTTTGTTTATAACTTCCACATTTATTCGAATTGTGCCACGAAACTTTGCAGACAGTCGCGGAGACACATTTTCTACTGAAGTACCAAGGTTCAGAAGTGCAGCTCTTGTACTGCCGGAGATATGTCGATACAAACTGAATACGAAAAACATCAACAAAATTTAGCGCGTTTTAATGTTGATATCGCTTTTGTTTATAACTTCCACATGTATTCGAATTGTGCAACGAAACTTTTCAGACAGTCGCGGAGACAGATGTTCTACTGAAGTACCAAGTTTCAGAAGTGCAGCTCTTGTACTGCCGGAGATATGTCGATACAAACTGAATACGCAAAACATCAACAAAATTTAGCGCGTTTTAAAGTTGATATCGCTTTTGTTTATAACTTCCACATTTATTCGAATTGTGCAACGAAACTTTGCAGACAGTCTCGAATAGGCCTTTTCTACTGAAGTACAAAGTTTCAGAAGTGCAGCTCTTGTACTGCCGGAGATATGTCGATACAAACTGAATACGCAAAACATCAACACAATTTAGCGCGTTTTAAACTTGATATCGCTTTTGTTTATAATTTCCACATTTATTCGAATTGTGCAACGAAACTTTGCAGACAGTCGCGGAGACAAATTTTCTACTGAAGTACCAAGGTTCAGAAGTGCAGCTCTTGTACTGCCGGAGATATGTCGATACAAACTGAATACGCAAAACATCAACAAAATTTAGCGCGTTTTAAAGTTGATATCGCTTTTGTTTATAACTTCCACATTTATTCGAATTGTGCAACGAAACTTTGCAGATAGTCTCGAATAGGCCTATTCTACTTAAGTACAAAGCTTCAGAAGTGCAGCTCTAGTACTGCCGGAGATATGTCGATACAAACTGAATACGCAAATTATCAACAAAATTTAGCGCGTTTTAATGTTGATATCGCTTTTGTTTATAACTTCCACATTTATTCGAATTGTGCAACGAAACTTTGCAGACAGTCTCAAATAGGCCTTTTCTACTGAAGTACCAAGTTTCAGAAGTGCAGCTCTTGTACTGCCGGAGATATGTCGATACAAACTGAATACGCAAAACATCAACAAAATTTAGCGCGTTTTAAAGTTGATATCGCTTTTGTTTATAACTTCCACATTTATTCGAATTGTGCAACGAAACTTTGCAGACAGTCTCGAATAGGCCTCCTCTACTGGAGTACCAAGTTTCAGAAGTGCAGCTCTTGTACTGCCGGAGATATGTCGATACAAACTGAATACGCAAAACATCAACAAAATTTAGCGCGTTTTAAAGTTGATATCGCTTTTGTTTATAACTTTCACATTTATTCGAATTGTGCCACGAAACTTTGCAGACAGTCGCGGAGACACATGTTCTACTGAAGTACCAAGTTTCAGAAGTGCAGCTCTTGTACTGCCGGAGATATGTCGATACAAACTGAATACGCAAAACATCAACAAAATTTAGCGCGTTTTAAAGTTGATATCGCTTGTGTTTATAACTTCCACATGTATTCGAATTGTGCAACGAAACTTTGCAGACAGTCGCGGAGACACATGTTCTACTGAAGTACCAAGTTTCAGAAGTGCAGCTCTTGTACTGCCGGAGATATGCGTATACAAACTGAATACGCAAAACATCAACAAAATTTAGCGCGTTTTAAAGTTGATATCGCTTTTGCTTATAACTTCCACATTTATTCGAATTGTGCAACGAAACTTTGCAGACAGTCTCGAATAGGCCTTTTCTACTGAAGTACCAAGTTTCAGACGTGCAGCTCTTGTACTGCCGGAGATATGTCGATACAAACTGAATACGCAAAACATCAACAAAATTTAGCGCGTTTTAAAGTTGATATCGCTTTTGTTTATAACTTCCACATTTATTCGAATTGTGCAACGAAACTTTGCAGACAGTCTCGAATAGGCCTCCTCTACTGAAGTACCAAGTTTCAGAAGTGCAGCTCTTGTACTGCCGGAGATATGTCGATACAAACTGAATACGCAAAACATCAACAAAATTTAGCGCGTTTTAAAGTTGATATCGCTTTTGTTTATAACTTCCACATTTATTCGAATTGTGCAACGAAACTTTGCAGACAGTCGCGAAGACACATTTTCTACTGAAGTACCAAGTTTCAGAAGTGCAGCTCTTGTACTGCCGGAGATATGTCGATACAAACTGAATACGCAAAACATCAACAAAATTTAGCGCGTTTTAAAGTTGATATCGTTTTTGTTTATAACTTCCACATTTATTCGAATTGTGCCATGAAACTTTGCAGACAGTCGCGGAGACACATTTTCTACTGAAGTACCAAGTTTCAGAAGTGCAGCTCTTGTACTGCCGGAGATATGTCGATACAAACTGAATACGCAAAACATCAACAAAATTTAGCGCGTTTTAAAGTTGATATCGATTTTGTTTATAACTTCCACATTTATTCGAATTGTGCAACGAAACTTTGCAGACAGTCGCGGAGACACATGTTCTACTGAAGTACCAAGTTTCAGAAGTGCAGCTCTTGTACTGCCGGAGATATGTCGATACAAACTGAATACGCAAATCATCAACAAAATTTAGCGCGTTTTAAAGTTGATATCGCTTTTGTTTATAACTTCCACATTTATTCGAATTATGCAACGAAACTTTGCAGACAGTCTCGAATAGGCCTCCTCTACTGAAGTACCAAGTTTCAGACGTGCAGCTCTTGTACTGCCGGAGATATGTCGATACAAACTGAATACGCAAAACATCAACAAAATTTAGCGCGTTTTAAAGTTGATATCGCTTTTGTTTATAACTTCCACATTTATTCGAATTGTGCAACGAAACTTTGCAGATAGTCTCGAATAGGCCTTTTCTACTTAAGTACAAAGCTTCAAAAGTGCAGCTCTAGTACTGCCGGAGATATGTCGATACAAACTGAATACGCAAATTATCAACAAAATTTAGCGCGTTTTAATGTTGATATCGCTTTTGTTTATAACTTCCACATTTATTCGAATTGTGCAACGAAACTTTGCAGACAGTCTCAAATAGGCCTTTTCTACTGAAGTACCAAGTTTCAGAAGTGCAGCTATTGTACTGCCGGAGATATGTCGATACAAACTGAATACGCAAAACATCAACAAAATTTAGCGCGTTTTAAAGTTGATATCGCTTTTGTTTATAACTTCCACATTTATTCGAATTGTGCAACGAAACTTTGCAGACAGTCTCGAATAGGCCTCCTCTACTGGAGTACCAAGTTTCAGAAGTGCAGCTCTTGTACTGCCGGAGATATGTCGATACAAACTGAATACGCAAAACATCAACAAAATTTAGCGCGTTTTAAAGTTGATATCGCTTTTGTTTATAACTTCCACATTTATTCGAATTGTGCAACGAAACTTTGCAGACAGTCGCGAAGACACATTTTCTACTGAAGTACCAAGTTTCAGAAGTGCAGCTCTTGTACTGCCGGAGATATGTCGATACAAACTGAATACGCAAAACATCAACAAAATTTAGCGCGTTTTAAAGTTGATATCGTTTTTGTTTATAACTTCCACATTTATTCGAATTGTGCCATGAAACTTTGCAGACAGTCGCGGAGACACATTTTCTACTGAAGTACCAAGTTTCAGAAGTGCAGCTCTTGTACTGCCGGAGATATGTCGATACAAACTGAATACGCAAAACATCAACAAAATTTAGCGCGTTTTAAAGTTGATATCGATTTTGTTTATAACTTCCACATTTATTCGAATTGTGCAACGAAACTTTGCAGACAGTCGCGGAGACACATGTTCTACTGAAGTACCAAGTTTCAGAAGTGCAGCTCTTGTACTGCCGGAGATATGTCGATACAAACTGAATACGCAAATCATCAACAAAATTTAGCGCGTTTTAAAGTTGATATCGCTTTTGTTTATAACTTCCACATTTATTCGAATTATGCAACGAAACTTTGCAGACAGTCTCGAATAGGCCTCCTCTACTGAAGTACCAAGTTTCAGACGTGCAGCTCTTGTACTGCCGGAGATATGTCGATACAAACTGAATACGCAAAACATCAACAAAATTTAGCGCGTTTTAAAGTTGATATCGCTTTTGTTTATAACTTCCACATTTATTCGAATTGTGCAACGAAACTTTGCAGATAGTCTCGAATAGGCCTTTTCTACTTAAGTACAAAGCTTCAAAAGTGCAGCTCTAGTACTGCCGGAGATATGTCGATACAAACTGAATACGCAAATTATCAACAAAATTTAGCGCGTTTTAATGTTGATATCGCTTTTGTTTATAACTTCCACATTTATTCGAATTGTGCAACGAAACTTTGCAGACAGTCTCAAATAGGCCTTTTCTACTGAAGTACCAAGTTTCAGAAGTGCAGCTATTGTACTGCCGGAGATATGTCGATACAAACTGAATACGCAAAACATCAACAAAATTTAGCGCGTTTTAAAGTTGATATCGCTTTTGTTTATAACTTTCACATTTATTCGAATTGTGCCACGAAACTTTGCAGACAGTCGCGGAGACACATGTTCTACTGAAGTACCAAGTTTCAGAAGTGCAGCTCTTGTACTGCCGGAGATATGTCGATACAAACTGAATACGCAAAACATCAACAAAATTTAGCGCGTTTTAAAGTTGATATCGCTTGTGTTTATAACTTCCACATGTATTCGAATTGCGCAACGAAACTTTGCAGACAGTCGCGGAGACACATGTTCTACTGAAGTACCAAGTTTCAGAAGTGCAGCTCTTGTACTGCCGGAGATATGCGTATACAAACTGAATACGCAAAACATCAACAAAATTTAGCGCGTTTTAAAGTTGATATCGCTTTTGCTTATAACTTCCACATTTATTCGAATTGTGCAACGAAACTTTGCAGACAGTCTCGAATAGGCCTTTTCTACTGAAGTACCAAGTTTCAGACGTGCAGCTCTTGTACTGCCGGAGATATGTCGATACAAACTGAATACGCAAAACATCAACAAAATTTAGCGCGTTTTAAAGTTGATATCGCTTTTGTTTATAACTTCCACATTTATTCGAATTGTGCAACGAAACTTTGCAGACAGTCTCGAATAGGCCTCCTCTACTGAAGTACCAAGTTTCAGAAGTGCAGCTCTTGTACTGCCGGAGATATGTCGATACAAACTGAATACGCAAAACATCAACAAAATTTAGCGCGTTTTAAAGTTGATATCGCTTTTGTTTATAACTTCCACATTTATTCGAATTGTGCAACGAAACTTTGCAGACAGTCGCGAAGACACATTTTCTACTGAAGTACCAAGTTTCAGAAGTGCAGCTCTTGTACTGCCGGAGATATGTCGATACAAACTGAATACGCAAAACATCAACAAAATTTAGCGCGTTTTAAAGTTGATATCGCTTTTGTTTATAACTTCCACATTTATTCGAATTGTGCCACGAAACTTTGCAGACAGTCGCGGAGACACATTTTCTACTGAAGTACCAAGTTTCAGAAGTGCAGCTCTTGTACTGCCGGAGATATGTCGATACAAACTGAATACGCAAAACATCAACAAAATTTAGCGCGTTTTAAAGTTGATATCGATTTTGTTTATAACTTCCACATTTATTCGAATTGTGCAACGAAACTTTGCAGACAGTCGCGGAGACACATGTTCTACTGAAGTACCAAGTTTCAGAAGTGCAGCTCTTGTACTGCCGGAGATATGTCGATACAAACTGAATACGCAAATCATCAACAAAATTTAGCGCGTTTTAAAGTTGATATCGCTTTTGTTTATAACTTCCACATTTATTCGAATTATGCAACGAAACTTTGCAGACAGTCTCGAATAGGCCTCCTCTACTGAAGTACCAAGTTTCAGACGTGCAGCTCTTGTACTGCCGGAGATATGTCGATACAAACTGAATACGCAAAACATCAACAAAATTTAGCGCGTTTTTAAGTTGATATCGCTTTTGTTTATAACTTCCACATTTATTCGAATTGTGCAACGAAACTTTGCAGACAGTCGCGGAGACACGTTTTCTACTGAAGTACAAAGTTTCAGAAGTGCAGCTCTTGTACTGCCGGAGATATGTCGATACAAACTGAATACGCAAAACATCAACAAAATTTCGCGCGTTTTAAAGTTGATATCGCTTTTGTTTATAACTTCCACATTTATTCGAATTGTGCAACGAAACTTTGCAGACAGTCTCGAATAGGCCTTTTCTACTGAAGTACCTAGTTTCAGACGTGCAGCTCTTGTACTGCCGGAGATATGTCGATACAAACTGAATACGCAAAACATCAACAAAATTTAGCGCGTTTTAAAGTTGATATCGCTTTTGTTTATAACTTCCACATTTATTCGAATTGTGCAACGAAACTTTGCAGACAGTCGCGAAGACACATTTTCTACTGAAGTACCAAGGTTCAGAAGTGCAGCTCTTGTACTGCCGGAGATATGTCGATACAAACTGAATACGCAAAACATCAACAAAATTTAGCGCGTTTTAAAGTTGATATCGCTTTTGTTTATAACTTCCACATGTATTCGAATTGTGCAACGAAACTTTGCAGACAGTCGCGGAGACACATGTTCTACTGAAGTACCAAGTTTCAGAAGTGCAGCTCTTTTACTGCCGGAGATATGCGTATACAAACTGAATACGCAAAACATCAACAAAATTTAGCGCGTTTTAAAGTTGATATCGCTTTTGCTTATAACTTCCACATTTATTCGAATTGTGCAACGAAACTTTGCAGACAGTCTCGAATAGGCCTTTTCTACTGAAGTACGAAGTTTCAGACGTGCAGCTTTTGTACTGCCGGAGATATGTCGATACAAACTGAATACGCAAAACATCAACAAAATTTAGCGCGTTTTAAAGTTGATATCGCTTTTGTTTATAACTTCCACATTTATTCGAATTGTGCAACGAAACTTTGCAGACAGTCTCGAATAGGCCTCCTCTACTGAAGTACCAAGTTTCAGAAGTGCAGCTCTTGTACTGCCGGAGATATGTCGATACAAACTGAATACGCAAAACATCAACAAAATTTAGCGCGTTTTAAAGTTGATATCGCTTTTGTTTATAACTTCCACATTTATTCGAATTGTGCAACGAAACTTTGCAGACAGTCGCGAAGACACATTTTCTACTGAAGTACCAAGTTTCAGAAGTGCAGCTCTTGTACTGCCGGAGATATGTCGATACAAACTGAATACGCAAAACATCAACAAAATTTAGCGCGTTTTAAAGTTGATATCGCTTTTGTTTATAACTTCCACATTTATTCGAATTGTGCCACGAAACTTTGCAGACAGTCGCGGAGACACATTTTCTACTGAAGTACCAAGTTTCAGAAGTGCAGCTCTTGTACTGCCGGAGATATGTCGATACAAACTGAATACGCAAAACATCAACAAAATTTAGCGCGTTTTAAAGTTGATATCGATTTTGTTTATAACTTCCACATTTATTCGAATTGTGCAACGAAACTTTGCAGACAGTCGCGGAGACACATGTTCTACTGAAGTACCAAGTTTCAGAAGTGCAGCTCTTGTACTGCCGGAGATATGTCGATACAAACTGAATACGCAAATCATCAACAAAATTTAGCGCGTTTTAAAGTTGATATCGCTTTTGTTTATAACTTCCACATTTATTCGAATTATGCAACGAAACTTTGCAGACAGTCTCGAATAGGCCTCCTCTACTGAAGTACCAAGTTTCAGACGTGCAGCTCTTGTACTGCCGGAGATATGTCGATACAAACTGAATACGCAAAACATCAACAAAATTTAGCGCGTTTTTAAGTTGATATCGCTTTTGTTTATAACTTCCACATTTATTCGAATTGTGCAACGAAACTTTGCAGACAGTCGCGGAGACACGTTTTCTACTGAAGTACAAAGTTTCAGAAGTGCAGCTCTTGTACTGCCGGAGATATGTCGATACAAACTGAATACGCAAAACATCAACAAAATTTCGCGCGTTTTAAAGTTGATATCGCTTTTGTTTATAACTTCCACATTTATTCGAATTGTGCAACGAAACTTTGCAGACAGTCTCGAATAGGCCTTTTCTACTGAAGTACCTAGTTTCAGACGTGCAGCTCTTGTACTGCCGGAGATATGTCGATACAAACTGAATACGCAAAACATCAACAAAATTTAGCGCGTTTTAAAGTTGATATCGCTTTTGTTTATAACTTCCACATTTATTCGAATTGTGCAACGAAACTTTGCAGACAGTCGCGAAGACACATTTTCTACTGAAGTACCAAGGTTGAGAAGTGCAGCTCTTGTACTGCCGGAGATATGTCGATACAAACTGAATACGCAAAACATCAACAAAATTTAGCGCGTTTTAAAGTTGATATCGCTTTTGTTTATAACTTCCACATGTATTCGAATTGTGCAACGAAACTTTGCAGACAGTCGCGGAGACACATGTTCTACTGAAGTACCAAGTTTCAGAAGTGCAGCTCTTTTACTGCCGGAGATATGCGTATACAAACTGAATACGCAAAACATCAACAAAATTTAGCGCGTTTTAAAGTTGATATCGCTTTTGCTTATAACTTCCACATTTATTCGAATTGTGCAACGAAACTTTGCAGACAGTCTCGAATAGGCCTTTTCTACTGAAGTACCAAGTTTCAGACGTGCAGCTCTTGTACTGCCGGAGATATGTCGATACAAACTGAATACGCAAAACATCAACAAAATTTAGCGCGTTTTAAAGTTGATATCGCTTTTGTTTATAACTTCCACATTTATTCGAATTGTGCAACGAAACTTTGCAGACAGTCGCGGAGACACATGTTCTACTGAAGTACCAAGTTTCAGAAGTGCAGCTCTTGTACTGCCGGAGATATGTCGATACAAACTGAATACGCAAAACATCAACAAAATTTAGCGCGTTTTTAAGTTGATATCGCTTTTGTTTATAACTTCCACATTTATTCGAATTGTGCAACGAAACTTTGCAGACAGTCTCGAATAGGCCTCCTCTACTGCAGTACCAAGTTTCAGAAGTGCAGCTCTTGTACTGCCGGAGATATGTCGATACAAACTGAATACGCAAAACATCAACAAAATTTAGCGCGTTTTAAAGTTGATATCGCTTTTGTTTATAACTTCCACATTTATTCGAATTGTGCAACGAAACTTTGCAGACAGTCGCGGAGACACGTTTTCTACTGAAGTACAAAGTTTCAGAAGTGCAGCTCTTGTACTGCCGGAGATATGCCGATACAAACTGAATACGCAAAACATCAACAAAATTTCGCGCGTTTTAAAGTTGATATCGCTTTTGTTTATAACTTCCACATTTATTCGAATTGTGCAACGAAACTTTGCAGACAGTCTCGAATAGGCCTTTTCTACTGAAGTACCTAGTTTCAGACGTGCAGCTCTTGTACTGCCGGGGATATGTCGATACAAACTGAATACGCAAAACATCAACAAAATTTAGCGCGTTTTAAAGTTGATATCGCTTTTGTTTATAACTTCCACATTTATTCGAATTGTGCAACGAAACTTTGCAGACAGTCGCGGAGACACATGTTCTACTGGAGTACCAAGTTTCAGAAGTGCAGCTCTTGTACTGCCGGAGATATGTCGATACAAACTGAATACGCAAAACATCAACAAAATTTAGCGCGTTTTAAAGTTGATATCGCTTTTGTTTATAACTTCCACATTTATTCGAATTGTGCAACGAAACTTTGCAGACAGTCGCGAAGACACATTTTCTACTGAAGTACCAAGGTTCAGAAGTGCAGCTCTTGTACTGCCGGAGATATGTCGATACAAACTGAATACGCAAAACATCAACAAAATTTAGCGCGTTTTAAAGTTGATATCGCTTTTGTTTTTAACTTCCACATTTATTCGAATTGTGCAACGAAACTTTGCAGACAGTCGCGGAGACACATTTTCTACTGAAGTACCAAGTTTCAGAAGTGCAGCTCTTGTACTGCCGGAGATATGTCGATACAAACTGAATACGCAAAATATCAACAAAATTTAGCGCGTTTTAAAGTTGATATCGCTTTTGTTTATAACTTCCACATTTATTCGAATTGTGCAACGAAACTTTGCAGACAGTCGCGGAGACACATGTTCTACTGAAGTACCAAGTTTCAGAAGTGCAGCTCTTGTACTGCCGGAGATATGTCGATACAAACTGAATACGCAAAACATCAACAAAATTTAGCGCGTTTTAAAGTTGATATCGCTTTTGTTTATAACTTCCACATTTATTCGAATTGTGCAACGAAACTTTGCAGACAGTCGCGAAGACACATTTTCTACTGAAGTACCAAGTTTCAGAAGTGCAGCTCTTGTACTGCCGGAGATATGTCGATACAAACTGAATACGCAAAACATCAACAAAATTTCGCGCGTTTTAAAGTTGATATCGCTTTTGTTTATAACTTCCACATTTATTCGAATTGTGCAACGAAACTTTGCAGACAGTCGCGGAGACACATTTTCTACTGAAGTACCAAGTTTCAGAAGTGCAGCTCTTGTACTGCCGGAGATATGTCGATACAAACTGAATACGCAAAACATCAACAAAATTTAGCGCGTTTTAAAGTTGATATCGCTTTTGTTTATAACTTCCACATTTATTCGAATTGTGCAACGAAACTTTGCAGACAGTCGCGGAGACACATGTTCTACTGAAGTACCTAGTTTCAGAAGTGCAGCTCTTGTACTGCCGGAGATATGTCGATACAAACTGAATACGCAAAACATCAACAAAATTTCGCGCGTTTTAAAGTTGATATCGCTTTTGTTTATAACTTCCACATTTATTCGAATTGTGCAACGAAACTTTGCAGACAGTCTCGAATAGGCCTTTTCTACTGAAGTACCTAGTTTCAGACGTGCAGCTCTTGTACTGCCGGAGATATGTCGATACAAACTGAATACGCAAAACATCAACAAAATTTAGCGCGTTTTAAAGTTGATATCGCTTTTGTTTATAACTTCCACATTTATTCGAATTGTGCAACGAAACTTTGCAGACAGTCGCGGAGACACATGTTCTACTGAAGTACCAAGTTTCAGAAGTGCAGCTCTTGTACTGCTGGAGATATGTCGATACAAACTGAATACGCAAAACATCAACAAAATTTAGCGCGTTTTAAAGTTGATATCGCTTTTGTTTATAACTTCCACATTTATTCGAATTGTGCAACGAAACTTTGCAGACAGTCGCGAAGACACATTTTCTACTGAAGTACCAAGGTTCAGAAGTGCAGCTCTTGTACTGCCGGAGATATGTCGATACAAACTGAATACGCAAAACATCAACAAAATTTAGCGCGTTTTAAAGTTGATATCGCTTTTGTTTATAACTTCCACATTTATTCGAATTGTGCAACGAAACTTTGCAGACAGTCGCGAAGACACATTTTCTACTGAAGTACCAAGTTTCAGAAGTGCAGCTCTTGTACTGCCGGAGATATTTCGATACAAACTGAATACGCAAAACATCAACAAAATTTCGCGCGTTTTAAAGTTGATATCGCTTTTGTTTATAACTTCCACATTTATTCGAATTGTGCAACGAAACTTTGCAGACAGTCGCGGAGACACATGTTCTACTGAAGTACCAAGTTTCAGAAGTGCAGCTCTTGTACTGCCGGAGATATGTCGATACAAACTGAATACGCAAAACACCAACAAAATTTAGCGCGTTTTACTGTTAATATCGCTTTTGTTTATAACTTCCACATTTATTCGAATTGTGCAACGAAACTTTGCAGACAGTCTGAAATAGGCCTTTTCTACTGAAGTACCAAGTTTCAGAAGTGCAGCTCTTGTACTGCCGGAGATCTGTCGATACAAACTGAATACGCAAAACATCAACAAAATTTAGCGCGTTTTAAAGTTGATATCGCTTTTGTTTATAACTTCCACATTTATTCGAATTGTGCCACGAAACTTTGCAGACAGTCGCGGAGACACATGTTCTACTGAAGTACCTAGTTTCAGAAGTGCAGCTCTTGTACTGCCGGAGATATGTCGATACAAACTGAATACGCAAAACATCAACAAAATTTAGCGCGTTTTAAAGTTGATATCGCTTTTGTTTATAACTTCCACATTTATTCGAATTGTGCAACGAAACTTTGCAGACAGTCTCGAATAGGCCTTTTCTACTGAAGTACAAAGTTTCAGAAGTGCAGCTCTTGTACTGCCGGAGATATGTCGATACAAACTGAATACGCAAAACATCAACAAAATTTAGCGCGTTTTAAAGTTGATATCGCTTTTGTTTATAACTTCCACATTTATTCGAATTGTGCAACGAAACTTTGCAGACAGTCTCGAATAGGCCTTTTCTACTGAAGTACAAAGTTTCAGAAGTGCAGCTCTTGTACTGCCGGAGATATGTCGATACAAACTGAATACGCAAAACATCAACAAAATTTAGCGCGTTTTAAAGTTGATATCGCTTTTGTTTATAACTTCCACATTTATTCGAATTGTGCAACGAAACTTTGCAGACAGTCGCGGAGACACAGTTTCTACTGAAGTACCAAGTTTCAGAAGTGCAGCTCTTGTACTGCCGGAGATATTTCGATACAAACTGAATACGCAAAACATCAACAAAATTTAGCGCGTTTTAAAGTTGATATCGCTTTTGTTTATAACTTCCACATTTATTCGAATTGTGCAACGAAACTTTGCAGACAGTCGCGGAGACACATGTTCTACTGAAGTACCAAGTTTCAGAAGTGCAGCTCTTGTACTGCCGGAGATATGTCGATACAAACTGAATACGCAAAACATCAACAAAATTTAGCGCGTTTTAAAGTTGATATCGCTTTTGTTTATAACTTCCACATTTATTCGAATTGTGCAACGAAACTTTGCAGACAGTCGCGAAGACACATTTTCTACTGAAGTACCAAGGTTGAGAAGTGCAGCTCTTGTACTGCCGGAGATATGTCGATACAAACTGAATACGCAAAACATCAACAAAATTTAGCGCGTTTTAAAGTTGATATCGCTTTTGTTTATAACTTCCACATTTATTCGAATTGTGCAACGAAACTTTGCAGACAGTCGCGGAGACACATTTTCTACTGAAGTACCAAGTTTCAGAAGTGCAGCTCTTGTACTGCCGGAGATATGTCGATACAAACTGAATACGCAAAACATCAACAAAATTTAGCGCGTTTTAAAGTTGATATCGCTTTTGTTTATAACTTCCACATTTATTCGAATTGTGCAACGAAACTTTGCAGACAGTCGCGGAGACACATGTTCTACTGAAGTACCAAGTTTCAGAAGTGCAGCTCTTGTACTGCCGGAGATATGTCGATACAAACTGAATACGCAAAACATCAACAAAATTTCGCGCGTTTTAAAGTTGATATCGCTTTTGTTTATAACTTCCACATTTATTCGAATTGTGCAACGAAACTTTGCAGACAGTCTCGAATAGGCCTTTTCTACTGAAGTACCTAGTTTCAGACGTGCAGCTCTTGTACTGCCGGAGATATGTCGATACAAACTGAATACGCAAAACATCAACAAAATTTAGCGCGTTTTAAAGTTGATATCGCTTTTGTTTATAACTTCCACATTTATTCGAATTGTGCAACGAAACTTTGCAGACAGTCGCGAAGACACATTTTCTACTGAAGTACCAAGGTTCAGAAGTGCAGCTCTTGTACTGCCGGAGATATGTCGATACAAACTGAATACGCAAAACATCAACAAAATTTAGCGCGTTTTAAAGTTGATATCGCTTTTGTTTATAACTTCCACATGTATTCGAATTGTGCAACGAAACTTTGCAGACAGTCGCGGAGACACATGTTCTACTGAAGTACCAAGTTTCAGAAGTGCAGCTCTTTTACTGCCGGAGATATGCGTATACAAACTGAATACGCAAAACATCAACAAAATTTAGCGCGTTTTAAAGTTGATATCGCTTTTGCTTATAACTTCCACATTTATTCGAATTGTGCAACGAAACTTTGCAGACAGTCTCGAATAGGCCTTTTCTACTGAAGTACCAAGTTTCAGACGTGCAGCTCTTGTACTGCCGGAGATATGTCGATACAAACTGAATACGCAAAACATCAACAAAATTTAGCGCGTTTTAAAGTTGATATCGCTTTTGTTTATAACTTCCACATTTATTCGAATTGTGCAACGAAACTTTGCAGACAGTCGCGGAGACACATGTTCTACTGAAGTACCAAGTTTCAGAAGTGCAGCTCTTGTACTGCCGGAGATATGTCGATACAAACTGAATACGCAAAACATCAACAAAATTTAGCGCGTTTTTAAGTTGATATCGCTTTTGTTTATAACTTCCACATTTATTCGAATTGTGCAACGAAACTTTGCAGACAGTCTCGAATAGGCCTCCTCTACTGCAGTACCAAGTTTCAGAAGTGCAGCTCTTGTACTGCCGGAGATATGTCGATACAAACTGAATACGCAAAACATCAACAAAATTTAGCGCGTTTTAAAGTTGATATCGCTTTTGTTTATAACTTCCACATTTATTCGAATTGTGCAACGAAACTTTGCAGACAGTCGCGGAGACACGTTTTCTACTGAAGTACAAAGTTTCAGAAGTGCAGCTCTTGTACTGCCGGAGATATGCCGATACAAACTGAATACGCAAAACATCAACAAAATTTAGCGCGTTTTAAAGTTGATATCGCTTTTGTTTATAACTTCCACATTTATTCGAATTGTGCAACGAAACTTTGCAGACAGTCTCGAATAGGCCTTTTCTACTGAAGTACCTAGTTTCAGACGTGCAGCTCTTGTACTGCCGGAGATATGTCGATACAAACTGAATACGCAAAACATCAACAAAATTTAGCGCGTTTTAAAGTTGATATCGCTTTTGTTTATAACTTCCACATTTATTCGAATTGTGCAACGAAACTTTGCAGACAGTCGCGGAGACACATGTTCTACTGGAGTACCAAGTTTCAGAAGTGCAGCTCTTGTACTGCCGGAGATATGTCGATACAAACTGAATACGCAAAACATCAACAAAATTTAGCGCGTTTTAAAGTTGATATCGCTTTTGTTTATAACTTCCACATTTATTCGAATTGTGCAACGAAACTTTGCAGACAGTCGCGAAGACACATTTTCTACTGAAGTACCAAGGTTCAGAAGTGCAGCTCTTGTACTGCCGGAGATATGTCGATACAAACTGAATACGCAAAACATCAACAAAATTTAGCGCGTTTTAAAGTTGATATCGCTTTTGTTTTTAACTTCCACATTTATTCGAATTGTGCAACGAAACTTTGCAGACAGTCGCGGAGACACATTTTCTACTGAAGTACCAAGTTTCAGAAGTGCAGCTCTTGTACTGCCGGAGATATGTCGATACAAACTGAATACGCAAAACATCAACAAAATTTAGCGCGTTTTAAAGTTGATATCGCTTTTGTTTATAACTTCCACATTTATTCGAATTGTGCAACGAAACTTTGCAGACAGTCGCGGAGACACATGTTCTACTGAAGTACCAAGTTTCAGAAGTGCAGCTCTTGTACTGCCGGAGATATGTCGATACAAACTGAATACGCAAAACATCAACAAAATTTAGCGCGTTTTAAAGTTGATATCGCTTTTGTTTATAACTTCCACATTTATTCGAATTGTGCAACGAAACTTTGCAGACAGTCGCGAAGACACATTTTCTACTGAAGTACCAAGTTTCAGAAGTGCAGCTCTTGTACTGCCGGAGATATGTCGATACAAACTGAATACGCAAAACATCAACAAAATTTCGCGCGTTTTAAAGTTGATATCGCTTTTGTTTATAACTTCCACATTTATTCGAATTGTGCAACGAAACTTTGCAGACAGTCGCGGAGACACATTTTCTACTGAAGTACCAAGTTTCAGAAGTGCAGCTCTTGTACTGCCGGAGATATGTCGATACAAACTGAATACGCAAAACATCAACAAAATTTAGCGCGTTTTAAAGTTGATATCGCTTTTGTTTATAACTTCCACATTTATTCGAATTGTGCAACGAAACTTTGCAGACAGTCGCGGAGACACATGTTCTACTGAAGTACCTAGTTTCAGAAGTGCAGCTCTTGTACTGCCGGAGATATGTCGATACAAACTGAATACGCAAAACATCAACAAAATTTCGCGCGTTTTAAAGTTGATATCGCTTTTGTTTATAACTTCCACATTTATTCGAATTGTGCAACGAAACTTTGCAGACAGTCTCGAATAGGCCTTTTCTACTGAAGTACCTAGTTTCAGACGTGCAGCTCTTGTACTGCCGGAGATATGTCGATACAAACTGAATACGCAAAACATCAACAAAATTTAGCGCGTTTTAAAGTTGATATCGCTTTTGTTTATAACTTCCACATTTATTCGAATTGTGCAACGAAACTTTGCAGACAGTCGCGGAGACACATGTTCTACTGAAGTACCAAGTTTCAGAAGTGCAGCTCTTGTACTGCTGGAGATATGTCGATACAAACTGAATACGCAAAACATCAACAAAATTTAGCGCGTTTTAAAGTTGATATCGCTTTTGTTTATAACTTCCACATTTATTCGAATTGTGCAACGAAACTTTGCAGACAGTCGCGAAGACACATTTTCTACTGAAGTACCAAGGTTCAGAAGTGCAGCTCTTGTACTGCCGGAGATATGTCGATACAAACTGAATACGCAAAACATCAACAAAATTTAGCGCGTTTTTAAGTTGATATCGCTTTTGTTTATAACTTCCACATTTATTCGAATTGTGCAACGAAACTTTGCAGACAGTCGCGAAGACACATTTTCTACTGAAGTACCAAGTTTCAGAAGTGCAGCTCTTGTACTGCCGGAGATATTTCGATACAAACTGAATACGCAAAACATCAACAAAATTTCGCGCGTTTTAAAGTTGATATCGCTTTTGTTTATAACTTCCACATTTATTCGAATTGTGCAACGAAACTTTGCAGACAGTCGCGGAGACACATGTTCTACTGAAGTACCAAGTTTCAGAAGTGCAGCTCTTGTACTGCCGGAGATATGTCGATACAAACTGAATACGCAAAACACCAACAAAATTTAGCGCGTTTTACTATTAATATCGCTTTTGTTTATAACTTCCACATTTATTCGAATTGTGCAACGAAACTTTGCAGACAGTCTGAAATAGGCCTTTTCTACTGAAGTACCAAGTTTCAGAAGTGCAGCTCTTGTACTGCCGGAGATCTGTCGATACAAACTGAATACGCAAAACATCAACAAAATTTAGCGCGTTTTAAAGTTGATATCGCTTTTGTTTATAACTTCCACATTTATTCGAATTGTGCCACGAAACTTTGCAGACAGTCGCGGAGACACATGTTCTACTGAAGTACCAAGTTTCAGAAGTGCAGCTCTTGTACTGCCGGAGATATGTCGATACAAACTGAATACGCAAAACATCAACAAAATTTAGCGCGTTTTAAAGTTGATATCGCTTTTGTTTATAACTTCCACATTTATTCGAATTGTGCAACGAAACTTTGCAGACAGTCTCGAATAGGCCTTTTCTACTGAAGTACAAAGTTTCAGAAGTGCAGCTCTTGTACTGCCGGAGATATGTCGATACAAACTGAATACGCAAAACATCAACAAAATTTAGCGCGTTTTAAAGTTGATATCGCTTTTGTTTATAACTTCCACATTTATTCGAATTGTGCAACGAAACTTTGCAGACAGTCTCGAATAGGCCTTTTCTACTGAAGTACAAAGTTTCAGAAGTGCAGCTCTTGTACTGCCGGAGATATGTCGATACAAACTGAATACGCAAAACATCAACAAAATTTAGCGCGTTTTAAAGTTGATATCGCTTTTGTTTATAACTTCCACATTTATTCGAATTGTGCAACGAAACTTTGCAGACAGTCGCGGAGACACAGTTTCTACTGAAGTACCAAGTTTCAGAAGTGCAGCTCTTGTACTGCCGGAGATATGTCGATACAAACTGAATACGCAAAACATCAACAAAATTTAGCGCGTTTTAAAGTTGATATCGCTTTTGTTTATAACTTCCACATTTATTCGAATTGTGCAACGAAACTTTGCAGACAGTCGCGGAGACACATGTTCTACTGAAGTACCAAGTTTCAGAAGTGCAGCTCTTGTACTGCCGGAGATATGTCGATACAAACTGAATACGCAAAACATCAACAAAATTTAGCGCGTTTTAAAGTTGATATCGCTTTTGTTTATAACTTCCACATTTATTCGAATTGTGCAACGAAACTTTGCAGACAGTCGCGAAGACACATTTTCTACTGAAGTACCAAGGTTGAGAAGTGCAGCTCTTGTACTGCCGGAGATATGTCGATACAAACTGAATACGCAAAACATCAACAAAATTTAGCGCGTTTTAAAGTTGATATCGCTTTTGTTTATAACTTCCACATTTATTCCAATTGTGCAACGAAACTTTGCAGACAGTCGCGGAGACACATTTTCTACTGAAGTACCAAGTTTCAGAAGTGCAGCTCTTGTACTGCCGGAGATATGTCGATACAAACTGAATACGCAAAACATCAACAAAATTTAGCGCGTTTTAAAGTTGATATCGCTTTTGTTTATAACTTCCACATTTATTCGAATTGTGCAACGAAACTTTGCAGACAGTCGCGGAGACACATGTTCTACTGAAGTACCAAGTTTCAGAAGTGCAGCTCTTGTACTGCCGGAGATATGTCGATACAAACTGAATACGCAAAACATCAACAAAATTTAGCGCGTTTTAAAGTTGATATCGCTTTTGTTTATAACTTCCACATTTATTCGAATTGTGCAACGAAACTTTGCAGACAGTCGCGGAGACACATCTTCTACTGAAGTACCTAGTTTCAGAAGTGCAGCTCTTGTACTGCCGGAGATATGTCGATACAAACTGAATACGCAAAACATCAACAAAATTTAGCGCGTTTTAAAGTTGATATCGCTTTTGTTTATAACTTCCACATTTATTCGAATTGTGCAACGAAACTTTGCAGACAGTCTCGAATAGGCCTTTTCTACTGAAGTACCTAGTTTCAGACGTGCAGCTCTTGTACTGCCGGAGATATGTCGATACAAACTGAATACGCAAAACATCAACAAAATTTAGCGCGTTTTAAAGTTGATATCGCTTTTGTTTATAACTTCCACATTTATTCGAATTGTGCAACGAAACTTTGCAGACAGTCGCGGAGACACATGTTCTACTGAAGTACCAAGTTTCAGAAGTGCAGCTGTTGTACTGCCGGAGATATGTCGATACAAACTGAATACGCAAAACATCAACAAAATTTAGCGCGTTTTAAAGTTGATATCGCTTTTGTTTATAACTTCCACATTTATTCGAATTGTGCAACGAAACTTTGCAGACAGTCGCGGAGACACAGTTTCTACTGAAGTACCAAGTTTCAGAAGTGCAGCTCTTGTACTGCCGGAGATATGTCGATACAAACTGAATACGCAAAACATCAACAAAATTTAGCGCGTTTTAAAGTTGATATCGCTTTTGTTTATAACTTCCACATTTATTCGAATTGTGCAACGAAACTTTGCAGACAGTCGCGGAGACACATGTTCTACTGAAGTACCAAGTTTCAGAAGTGCAGCTCTTGTACTGCCGGAGATATGTCGATACAAACTGAATACGCAAAACATCAACAAAATTTAGCGCGTTTTAAAGTTGATATCGCTTTTGTTTATAACTTCCACATTTATTCGAATTGTGCAACGAAACTTTGCAGACAGTCGCGAAGACACATTTTCTACTGAAGTACCAAGGTTGAGAAGTGCAGCTCTTGTACTGCCGGAGATATGTCGATACAAACTGAATACGCAAAACATCAACAAAATTTAGCGCGTTTTAAAGTTGATATCGCTTTTGTTTATAACTTCCACATTTATTCCAATTGTGCAACGAAACTTTGCAGACAGTCGCGGAGACACATTTTCTACTGAAGTACCAAGTTTCAGAAGTGCAGCTCTTGTACTGCCGGAGATATGTCGATACAAACTGAATACGCAAAACATCAACAAAATTTAGCGCGTTTTAAAGTTGATATCGCTTTTGTTTATAACTTCCACATTTATTCGAATTGTGCAACGAAACTTTGCAGACAGTCGCGGAGACACATGTTCTACTGAAGTACCAAGTTTCAGAAGTGCAGCTCTTGTACTGCCGGAGATATGTCGATACAAACTGAATACGCAAAACATCAACAAAATTTAGCGCGTTTTAAAGTTGATATCGCTTTTGTTTATAACTTCCACATTTATTCGAATTGTGCAACGAAACTTTGCAGACAGTCGCGGAGACACATCTTCTACTGAAGTACCTAGTTTCAGAAGTGCAGCTCTTGTACTGCCGGAGATATGTCGATACAAACTGAATACGCAAAACATCAACAAAATTTAGCGCGTTTTAAAGTTGATATCGCTTTTGTTTATAACTTCCACATTTATTCGAATTGTGCAACGAAACTTTGCAGACAGTCTCGAATAGGCCTTTTCTACTGAAGTACCTAGTTTCAGACGTGCAGCTCTTGTACTGCCGGAGATATGTCGATACAAACTGAATACGCAAAACATCAACAAAATTTAGCGCGTTTTAAAGTTGATATCGCTTTTGTTTATAACTTCCACATTTATTCGAATTGTGCAACGAAACTTTGCAGACAGTCGCGGAGACACATGTTCTACTGAAGTACCAAGTTTCAGAAGTGCAGCTGTTGTACTGCCGGAGATATGTCGATACAAACTGAATACGCAAAACATCAACAAAATTTAGCGCGTTTTAAAGTTGATATCGCTTTTGTTTATAACTTCCACATTTATTCGAATTGTGCAACGAAACTTTGCAGACAGTCGCGAAGACACATTTTCTACTGAAGTACCAAGGTTCAGAAGTGCAGCTCTTGTACTGCCGGAGATATGTCGATACAAACTGAATACGCAAAACATCAACAAAATTTAGCGCGTTTTAAAGTTGATATCGCTTTTGTTTTAACTTCCACATTTATTCGAATTGTGCCACGAAACTTTGCAGACAGTCGCGGAGACACATGTTCTACTGAAGTACCAAGTTTCAGAAGTGCAGCTCTCGTACTGCCGGAGATATGTCGATACAAACTGAATACGCAAAACATCAACAAAATTTAGCGCGTTTTAAAGTTGATATCGCTTTTGTTTATAACTTCCACATTTATTCGAATTGTGCAACGAAACTTTGCAGACAGTCTCAAATAGGCCTTTTCTACTGAAGTACCAAGTTTCAGAAGTGCAGCTCTTGTACTGCCGGAGATCTGTCGATACAAACTGAATACGCTAAACATCAACAAAATTTAGCGCGTTTTAAAGTTGATATCGCTTTTGTTTTAACTTCCACATTTATTCGAATTGTGCCACGAAACTTTGCAGACAGTCGCGGAGACACATGTTCTACTGAAGTACCAAGTTTCAGAAGTGCAGCTCTCGTACTGCCGGAGATATGTCGATACAAACTGAATACGCAAAACATCAACAAAATTTAGCGCGTTTTAAAGTTGATATCGCTTTTGTTTATAACTTCCACATTTATTCGAATTGTGCAACGAAACTTTGCAGACAGTCTCGAATAGGCCTTTTCTACTGAAGTACAAAGTTTCAGAAGTGCAGCTCTTGTACTGCCGGAGATATGTCGATACAAACTGAATACGCAAAACATCAACAAAATTTAGCGCGTTTTAAAGTTGATATCGCTTTTGTTTATAATTTCCACATTTATTCGAATTGTGCAACGAAACTTTGCAGACAGTCGCGGAGACAAATTTTCTACTGAAGTACCAAGTTTCAGAAGTGCAGCTCTTGTACTGCCGGAGATATGTCGATACAAACTGAATACGCAAAACATCAACAAAATTTAGCGCGTTTTAAAGTTGATATCGCTTTTGTTTATAACTTCCACATTTATTCGAATTGTGCAACGAAACTTTGCAGACAGTCGCGGAGACACATTTTCTACTGAAGTATCAAGTTTCAGAAGTGCAGCTCTTGTACTGCCGGAGATATGTCGATACAAACTGAATACGCAAAACATCAACAAAATTTAGCGCGTTTTAAAGTTGATATCGCTTTTGTTTATAACTTCCACATTTATTCGAATTGTGCAACGAAACTTTGCAGACAGTCGCGGAGACACATGTTCTACTGAAGTACCAAGTTTCAGAAGTGCAGCTGTTTTACTGCCGGAGATATGTCGATACAAACTGAATACGCAAAACATCAACAAAATTTAGCGCGTTTTAAAGTTGATATCGCTTTTGTTTATAACTTCCACATTTATTCGAATTGTGCAACGAAACTTTGCAGACAGTCTCGAATAGGCCTTTTCCACTGAAGCACCAAGTTTCAGAAGTGCAGCTCTTGTACTGCCGGAGATATGTCGATACAAACTGAATACGCAAAACATCAACAAAATTTAGCGCGTTTTAAAGTTGATATCGCTTTTGTTTATAACTTCCACATTTATTCGAATTGTGCAACGAAACTTTGCAGACAGTCGCGGAGACACATGTTCTACTGAAGTACCAAGTTTCAGAAGTGCAGCTCTTGTACTGCCGGAGATATGTCGATACAAACTGAATACGCAAAACATCAACAAAATTTAGCGCGTTTTAAAGTTGATATAGCTTTTGTTTATAACTTCCACATTTATTCGACTTGTGCAACGAAACTTTGCAGACAGTCTCGAATAAGCCTTTTCTACTGAAGTACCAAGTTTCAGAAGTGCAGCTCTTGTACTGCCGGAGATATGTCGATACAAACTGAATACGCAAAACATCAACAAAATTTAGCGCGTTTTAAAGTTGATATCGCTTTTGTTTATAACTTCCACATTTATTCGAATTGTGCAACGAAACTTTGCAGACAGTCGCGGAGACACAGTTTCTACTGAAGTACCAAGTTTCAGAAGTGCAGCTCTTGTACTGCCGGAGATATGTCGATACAAACTGAATACGCAAAACATCAACAAAATTTAGCGCGTTTTAAAGTTGATATCGCTTTTGTTTATAACTTCCACATTTATTCGAATTGTGCAACGAAACTTTGCAGACAGTCGCGGAGACACATGTTCTACTGAAGTACCAAGTTTCAGAAGTGCAGCTCTTGTACTGCCGGAGATATGCGTATACAAACTGAATACGCAAAACATCAACAAAATTTAGCGCGTTTTAAAGTTGATATCGCTTTTGTTTATAACTTCCACATTTATTCGAATTGTGCAACGAAACTTTGCAGACAGTCTCGAATAGGCCTTTTCTACTGAAGTACCAAGTTTCAGAAGTGCAGCTCTTGTACTGCCGGAGATATGTCGATACAAACTGAATACGCAAAACATCAACAAAATTTAGCGCGTTTTAAAGTTGATATCGCTTTTGTTTATAACTTCCCCATTTATTCGAATTGTGCAACGAAACTTTGCAGACAGTCGCGGAGACACATTTTCTACTGAAGTACCAAGGTTCAGAAGTGCAGCTCTTGTACTGCCGGAGATATGTCGATACAAACTGAATACGAAAAACATCAACAAAATTTAGCGCGTTTTAAAGTTGATATCGCTTTTGTTTATAACTTCCACATGTATTCGAATTGTGCAACGAAACTTTGCAGACAGTCGCGGAGACACATGTTCTACTGAAGTACCAAGTTTCAGAAGTGCAGCTGTTGTACTGCCGGAGATATGTCGATACAAACTGAATACGCAAAACATCAACAAAATTTAGCGCGTTTTAAAGTTGATATCGCTTTTGTTTATAACTTCCACATTTATTCGAATTGTGCAACGAAACTTTGCAGACAGTCACGGAGACACATGTTCTACTGAAGTACCAAGTTTCAGAAGTGCAGCTCTGGTACTGCCGGAGATATGTCGATACAAACTGAATACGAAAATCATCAACAAAATTTAGCGCGTTTTAATGTTGATATCGCTTTTGTTTATAACTTCCACATGTATTCGAATTGTGCAACGAAACTTTGCAGACAGTCGCGGAGACACATGTTCTACTGAAGTACCAAGTTTCAGAAGTGCAGCTCTTGTACTGCCGGAGATATGTCGATACAAACTGAATACGCAAAACATCAACAAAATTTAGCGCGTTTTAAAGTTGATATCGCTTTTGTTTATAACTTCCACATTTATTCGAATTGTGCAACGAAACTTTGCAGACAGTCTCGAATAGGCCTTTTCTACTGAAGTACAAAGTTTCAGAAGTGCAGCTCTTGTACTGCCGGAGATATGTCGATACAAACTGAATACGCAAAACATCAACAAAATTTAGCGCGTTTTAAAGTTGATATCGCTTTTGTTTATAATTTCCACATTTATTCGAATTGTGCAACGAAACTTTGCAGACAGTCGCGGAGACAAATTTTCTACTGAAGTACCAAGGTTCAGAAGTGCAGCTCTTGTACTGCCGGAGATATGTCGATACAAACTGAATACGCAAAACATCAACAAAATTTAGCGCGTTTTAAAGTTGATATCGCTTTTGTTTATAACTTCCACATTTATTCGAATTGTGCAACGAAACTTTGCAGATAGTCTCGAATAGGCCTTTTCTACTTAAGTACAAAGCTTCAGAAGTGCAGCTCTTGTACTGCCGGTGATATGTCGATACAAACTGAATACGCAAAACATCAACAAAATTTAGCGCGTTTTAAAGTTGATATCGCTTTTGTTTATAACTTCCACATTTATTCGAATTGTGCAACGAAACTTTGCAGACAGTCGCGGAGACACATGTTCTACTGAAGTACCAAGTTTCAGAAGTGCAGCTCTTGTACTGCCGGAGATATGTCGATACAAACTGAATACGCAAAACATCAACAAAATTTAGCGCGTTTTAAAGTTGATATCGCTTTTGTTTATAACTTTCACATTTATTCGAATTGTGCCACGAAACTTTGCAGACAGTCGCGGAGACACATGTTCTACTGAAGTACCAAGTTTCAGAAGTGCAGCTCTTGTACTGCCGGAGATATGTCGATACAAACTGAATACGCAAAACATCAACAAAATTTAGCGCGTTTTAAAGTTGATATCGCTTTTGTTTATAACTTCCCCATTTATTCGAATTGTGCAACGAAACTTTGCAGACAGTCGCGGAGACACATTTTCTACTGAAGTACCAAGGTTCAGAAGTGCAGCTCTTGTACTGCCGGAGATATGTCGATACAAACTGAATACGAAAAACATCAACAAAATTTAGCGCGTTTTAAAGTTGATATCGCTTTTGTTTATAACTTCCACATGTATTCGAATTGTGCAACGAAACTTTGCAGACAGTCGCGGAGACACATGTTCTACTGAAGTACCAAGTTTCAGAAGTGCAGCTGTTGTACTGCCGGAGATATGTCGATACAAACTGAATACGCAAAACATCAACAAAATTTAGCGCGTTTTAAAGTTGATATCGCTTTTGTTTATAACTTCCACATTTATTCGAATTGTGCAACGAAACTTTGCAGACAGTCACGGAGACACATGTTCTACTGAAGTACCAAGTTTCAGAAGTGCAGCTCTGGTACTGCCGGAGATATGTCGATACAAACTGAATACGAAAATCATCAACAAAATTTAGCGCGTTTTAATGTTGATATCGCTTTTGTTTATAACTTCCACATGTATTCGAATTGTGCAACGAAACTTTGCAGACAGTCGCGGAGACACATGTTCTACTGAAGTACCAAGTTTCAGAAGTGCAGCTCTTGTACTGCCGGAGATATGTCGATACAAACTGAATACGCAAAACATCAACAAAATTTAGCGCGTTTTAAAGTTGATATCGCTTTTGTTTATAACTTCCACATTTATTCGAATTGTGCAACGAAACTTTGCAGACAGTCTCGAATAGGCCTTTTCTACTGAAGTACAAAGTTTCAGAAGTGCAGCTCTTGTACTGCCGGAGATATGTCGATACAAACTGAATACGCAAAACATCAACAAAATTTAGCGCGTTTTAAAGTTGATATCGCTTTTGTTTATAATTTCCACATTTATTCGAATTGTGCAACGAAACTTTGCAGACAGTCGCGGAGACAAATTTTCTACTGAAGTACCAAGGTTCAGAAGTGCAGCTCTTGTACTGCCGGAGATATGTCGATACAAACTGAATACGCAAAACATCAACAAAATTTAGCGCGTTTTAAAGTTGATATCGCTTTTGTTTATAACTTCCACATTTATTCGAATTGTGCAACGAAACTTTGCAGATAGTCTCGAATAGGCCTTTTCTACTTAAGTACAAAGCTTCAGAAGTGCAGCTCTTGTACTGCCGGTGATATGTCGATACAAACTGAATACGCAAAACATCAACAAAATTTAGCGCGTTTTAAAGTTGATATCGCTTTTGTTTATAACTTCCACATTTATTCGAATTGTGCAACGAAACTTTGCAGACAGTCGCGGAGACACATGTTCTACTGAAGTACCAAGTTTCAGAAGTGCAGCTCTTGTACTGCCGGAGATATGTCGATACAAACTGAATACGCAAAACATCAACAAAATTTAGCGCGTTTTAAAGTTGATATCGCTTTTGTTTATAACTTTCACATTTATTCGAATTGTGCCACGAAACTTTGCAGACAGTCGCGGAGACACATGTTCTACTGAAGTACCAAGTTTCAGAAGTGCAGCTCTTGTACTGCCGGAGATATGTCGATACAAACTGAATACGCAAAACATCAACAAAATTTAGCGCGTTTTAAAGTTGATATCGCTTTTGTTTATAACTTCCACATTTATTCGAATTGTGCAACGAAACTTTGCAGACAGTCGCGAAGACACATTTTCTACTGAAGTACCAAGTCTCAGAAGTGCAGCTCTTGTACTGCCGGAGATATGTCGATACAAACTGAATACGCAAATCATCAACAAAATTTAGCGCGTTTTAAAGTTGATATCGCTTTTGTTTATAACTTCTACATTTATTCGAATTGTGCAACGAAACTTTGCAGACAGTCTCGAATAGGCCTCCTCTACTGAAGTACCAAGTTTCAGAAGTGCAGCTCTTGTACTGCCGGAGATATGTCGATACAAACTGAATACGCAAAACATCAACAAAATTTAGCGCGTTTTAAAGTTGATATCGCTTTTGTTTATAACTTCCACATTTATTCGAATTGTGCAACGAAACTTTGCAGACAGTCGCGAAGACACATTTCCTACTGAAGTACCAAGTTTCAGAAGTGCAGCTCTTGTACTGCCGGAGATATGTCGATACAAACTGAATACGCAAAACATCAACAAAATTTAGCGCGTTTTAAAGTTGATATCGCTTTTGTTTATAACTTCCACATTTATTCGAATTGTGCAACGAAACTTTGCAGACAGTCGCGGAGACACATTTTCTACTAAAGTACCAAGTTTCAGAAGTGCAGCTCTTGTACTGCCGGAGATATGTCGATACAAACTGAATACGAAAAACATCAACAAAATTTAGCGCGTTTTAAAGTTGATATCGCTTTTGTTTATAAGTTCCACATTTATTCGAATTGTGCAACGAAACTTTGCAGACAGTCGCGGAGACACATGTTCTACTGAAGTACCAAGTTTCAGAAGTGCAGCTCTTGTACTGCCGGAGATATGTCGATACAAACTGAATACGCAAAACATCAACAAAATTTAGCGCGTTTTTAAGTTGATGTCGCTTTTGTTTATAACTTCCACATTTATTCGAATTGTGCAACGAAACTTTGCAGACAGTCTCGAATAGGCTTGCTCTACTGCAGTACCAAGTTTCAGAAGTGCAGCTCTTGTACTGCCGGAGATATGTCGATACAAACTGAATACGCAAAACATCAACAAAATTTAGCGCGTTTTAAAGTTGATATCGCTTTTGTTTATAACTTCCACATTTATTCGAATTGTGCAACGAAACTTTGCAGACAGTCGCGGAGACACGTTTTCTACTGAAGTACACAGTTTCAGAAGTGCAGCTCTTGTACTGCCGGAGATATGTCGATACAAACTGAATACGCAAAACATCAACAAAATTTCGCGCGTTTTAAAGTTGATATCGCTTTTGTTTATAACTTCCACATTTATTCGAATTGTGCAACGAAACTTTGCAGACAGTCTCGAATAGGCCTTTTCTACTGAAGTACCTAGTTTCAGACGTGCAGCTCTTGTACTGCCGGAGATATGTCGATACAAACTGAATACGCAAAACATCAACAAAATTTAGCGCGTTTTAAAGTTGATATCGCTTTTGTTTATAACTTCCACATTTATTCGAATTGTGCAACGAAACTTTGCAGACAGTCGCGGAGACACATGTTCTACTGAAGTATACAGTTTCAGAAGTGCAGCTCTTGTACTGCCGGAGATATGTCGATACAAACTGAATACGCAAAACATCAACAAAATTTAGCGCGTTTTAAAGTTGATATCGCTTTTGTTTATAACTTCCACATTTATTCGAATTGTGCAACGAAACTTTGCAGACAGTCGCGAAGACACATTTTCTACTGAAGTACCAAGTGTCAGAAGTGCAGCTCTTGTACTGCCGGAGATATGTCGATACAAACTGAATACGCAAAACATCAACAAAATTTAGCGCGTTTTAAAGTTGATATCGCTTTTGTTTATAACTTCCACATTTATTCGAATTGTGCAACGAAACTTTGCAGATAGTCTCGAATAGGCCTTTTCTACTTAAGTACAAAGCTTCAGAAGTGCAGCTCTAGTACTGCCGGAGATATGTCGATACAAACTGAATACGCAAATTATCAACAAAATTTAGCGCGTTTTAATGTTGATATCGCTTTTGTTTATAACTTCCACATTTATTCGAATTGTGCAACGAAACTTTGCAGACAGTCTCAAATAGGCCTTTTCTACTGAAGTACCAAGTTTCAGAAGTGCAGCTCTTGTACTGCCGGAGATATGTCGATACAAACTGAATACGCAAAACATCAACAAAATTTAGCGCGTTTTAAAGTTGATATCGCTTTTGTTTATAACTTCCACATTTATTCGAATTGTGCAACAGAACTTTGCAGACAGTCGCGGAGACACATGTTCTACTGAAGTACCAAGTTTCAGAAGTGCAGCTCTTGTACTGCCGGAGATATGCGTATACAAACTGAATACGCAAAACATCAACAAAATTTAGCGCGTTTTAAAGTTGATATCGCTTTTGTTTATAACTTCCACATTTATTCGAATTGTGCAACGAAACTTTGCAGACAGTCTCGAATAGGCCTTTTCTACTGAAGTACCAAGTTTCAGACGTGCAGCTCTTGTACTGCCGGAGACATGTCGATACAAACTGAATACGCAAAACATCAACAAAATTTAGCGCGTTTTAAAGTTGATATCGCTTTTGTTTATAACTTCCACATTTATTCGAATTGTGCAACGAAACTTTGCAGACAGTCTCGAATAGGCCTCCTCTACTGAAGTACCAAGTTTCAGAAGTGCAGCTCTTGTACTGCCGGAGATATGTCGATACAAACTGAATACGCAAAACATCAACAAAATTTAGCGCGTTTTAAAGTTGATATCGCTTTTGTTTATAACTTCCACATTTATTCGAATTGTGCAACGAAACTTTGCAGACAGTCGCGAAGACACATGTTCTACTGAAGTACCAAGTTTCAGAAGTGCAGCTCTTGTACTGCCGGAGATATGTCGATACAAACTGAATACGCAAAACATCAACAAAATTTCGCGCGTTTTAAAGTTGATATCGCTTTTGTTTATAACTTCCACATTTATTCGAATTGTGCCACGAAACTTTGCAGACAGTCGCGGAGACACATTTTCTACTGAAGTACCAAGTTTCAGAAGTGCAGCTCTTGTACTGCCGGAGATATGTCGATACAAACTGAATACGCAAAACATCAACAAAATGTAGCGCGTTTTAAAGTTGATATCGCTTTTGTTTATAACTTCCACATTTATTCGAATTGTGCAACGAAACTTTGCAGACAGTCGCGGAGACACATGTTCTACTGAAGTACCAAGTTTCAGAAGTGCAGCTCTTGTACTGCCGGAGATATGTCGATACAAACTGAATACGAAAAACATCAACAAAATTTAGCGCGTTTTAATGTTGATATCGCTTTTGTTTATAACTTCCACATGTATTCGAATTGTGCAACGAAACTTTGCAGACAGTCGCGGAGACACATGTTCTACTGAAGTACCAAGTTTCAGAAGTGCAGCTCTTGTACTGCCGGAGATATGTACATACAAACTGAATACGCAAATTATCAACAAAATTTAGCGCGTTTTAATGTTGATATCGCTTTTGTTTATAACTTCCACATTTATTCGAATTGTGCAACGAAACTTTGCAGACAGTCTCAAATAGGCCTTTTCTACTGAAGTACCAAGTTTCAGAAGTGCAGCTCTTGTACTGCCGGAGATATGTCGATACAAACTGAATACGCAAAACATCAACAAAATTTAGCGCGTTTTAAAGTTGATATCGCTTTTGTTTATAACTTCCACATTTATTCGAATTGTGCAACGAAACTTTGCAGACAGTCGCGAAGACACATTTTCTACTGAAGTACCAAGTTTCAGAAGTGCAGCTCTTGTACTGCCGGAGATATGTCGATACAAACTGAATACGCAAATCATCAACAAAATTTAGCGCGTTTTAAAGTTGATATCGCTTTTGTTTATAACTTCCACATTTATTCGAATTGTGCAACGAAACTTTGCAGACAGTCTCGAATAGGCCTCCTCTACTGAAGTACCAAGTTTCAGAAGTGCAGCTCTTGTACTGCCGGAGATATGTCGATACAAACTGAATACGCAAAACATCAACAAAATTTAGCGCGTTTTAAAGTTGATATCGCTTTTGTTTATAACTTCCACATTTATTCGAATTGTGCAACGAAACTTTGCAGACAGTCGCGGAGACACATTTTCTACTGAAGTACCAAGTTTCAGAAGTGCAGCTCTTGTACTGCCGGAGATATGTCGATACAAACTAAATACGCAAAACATCAACAAAATTTAGCGCGTTTTAAAGTTGATATCGCTTTTGTTTATAAGTTCCACATTTATTCGAATTGTGCAACGAAACTTTGCAGACAGTCGCGGAGACACATGTTCTACTGAAGTACCAAGTTTCAGAAGTGCAGCTCTTGTACTGCCGGAGATATGTCGATACAAACTGAATACGCAAAACATCAACAAAATTTAGCGCGTTTTTAAGTTGATATCGCTTTTGTTTATAACTTCCACATTTATTCGAATTGTGCAACGAAACTTTGCAGACAGTCTCGAATAGGCCTGCTCTACTGCAGTACCAAGTTTCAGAAGTGCAGCTCTTGTACTGCCGGAGATATGTCGATACAAACTGAATACGCAAAATATCAACAAAATTTAGCGCGTTTTAAAGTTGATATCGCTTTTGTTTATAACTTCCACATTTATTCGAATTGTGCAACGAAACTTTGCAGACAGTCGCGGAGACACGTTTTCTACTGAAGTACAAAGTTTCAGAAGTGCAGCTCTTGTACTGCCGGAGATATGTCGATACAAACTGAATACGCAAAACATCAACAAAATTTCGCGCGTTTTAAAGTTGATATCGCTTTTGTTTATAACTTCCACATTTATTCGAATTGTGCAACGAAACTTTGCAGACAGTCTCGAATAGGCCTTTTCTACTGAAGTACCAAGTTTCAGACGTGCAGCTCTTGTACTGCCGGAGATATGTCGATACAAACTGAATACGCAAAACATCAACAAAATTTAGCGCGTTTTAAAGTTGATATCGCTTTTGTTTATAACTTCCACATTTATTCGAATTGTGCAACGAAACTTTGCAGACAGTCGCGGAGACACATTTTCTACTGAAGTACCAAGTTTCAGAAGTGCAGCTCTTGTACTGCCGGAGATATGTCGATACAAACTGAATACGCAAAACATCAACAAAATTTAGCGCGTTTTAAAGTTGATATCGCTTTTGTTTATAACTTCCACATTTATTCGAATTGTGCAACGAAACTTTGCAGACAGTCTCGAATAGGCCTTTTCTACTGAAGTACCTAGTTTCAGACGTGCAGCTCTTGTACTGCCGGAGATATGTCGATACAAACTGAATACGCAAAACATCAACAAAATTTAGCGCGTTTTAAAGTTGATATCGCTTTTGTTTATAACTTCCACATTTATTCGAATTGTGCAACGAAACTTTGCAGACAGTCGCGGAGACACATGTTCTACTGAAGTACCAAGTTTCAGAAGTGCAGCTGTTGTACTGCCGGAGATATGTCGATACAAACTGAATACGCAAAACATCAACAAAATTTAGCGCGTTTTAAAGTTGATATCGCTTTTGTTTATAACTTCCACATTTATTCGAATTGTGCAACGAAACTTTGCAGACAGTCGCGAAGACACATTTTCTACTGAAATACCAAGTTTCAGAAGTGCAGCTCTTGTACTGCCGGAGATATGTCGATACAAACTGAATACGCAAAACATCAACAAAATTTAGCGCGTTTTAAAGTTGATATCGCTTTTGTTTATAACTTCCACATTTATTCGAATTGTGCAACGAAACTTTGCAGACAGTCGCGGAGACACATTTTCTACTGAAGTACCAAGTTTCAGAAGTGCAGCTCTTGTACTGCCGGAGATATGTCGATACAAACTGAATACGCAAAACATCAACAAAATTTAGCGCGTTTTAAAGTTGATATCGCTTTTGTTTATAACTTCCACATTTATTCGAATTGTGCAACGAAACTTTGCAGACAGTCGCGGAGACACATGTTCTACTGAAGTACCAAGTTTCAGAAGTGCAGCTCTTGTACTGCCGGAGATATGTCGATACAAACTGAATACGCAAAACATCAACAAAATTTAGCGCGTTTTAAAGTTGATATCGCTTTTGTTTATAACTTCCACATTTATTCGAATTGTGCAACGAAACTTTGCAGACAGTCGCGAAGACACATTTTCTACTGAAGTACCAAGTTTCAGAAGTGCAGCTCTTGTACTGCCGGAGATATGTCGATACAAACTGAATACGCAAAACATCAACAAAATTTCGCGCGTTTTAAAGTTGATATCGCTTTTGTTTATAACTTCCACATTTATTCGAATTGTGCAACGAAACTTTGCAGACAGTCGCGGAGACACATTTTCTACTGAAGTACCAAGTTTCAGAAGTGCAGCTCTTGTACTGCCGGAGATATGTCGATACAAACTGAATACGCAAAACATCAACAAAATTTAGCGCGTTTTAAAGTTGATATCGCTTTTGTTTATAACTTCCACATTTATTCGAATTGTGCAACGAAACTTTGCAGACAGTCGCGGAGACACATGTTCTACTGAAGTACCTAGTTTCAGAAGTGCAGCTCTTGTACTGCCGGAGATATGTCGATACAAACTGAATACGCAAAACATCAACAAAATTTAGCGCGTTTTAAAGTTGATATCGCTTTTGTTTATAACTTCCACATTTATTCGAATTGTGCAACGAAACTTTGCAGACAGTCTCGAATAGGCCTTTTCTACTGAAGTACTAAGTTTCAGACGTGCAGCTCTTGTACTGCCGGAGATATGTCGATACAAACTGAATACGCAAAACACCAACAAAATTTAGCGCGTTTTACTGTTAATATCGCTTTTGTTTATAACTTCCACATTTATTCGAATTGTGCAACGAAACTTTGCAGACAGTCTCAAATAGGCCTTTTCTACTGAAGTACCAAGTTTCAGAAGTGCAGCTCTTGTACTGCCGGAGATCTGTCGATACAAACTGAATACGCAAAACATCAACAAAATTTAGCGCGTTTTAAAGTTGATATCGCTTTTGTTTATAACTTCCACATTTATTCGAATTGTGCAACGAAACTTTGCAGACAGTCGCGGAGACACATGTTCTACTGAAGTACCAAGTTTCAGAAGTGCAGCTCTTGTACTGCCGGAGATATGTCGATACAAACTGAATACGCAAAAGATCAACAAAATTTAGCGCGTTTTAAAGTTGATATCGCTTTTGTTTATAACTTCCACATTTATTCGAATTGTGCAACGAAACTTTGCAGACAGTCTCGAATAGGCCTTTTCTACTGAAGCACCAAGTGTCAGAAGTGCAGCTCTTGTACTGCCGGAGATATGTCGATACAAACTGAATACGCAAAACATCAACAAAATTTAGCGCGTTTTAAAGTTGATTTCGCTTTTGTTTATAACTTCCACATTTATTCGAATTGTGCAACGAAACTTTGCAGACAGTCTCGAATAGGCCTTTTCTACTTAAGTACAAAGTTTCAGAAGTGCAGCTCTTGTACTGCCGGAGATATGTCGATACAAACTGAATACGCAAAACATCAACAAAATTTAGCGCGTTTTAAAGTTGATATCGCTTTTGTTTATAATTTCCACATTTATTCGAATTGTGCAACGAAACTTTGCAGACAGTCGCGGAGACAAATTTTCTACTGAAGTACCAAGGTTCAGAAGTGCAGTTCTTGTACTGCCGGAGATATGTCGATACAAACTGAATACGCAAAACATCAACAAAATTTAGCGCGTTTTAAAGTTGATATCGCTTTTGTTTATAACTTCCACATTTATTCGAATTGTGCAACGAAACTTTGCAGACAGTCGCGGAGACACATGTTCTACTGAAGTACCAAGTTTCAGAAGTGCAGCTCTTGTACTGCCGGAGATATGTCGATACAAACTGAATACGCAAATCATCAACAAAATTTAGCGCGTTTTAATGTTGATATCGCTTTTGTTTATAACTTCCACATTTATTCGAATTGTGCAACGAAACTTTGCAGACAGTCGCGGAGACACATTTTCTACTGAAGTACCAAGTTTCAGAAGTGCAGCTCTTGTACTGCCGGAGATATGTCGATACAAACTGAATACGCAAAACATCAACAAAATTTAGCGCGTTTTAAAGTTGATATCGCTTTTGTTTATAACTTCCACATTTATTCGAATTGTGCAACGAAACTTTGCAGACAGTCGCGGAGACACATGTTCTACTGAAGTACCTAGTTTCAGAAGTGCAGCTCTTGTACTGCCGGAGATATGTCGATACAAACTGAATACGCAAAACATCAACAAAATTTAGCGCGTTTTAAAGTTGATATCGCTTTTGTTTATAACTTCCACATTTATTCGAATTGTGCAACGAAACTTTGCAGACAGTCTCGAATAGGCCTTTTCTACTGAAGTACTAAGTTTCAGACGTGCAGCTCTTGTACTGCCAGAGATATGTCGATACAAACTGAATACGCAAAACACCAACAAAATTTAGCGCGTTTTACTGTTAATATCGCTTTTGTTTATAACTTCCACATTTATTCGAATTGTGCAACGAAACTTTGCAGACAGTCTCAAATAGGCCTTTTCTACTGAAGTACCAAGTTTCAGAAGTGCAGCTCTTGTACTGCCGGAGATCTGTCGATACAAACTGAATACGCAAAACATCAACAAAATTTAGCGCGTTTTAAAGTTGATATCGCTTTTGTTTATAACTTCCACATTTATTCGAATTGTGCAACGAAACTTTGCAGACAGTCGCGGAGACACATGTTCTACTGAAGTACCAAGTTTCAGAAGTGCAGCTCTTGTACTGCCGGAGATATGTCGATACAAACTGAATACGCAAAAGATCAACAAAATTTAGCGCGTTTTAAAGTTGATATCGCTTTTGTTTATAACTTCCACATTTATTCGAATTGTGCAACGAAACTTTGCAGACAGTCTCGAATAGGCCTTTTCTACTGAAGCACCAAGTGTCAGAAGTGCAGCTCTTGTACTGCCGGAGATATGTCGATACAAACTGAATACGCAAAACATCAACAAAATTTAGCGCGTTTTAAAGTTGATTTCGCTTTTGTTTATAACTTCCACATTTATTCGAATTGTGCAACGAAACTTTGCAGACAGTCTCGAATAGGCCTTTTCTACTTAAGTACAAAGTTTCAGAAGTGCAGCTCTTGTACTGCCGGAGATATGTCGATACAAACTGAATACGCAAAACATCAACAAAATTTAGCGCGTTTTAAAGTTGATATCGCTTTTGTTTATAATTTCCACATTTATTCGAATTGTGCAACGAAACTTTGCAGACAGTCGCGGAGACAAATTTTCTACTGAAGTACCAAGGTTCAGAAGTGCAGCTCTTGTACTGCCGGAGATATGTCGATACAAACTGAATACGCAAAACATCAACAAAATTTAGCGCGTTTTAAAGTTGATATCGCTTTTGTTTATAACTTCCACATTTATTCGAATTGTGCAACGAAACTTTGCAGATAGTCTCGAATAGGCCTTTTCTACTGCAGTACAAATTTTCAGAAGTGCAGCTCTTGTACTGCCGGAGATATGTCGATACAAACTGAATACGCAAAAAACCAACAAAATTTAGCGCGTTTTAAAGTTGATATCGCTTTTGTTTATAACTTCCACATTTATTCGAATTGTGCAACGAAACTTTGCAGACAGTCGCGGAGACACATGTTCTACTGAAGTACCAAGTTTCAGAAGTGCAGCTCTTGTACTGCCGGAGATATGTCGATACAAACTGAATACGCAAATCATCAACAAAATTTAGCGCGTTTTAATGTTGATATCGCTTTTGTTTATAACTTCCACATTTATTCGAATTGTGCAACGAAACTTTGCAGACAGTCTCAAATAGGCCTTTTCTACTGAAGTACCAAGTTTCAGAAGTGCAGCTCTTTTACTGCCGGAGATATGTCGATACAAACTGAATACGCAAAACATCAACAAAATTTAGTGCGTTTTAAAGTTGATATCGCTTTTGTTTATAACTTCCACATTTATTCGAATTGTGATACGAAACTTTGCAGACAGTCTCGAATAGGCCTCCTCTACTGGAGTACCAAGTTTCAGACGTGCAGCTCTTGTACTGCCGGAGATATGTCGATACAAACTGAATACGCAAATCATCAACAAAATTTAGCGCGTTTTAATGTTGATATCGCTTTTGTTTATTACTTCCACATTTATTCGAATTGTGCAACGAAACTTTGCAGACAGTCTCAAATAGGCCTTTTCTACTGAAGTACAAAGTTTCAGAAGTGCAGCTCTTGTACTGCCGGAGATATGTTGATACAAACTGAATACGCAAAACATCAACAAAATTTAGCGCGTTTTAAAGTTGATATCGCTTTTGTTTATAACTTCCACATTTATTCGAATTGTGCAACGAAACTTTGCAGACAGTCTCGAATAGGCCTCCTCTACTGGAGTACCAAGTTTCAGACGTGCAGCTCTTGTACTGCCGGAGATATGTCGATACAAACTGAATACGCAAAACATCAACAAAATTTAGCGCGTTTTAAAGTTGATATCGCTTTTGTTTATAACTTTTACATTTATTCGAATTGTGCCACGAAACTTTGCAGACAGTCGCGGAGACACATTTTCTACTGAAGTACCAAGTTTCAGAAGTGCAGCTCTTGTACTGCCGGAGATATGTCGATACAAACTGAATACGCAAAACATCAACAAAATTTAGCCCGTTTTAAAGTTGATATCGCTTTTGTTTATAACTTCCACATTTATTCGAATTGTGCAACGAAACTTTGCAGACAGTCTCGAATAGGCCTTTTCTACTGAAGCTCCAAGTTTCAGAAGTGCAGCTCTTGTACTGCCGGGGATATTTCGATACAAACTGAATACGCAAAACATCAACAAAATTCAGCGTGTTTTAAAGTTGATATCGCTTTTGTTTATAACTTCCCCATTTATTCGAATTGTGCAACGAAACTTTGCAGACAGTCGCGGAGACACATTTTCTACTGAAGTACCAAGGTTCAGAAGTGCAGCTCTTGTACTGCCGGAGATATGTCGATACAAACTGAATACGCAAAACATCAACAAAATTTAGCGCGTTTTAAAGTTGATATCGCTTTTGTTTATAACTTCCACATTTATTCGAATTGTGCAACGAAACTTTGCAGACAGTCGCGGAGACACATGTTCTACTGAAGTACCAAGTTTCAGAAGTGCAGCTCTTGTACTGCCGGAGATATGTCGATATAAACTGAATACGCAAAACATCAACAAAATTTAGCGCGTTTTAAAGTTGATATCGCTTTTGTTTATAACTTCCACATGTATTCGAATTGTGCAACGAAACTTTGCAGACAGTCGCGGAGACACATGTTCTACTGAAGTACCAAGTTTCAGAAGTGCAGCTCTTGTACTGCCGGAGATATGTCGATACAAACTGAATACGCAAAACATCAACAAAATTTAGCGCGTTTTAAAGTTGATATCGCTTTTGTTTATAACTTCCACATTTATTCGAATTGTGCAACGAAACTTTGCAGACAGTCTCGAATAGGCCTTTTCTACTGAAGTACCAAGTTTCAGACGTGCAGCTCTTGTACTGCCGGAGATATGTCGATACAAACTGAATACGCAAAACATCAACAAAATTTAGCGCGTTTTAAAGTTGATATCGCTTTTGTTTATAACTTCCACATTTATTCGAATTGTGCAACGAAACTTTGCAGACAGTCTCGAATAGGCCTTTTCTACTGAAGTACAAAGTTTCAGAAGTGCAGCTCTTGTACTGCTGGAGATATGTCGATACAAACTGAATACGCAAAACATCAACAAAATTTAGCGCGTTTTAAAGTTGATATCGCTTTTGTTTATAATTTCCACATTTATTCGAATTGTGCAACGAAACTTTGCAGACAGTCGCGGAGACAAATTTTCTACTGAAGTACCAAGGTTCAGAAGTGCAGCTCTTGTACTGCCGGAGATATGTCGATACAAACTGAATACGCAAAACATCAACAAAATTTAGCGCGTTTTAAAGTTGATATCGCTTTTGTTTATAACTTCCACATTTATTCGAATTGTGCAACGAAACTTTGCAGATAGTCTCGAATAGGCCTTTTCTACTGAAGTACAAAGTTTCAGAAGTGCAGCTCTTGTACTGCCGGAGATATGTCGATACAAACTGAATACGCAAATCATCAACAAAATTTAGCGCGTTTTAATGTTGATATCGCTTTTGTTTATTACTTCCACATTTATTCGAATTGTGCAACGAAACTTTGCAGACAGTCTCAAATAGGCCTTTTCTACTGAAGTACCAAGTTTCAGAAGTGCAGCTCTTGTACTGCCGGAGATATGTCGATACAAACTGAATACGCAAAACATCAACAAAATTTAGCGCGTTTTAAAGTTGATATCGCTTTTGTTTATAACTTCCACATTTATTCGGATTGTGCAACGAAACTTTGCAGACAGTCTCGAATATGCCTCCTCTACTGGAGTACCAAGTTTCAGACGTGCAGCTCTTGTACTGCCGGTGATATGTCGATACAAACTGAATACGCAAAACATCAACAAAATTTAGCGCGTTTTAAAGTTGATATCGCTTTTGTTTATAACTTTTACATTTATTCGAATTGTGCCACGAAACTTTGCAGACAGTCGCGGAGACACATTTTCTACTGAAGTACCAAGTTTCAGAAGTGCAGCTCTTGTACTGCCGGAGATATGTCGATACAAACTGAATACGCAAAACATCAACAAAATTTAGCGCGTTTTAAAGTTGATATCGCTTTTGTTTATAACTTCCACATTTATTCGAATTGTGCAACGAAACTTTGCAGACAGTCTCGAATAGGCCTTTTCTACTGAAGCACCAAGTTTCAGAAGTGCAGCTCTTGTACTGCCGGAGATATTTCGATACAAACTGAATACGCAAAACATCAACAAAATTCAGCGTGTTTTAAAGTTGATATCGCTTTTGTTTATAACTTCCCCATTTATTCGAATTGTGCAACGAAACTTTGCAGACAGTCGCGGAGACACATTTTCTACTGAAGTACCAAGGTTCAGAAGTGCAGCTCTTGTACTGCCGGAGATATGTCGATACAAACTGAATACGCAAAACATCAACAAAATTTAGCGCGTTTTAAAGTTGATATCGCTTTTGTTTATAACTTCCACATTTATTCGAATTGTGCAACGAAACTTTGCAGACAGTCGCGGAGACACATGTTCTACTGAAGTACCAAGTTTCAGAAGTGCAGCTCTTGTACTGCCGGAGATATGTCGATATAAACTGAATACGCAAAACATCAACAAAATTTAGCGCGTTTTAAAGTTGATATCGCTTTTGTTTATAACTTCCACATGTATTCGAATTGTGCAACGAAACTTTGCAGACAGTCGCGGAGACACATGTTCTACTGAAGTACCAAGTTTCAGAAGTGCAGCTCTTGTACTGCCGGAGATATGTCGATACAAACTGAATACGCAAAACATCAACAAAATTTAGCGCGTTTTAAATTTGATATCGCTTTTGTTTATAACTTCCACATTTATTCGAATTGTGCAACGAAACTTTGCAGACAGTCTCGAATAGGCCTTTTCTACTGAAGTACCAAGTTTCAGACGTGCAGCTCTTGTACTGCCGGAGGTATGTCGATACAAACTGAATTCGCAAAACATCAACAAAATTTAGCGCGTTTTAAAGTTGATATCGCTTTTGTTTATAACTTCCACATTTATTCGAATTGTGCAACGAAACTTTGAGACAGTCTCGAATAGGCCTTTTCTACTGAATTACAAAGTTTCAGAAGTGCAGCTCTTGTACTGCCGGAGATATGTCGATACAAACTGAATACGCAAAACATCAACAAAATTTAGCGCGTTTTAATGTTAATATCGCTTTTGTTTATAACTTCCACATTTATTCGAATTGTGCCACGAAACTTTGCAGACAGTCGCGGAGACACATGTTCTACTGAAGTACCAAGTTTCAGAAGTGCAGCTCTTGTACTGCCGGAGATATGTCGATACAAACTGAATACGCAAAACATCAACAAAATTTAGCGCGTTTTAAAGTTGATATCGCTTTTGTTTATAACTTCCACATTTATTCGAATTGTGCTACGAAACTTTGCAGACAGTCTCGAATAGGCCTCCTCTACTGAAGTACCAAGTTTCAGACGTGCAGCTCTTGTACTGCCGGAGATATGTCGATACAAACTGAATACGCAAATCATCAACAAAATTTAGCGGGTTTTAATGTTGATATCGCTTTTGTTTATAACTTCCACATTTATTCGAATTGTGCAACGAAACTTTGCAGACAGTCTCAAATAGGCCGTTTCTACTGAAGTACCAAGTTTCAGAAGTGCAGCTCTTGTACTGCCGGAGATATGTCGATACAAACTGAATACGCAAAACATCAACAAAATTTAGCGCGTTTTAAAGTTGATATCGCTTTTGTTTATAACTTTTACATTTATTCGAATTGTGCCACGAAACTTTGCAGACAGTCGCGGAGACACATTTTCTACTGAAGTACCAAGTTTCAGAAGTGCAGCTCTTGTACTGCCGGAGATATGTCGATACAAACTGAATACGCAAAACATCAACAAAATTTAGCGCGTTTTAAAGTTGATATCGCTTTTGTTTATAACTTCCACATTTATTCGAATTGTGCAACGAAACTTTGCAGACAGTCTCGAATAGGCCTTTTCTACTGAAGCACCAAGTTTCAGAAGTGCAGCTCTTGTACTGCCGGAGATATTTCGATACAAACTGAATACGCAAAACATCAACAAAATTCAGCGTGTTTTAAAGTTGATATCGCTTTTGTTTATAACTTCCCCATTTATTCGAATTGTGCAACGAAACTTTGCAGACAGTCGCGGAGACACATTTTCTACTGAAGTACCAAGGTTCAGAAGTGCAGCTCTTGTACTGCCGGAGATATGTCGATACAAACTGAATACGCAAAACATCAACAAAATTTAGCGCGTTTTAAAGTTGATATCGCTTTTGTTTATAACTTCCACATTTATTCGAATTGTGCAACGAAACTTTGCAGACAGTCGCGGAGACACATGTTCTACTGAAGTACCAAGTTTCAGAAGTGCAGCTCTTGTACTGCCGGAGATATGTCGATATAAACTGAATACGCAAAACATCAACAAAATTTAGCGCGTTTTAAAGTTGATATCGCTTTTGTTTATAACTTCCACATGTATTCGAATTGTGCAACGAAACTTTGCAGACAGTCGCGGAGACACATGTTCTACTGAAGTACAAAGTTTCAGAAGTGCAGCTCTTGTACTGCCGGAGATATGTCGATACAAACTGAATACGCAAAACATCAACAAAATTTAGCGCGTTTTAAAGTTGATATCGCTTTTGTTTATAACTTCCACATTTATTCGAATTGTGCAACGAAACTTTGCAGACAGTCTCGAATAGGCCTTTTCTACTGAAGTACCAAGTTTCAGACGTGCAGCTCTTGTACTGCCGGAGATATGTCGATACAAACTGAATACGCAAAACATCAACAAAATTTAGCGCGTTTTAAAGTTGATATCGCTTTTGTTTATAACTTCTACATTTATTCGAATTGTGCAACGAAACTTTGCAGACAGTCTCGAATAGGCCTTTTCTACTGAAGTACAAAGTTTCAGAAGTGCAGCTCTTGTACTGCCGGAGATATGTCGATACAAACTGAATACGCAAAACATCAACAAAATTTAGCGCGTTTTAAAGTTGATATCGCTTTTGTTTATAATTTCCACATTTATTCGAATTGTGCAACGAAACTTTGCAGACAGTCGCGGAGACAAATTTTCTACTGAAGTACCAAGGTTCAGAAGTGCAGCTCTTGTACTGCCGGAGATATGTCGATACAAACTGAATACGCAAAACATCAACAAAATTTAGCGCGTTTTAAAGTTGATATCGCTTTTGTTTATAACTTCCACATTTATTCGAATTGTGCAACGAAACTTTGCAGATAGTCTCGAATAGGCCTTTTCTACTGAAGTACAAAGTTTCAGAAGTGCAGCTCTTGTACTGCCGGAGATATGTCGATACAAACTGAATACGCAAATCATCAACAAAATTTAGCGCGTTTTAATGTTGATATCGCTTTTGTTTATTACTTCCACATTTGTTCGAATTGTGCAACGAAACTTTGCAGACAGTCTCAAATAGGCCTTTTCTCCTGAAGTACCAAGTTTCAGAAGTGCAGCTCTTGTACTGCCGGAGATATGTCGATACAAACTGAATACGCAAAACATCAACAAAATTTAGCGCGTTTTAAAGTTGATATCGCTTTTGTTTATAACTTCCACATTTATTCGAATTGTGCAACGAAACTTTGCAGACAGTCTCGAATAGGCCTCCTCTACTGGAGTACCAAGTTTCAGACGTGCAGCTCTTGTACTGCCGGAGATATGTCGATACAAACTGAATACGCAAAACATCAACAAAATTTAGCGCGTTTTAAAGTTGATATCGCTTTTGTTTATAACTTTTACATTTATTCGAATTGTGCCACGAAACTTTGCAGACAGTCGCGGAGACACATTTTCTACTGAAGTACCAAGTTTCAGAAGTGCAGCTCTTGTACTGCCGGAGATATGTCGATACAAACTGAATACGCAAAACATCAACAAAATTTAGCGCGTTGTAAAGTTGATATCGCTTTTGTTTATAACTTCCACATTTATTCGAATTGTGCAACGAAACTTTGCAGACAGTCTCGAATAGGCCTTTTCTACTGAAGCACCAAGTTTCAGAAGTGCAGCTCTTGTACTGCCGGAGATATTTCGATACAAACTGAATACGCAAAACATCAACAAAATTCAGCGTGTTTTAAAGTTGATATCGCTTTTGTTTATAACTTCCACATTTATTCGAATTGTGCAACGAAACTTTGCAGACAGTCGCGGAGACACATGTTCTACTGAAGTACCAAGTTTCAGAAGTGCAGCTCTTGTACTGCCGGAGATATGTCGATATAAACTGAATACGCAAAACATCAACAAAATTTAGCGCGTTTTAAAGTTGATATCGCTTTTGTTTATAACTTCCACATGTATTCGAATTGTGCAACGAAACTTTGCAGACAGTCTCGAATAGGCCTTTTCTACTGAAGTACCAAGTTTCAGACGTGCAGCTCTTGTACTGCCGGAGATATGTCGATACAAACTGAATTCGCAAAACATCAACAAAATTTAGCGCGTTTTAAAGTTGATATCGCTTTTGTTTATAACTTCCACATTTATTCGAATTGTGCAACGAAACTTTGAGACAGTCTCGAATAGGCCTTTTCTACTGAATTACAAAGTTTCAGAAGTGCAGCTCTTGTACTGCCGGAGATATGTCGATACAAACTGAATACGCAAAACATCAACAAAATTTAGCGCGTTTTAATGTTAATATCGCTTTTGTTTATAACTTCCACATTTATTCGAATTGTGCCACGAAACTTTGCAGACAGTCGCGGAGACACATGTTCAACTGAAGTACCAAGTTTCAGAAGTGCAGCTCTTGTACTGCCGGAGATATGTCGATACAAACTGAATACGCAAAACATCAACAAAATTTAGCGCGTTTTAAAGTTGATATCGCTTTTGTTTATAACTTCCACATTTATTCGAATTGTGCAACGAAACTTTGCAGACAGTCTCGAATAGGCCTCCTCTACTGAAGTACCAAGTTTCAGAAGTGCAGCTCTTGTACTGCCGGAGATATGTCGATACAAACTGAATACGCAAATCATCAACAAAATTTAGCGCGTTTTAATGTTGATATCGCTTTTGTTTATAACTTCCACATTTATTCGAATTGTGCAACGAAACTTTGCAGACAGTCTCAAATAGGCCGTTTCTACTGAAGTACCAAGTTTCAGAAGTGCAGCTCTTGTACTGCCGGAGATATGTCGATACAAACTGAATACGCAAAACATCAACAAAATTTAGCGCGTTTTAAAGTTGATATCGCTTTTGTTTATAACTTCCACATTTATTCGAATTGTGCAACGAAACTTTGCAGACAGTCTCGAATAGGCCTCCTCTACTGGAGTACCAAGTTTAAGACGTGCAGCTCTTTTACTGCCGGAGATATGTCGATACAAACTGAATACGCAAAACATCAACAAAATTTAGCGCGTTTTAAAGTTGATATCGCTTTTGTTTATAACTTCCACATTTATTCGAATTGTGCAACGAAACTTTGCAGACAGTCTCGAATAGGCCTTTTCTACTGAAGCACCAAGTCTCAGAAGTGCAGCTCTTGTACTGCCGGAGATATGTCGATACAAACTGAATACGCAAAACATCAACAAAATTCAGCGCGTTTTAAAGTTGATATCGCTTTTGTTTATAACTTCCACATTTATTCGAATTGTGCAACGAAACTTTGCAGACAGTCGCGGAGACACATTTTCTACTGAAGTACCAAGTTTCAGAAGTGCAGCTCTTGTACTGCCGGAGATATGTCGATACAAACTGAATACGAAAAACATCAACAAAATTTAGCGCGTTTTAATGTTGATATCGCTTTTGTTTATAACTTCCACATGTATTCGAATTGTGATACGAAACTTTGCAGACAGTCGCGGAGACACATGTTCTACGGAAGTACCAAGTTTCAGAAGTGCAGCTCTTGTACTGCCGGAGATATGTCGATACAAACTGAATACGCAAAACATCAACAAAATTTAGCGCGTTTTAAAGTTGATATCGCTTTTGTTTATAACTTCCACATTTATTCGAATTGTGCAACGAAACTTTGCAGACAGTCTCGAATAGGCCTTTTCAACTGAAGTACAAAGTTTCAGAAGTGCTGCTCTTGTACTGCCGGAGATATGTCGATACAAACTGAATACGCAAAACATCAACAAAATTTAGCGCGTTTTAAAGTTGATATCGCTTTTGTTTATAATTTCCACATTTATTCGAATTGTGCAACGAAACTTTGCAGACAGTCGCGGAGACAAATTTTCTACTGAAGTACCAAGGTTCAGAAGTGCAGCTCTTGTACTGCCGGAGATATGTCGATACAAACTGAATACGCAAAACATCAACAAAATTAAGCGCGTTTTAAAGTTGATATCGCTTTTGTTTATAACTTCCACATTTATTCGAATTGTGCAACGAAACTTTGCAGACAGTCTCGAATAGGCCTTTTCTACTGAAGTACCAAGTTTCAGAAGTGCAGCTCTTGTACTGCCGGAGATATGTCGATACAAACTGAATACGCAAAACATCAACAAAATTTAGCGCGTTTTAAAGTTGATATCGCTTTTGTTTATAACTTCCCCATTTATTCGAATTGTGCAACGAAACTTTGCAGACAGTCGCGGAGACACATTTTCTACTGAAGTACCAAGGTTCAGAAGTGCAGCTCTTGTACTGCCGGAGATATGTCGATACAAACTGAATACGCAAAACATCAAGAAAATTTAGCGCGTTTAAAAGTTGATATCGCTTTTGTTTATAACTTCCACATGTATTCGAATTGTGCAACGAAACTTTGCAGACAGTCGCGGAGACACATGTTCTACTGAAGTACCAAGTTTCAGAAGTGCAGCTCTTGTACTGCCGGAGATATGTCGATACAAACTGAATACGCAAAACATCAACAAAATTTAGCGCGTTTTAAAGTTGATATCGCTTTTGTTTATAACTTCCACATTTATTCGTATTGTGCAACGAAACTTTGCAGACAGTCGCTGAGACACATGTTCTACTGAAGTACCAAGTTTCAGAAGTGCAGCTCTTGTACTGCCGGAGATATGTCGATACAAACTGAATACGAAAAACATCAACAACATTTAGCGCGTTTTAATGTTGATATCGCTTTTGTTTATAACTTCCACATGTATTCGAATTGTGCAACGAAACTTTGCAGACAGTCGCGGAGACACATGTTCTACTGAAGTACCAAGTTTCAGAAGTGCAGCTCTTGTACTGCCGGAGATATGTCGATACAAACTGAATACGCAAAACATCAACAAAATTTAGCGCGTTTTAAAGTTGATATCGCTTTTGTTTATAACTTCCACATTTATTCGAATTGTGCAACGAAACTTTGCAGACAGTCTCGAATAGGCCTTTTCTACTGAAGTACAAAGTTTCAGAAGTGCAGCTCTTGTACTGCCGGAGATATGTCGATACAAACTGAATACGCAAAACATCAACAAAATTTAGCGCGTTTTAAAGTTGATATCGCTTTTGTTTATAATTTCCACATTTATTCGAATTGTGCAACGAAACTTTGCAGACAGTCGCGGAGACAAATTTTCTACTGAAGTACCAAGGTTCAGAAGTGCAGCTCTTGTACTGCCGGAGATATGTCGATACAAACTGAATACGCAAAACATCAACAAAATTTAGCGCGTTTTAAAGTTGATATCGCTTTTGTTTATAACTTCCACATTTATTCGAATTGTGCAACGAAACTTTGCAGATAGTCTCGAATAGGCCTTTTCTACTTAAGTACAAAGCTTCAGAAGTGCAGCTCTTGTACTGCCGGAGATATGTCGATACAAACTGAATACGCAAATTATCAACAAAATTTAGCGCGTTTTAATGTTGATATCGCTTTTGTTTATAACTTCCACATTTATTCGAATTGTGCAACGAAACTTTGCAGACAGTCTCAAATAGGCCTTTTCTACTGAAGTACCAAGTTTCAGAAGTGCAGCTCTTGTACTGCCGGAGATATGTCGATACAAACTGAATACGCAAAACATCAACAAAATTTAGCGCGTTTTAAAGTTGATATCGCTTTTGTTTATAACTTCCACATTTATTCGAATTGTGCAACGAAACTTTGCAGACAGTCTCGAATAGGCCTCCTCTACTGGAGTACCAAGTTTCAGAAGTGCAGCTCTTGTACTGCCGGAGATATGTCGATACAAACTGAATACGCAAAACATCAACAAAATTTAGCGCGTTTTAAAGTTGATATCGCTTTTGTTTATAACTTCCACATGTATTCGAATTGTGCAACGAAACTTTGCAGACAGTCGCGGAGACACATGTTCTACTGAAGTACCAAGTTTCAGAAGTGCAGCTCTTGTACTGCCGGAGATATGCGTATACAAACTGAATACGCAAAAGATCAACAAAATTTAGCGCGTTTTAAAGTTGATATCGCTTTTGTTTATAACTTCCACATTTATTCGAATTGTGCAACGAAACTTTGCAGACAGTCTCGAATAGGCCTTTTCTACTGAAGTACCAAGTTTCAGACGTGCAGCTCTTGTACTGCCGGAGATATGTCGATACAAACTGAATACGCAAAACATCAACAAAATTTAGCGCGTTTTAAAGTTGATATCGCTTTTGTTTATAACTTCCACATTTATTCGAATTGTGCAACGAAACTTTGCAGACAGTCTCGAATAGGCCCTCTCTACTGAAGTACCAAGTTTCAGAAGTGCAGCTCTTGTACTGCCGGAGATATGTCGATACAAACTGAATACGCAAAACATCAACAAAATTTAGCGCGTTTTAAAGTTGATATCGCTTTTGTTTATAACTTCCACATTTATTCGAATTGTGCAACGAAACTTTGCAGACAGTCGCGAAGACACATTTTCTACTGAAGTACCAAGTTTCAGAAGTGCAGCTCTTGTACTGCCGGAGATATGTCGATACAAACTGAATACGCAAAACATCAACAAAATTTCGCGCGTTTTAAAGTTGATATCGCTTTTGTTTATAACTTCCACATTTATTCGAATTGTGCCACGAAACTTTGCAGACAGTCGCGGAGACACATTTTCTACTGAAGTACCAAGTTTCAGAAGTGCAGCTCTTGTACTGCCGGAGATATGTCGATACAAACTGAATACGCAAAACATCAACAAAATTTAGCGCGTTTTAAAGTTGATATCGCTTTTGTTTATAACTTCCACATTTATTCGAATTGTGCAACGAAACTTTGCAGACAGTCGCGGAGACACATGTTCTACTGAAGTACCAAGTTTCAGAAGTGCAGCTCTTGTACTGCCGGAGATATGTCGATACAAACTGAATACGCAAAACATCAACAAAATTTAGCGCGTTTTAAAGTTGATATCGCTTTTGTTTATAACTTCCACATTTATTCGAATTGTGCAACGAAACTTTGCAGACAGTCTCGAATAGGCCTCCTCTACTGAAGTACCAAGTTTCAGAAGTGCAGCTCTTGTACTGCCGGAGATATGTCGATACAAACTGAATACGCAAAACATCAACAAAATTTAGCGCGTTTTAAAGTTGATATCGCTTTTGTTTATAACTTCCACATTTATTCGAATTGTGCAACGAAACTTTGCAGACAGTCGCGAAGACACATTTTCTACTGAAGTACCAAGTTTCAGAAGTGCAGCTCTTGTACTGCCGGAGATATGTCGATACAAACTGAATACGCAAAACATCAACAAAATTTCGCGCGTTTTAAAGTTGATATCGCTTTTGTTTATAACTTCCACATTTATTCGAATTGTGCCACGAAACTTTGCAGACAGTCGCGGAGACACATTTTCTACTGAAGTACCAAGTTTCAGAAGTGCAGCTCTTGTACTGCCGGAGATATGTCGATACAAACTGAATACGCAAAACATCAACAAAATTTAGCGCGTTTTAAAGTTGATATCGCTTTTGTTTATAACTTCCACATTTATTCGAATTGTGCAACGAAACTTTGCAGACAGTCTCGAATAGGCCTCCTCTACTGAAGTACCAAGTTTCAGAAGTGCAGCTCTTGTACTGCCGGAGATATGTCGATACAAACTGAATACGCAAAACATCAACAAAATTTAGCGCGTTTTAAAGTTGATATCGCTTTTGTTTATAACTTCCACATTTATTCGAATTGTGCAACGAAACTTTGCAGACAGTCGCGGAGACACATTTTCTACTGAAGTACTAAGTTTCAGAAGTGCAGCTCTTGTACTGCCGGAGATATGTCGATACAAACTGAATACGCAAAACATCAACAAAATTTAGCGCGTTTTAAAGTTGATATCGCTTTTGTTTATAATTTCCACATTTATTCGAATTGTGCAACGAAACTTTGCAGACAGTCGCGGAGACAAATTTTCTACTGAAGTACCAAGGTTCAGAAGTGCAGCTCTTGTACTGCCGGAGATATGTCGATACAAACTGAATACGCAAAACATCAACAAAATTAAGCGCGTTTTAAAGTTGATATCGCTTTTGTTTATAACTTCCACATTTATTCGAATTGTGCAACGAAACTTTGCAGACAGTCTCGAATAGGCCTCCTCAACTGAAGTACCAAGTTTCAGAAGTGCAGCTCTTGTACTGCCGGAGATATGTCGATACAAACTGAATACGCAAAACATCAACAAAATTTAGCGCGTTTTAAAGTTGATATCGCTTTTGTTTATAACTTCCCCATTTATTCGAATTGTGCAACGAAACTTTGCAGACAGTCGCGGAGACACATTTTCTACTGAAGTACCAAGGTTCAGAAGTGCAGCTCTTGTACTGCCGGAGATATGTCGATACAAACTGAATACGCAAAACATCAACAAAATTTAGCGCGTTTTAAAGTTGATATCGCTTTTGTTTATAACTTCCACATTTATTCGAATTGTGCAACGAAACTTTGCAGACAGTCTCGAATAGGCCTCCTCTACTGAAGTACCAAGTTTCAGAAGTGCAGCTCTTTTACTGCCGGAGATATGTCGATACAAACTGAATACGCAAAACATCAACAAAATTTAGCGCGTTTTAAAGTTGATATCGCTTTTGTTTATAACTTCCACATTTATTCGAATTGTGCAACGAAACTTTGCAGACAGTCGCTAAGACACATTTTCTACTGAGGTACCAAGTTTCAGAAGTGCAGCTCTTGTACTGCCGGAGATATGTCGATACAAACTGAATACGCAAAACATCAACAAAATTTAGCGCGTTTTAAAGTTGATATCGCTTTTGTTTATAACTTCCACATTTATTCGAATTGTGCAACGAAACTTTGCAGACAGTCGCGGAGACACATTTTCTACTGAAGTACCAAGTTTCAGAAGTGCAGCTCTTGTACTGCCGGAGATATGTCGATACAAACTGAATACGCAAAACATCAACAAAATTTAGCGCGTTTTAAAGTTGATATCGCTTTTATTTATAATTTCCACATTTATTCGAATTGTGCAACGAAACTTAGCAGACAGTCGCGGAGACAAATTTTGTACTGAAGTACCAAGGTTCAGAAGTGCAGCTCTTGTACTGCCGGAGATATGTCGATACAAACTGAATACGCAAAACATCAACAAAATTAAGCGCGTTTTAAAGTTGATATCGCTTTTGTTTATAACTTCCACATTTATTCGAATTGTGCAACGAAACTTTGCAGACAGTCTCGAATAGGCCTCCTCAACTGAAGTACCAAGTTTCAGAAGTGCAGCTCTTGTACTGCCGGAGATATGTCGATACAAACTGAATACGCAAAACATCAACAAAATTTAGCGCGTTTTAAAGTTGATATCGCTTTTGTTTATAACTTCCCCATTTATTCGAATTGTGCAACGAAACTTTGCAGACAGTCGCGGAGACACATTTTCTACTGAAGTACCAAGGTTCAGAAGTGCAGCTCTTGTACTGCCGGAGATATGTCGATACAAACTGAATACGCAAAACATCAACAAAATTTAGCGCGTTTTAAAGTTGATATCGCTTTTGTTTATAACTTCCACATGTATTCGAATTGTGCAACGAAACTTTGCAGACAGTCGCGGAGACACATGTTCTACTGAAGTACCAAGTTTCAGAAGTGCAGCTCTTGTACTGCCGGAGATATGTCGATACCAACTGAATACGCAAAACATCAACAAAATTTAGCGCGTTTTAAAGTTGATATCGCTTTTGTTTATAACTTCCACATTTATTCGAATTGTGCAACGAAACTTTGCAGACAGTCGCGGAGACACATGTTCTACTGAAGTACCAAGTTTCAGAAGTGCAGCTCTTGTACTGCCGGAGATATGTCGATACAAACTGAATACGCAAAACATCAACAACATTTAGCGCGTTTTAATGTTGATATCGCTTTTGTTTATAACTTCCACATGTATTCGAATTGTGCAACGAAACTTTGCAGACAGTCGCTAAGACACATTTTCTACTGAGGTACCAAGTTTCAGAAGTGCAGCTCTTGTACTGCCGGAGATATGTCGATACAAACTGAATACGCAAAACATCAACAAAATTTAGCGCGTTTTAAAGTTGATATCGCTTTTGTTTATAACTTCCACATTTATTCGAATTGTGCAACGAAACTTTGCAGACAGTCGCGGAGACACATTTTCTACTGAAGTACCAAGTTTCAGAAGTGCAGCTCTTGTACTGCCGGAGATATGTCGATACAAACTGAATACGCAAAACATCAACAAAATTTAGCGCGTTTTAAAGTTGATATCGCTTTTGTTTATAATTTCCACATTTATTCGAATTGTGCAACGAAACTTAGCAGACAGTCGCGGAGACAAATTTTGTACTGAAGTACCAAGGTTCAGAAGTGCAGCTCTTGTACTGCCGGAGATATGTCGATACAAACTGAATACGCAAAACATCAACAAAATTAAGCGCGTTTTAAAGTTGATATCGCTTTTGTTTATAACTTCCACATTTATTCGAATTGTGCAACGAAACTTTGCAGACAGTCTCGAATAGGCCTCCTCAACTGAAGTACCAAGTTTCAGAAGTGCAGCTCTTGTACTGCCGGAGATATGTCGATACAAACTGAATACGCAAAACATCAACAAAATTTAGCGCGTTTTAAAGTTGATATCGCTTTTGTTTATAACTTCCCCATTTATTCGAATTGTGCAACGAAACTTTGCAGACAGTCGCGGAGACACATTTTCTACTGAAGTACCAAGGTTCAGAAGTGCAGCTCTTGTACTGCCGGAGATATGTCGATACAAACTGAATACGCAAAACATCAACAAAATTTAGCGCGTTTTAAAGTTGATATCGCTTTTGTTTATAACTTCCACATGTATTCGAATTGTGCAACGAAACTTTGCAGACAGTCGCGGAGACACATGTTCTACTGAAGTACCAAGTTTCAGAAGTGCAGCTCTTGTACTGCCGGAGATATGTCGATACCAACTGAATACGCAAAACATCAACAAAATTTAGCGCGTTTTAAAGTTGATATCGCTTTTGTTTATAACTTCCACATTTATTCGAATTGTGCAACGAAACTTTGCAGACAGTCGCGGAGACACATGTTCTACTGAAGTACCAAGTTTCAGAAGTGCAGCTCTTGTACTGCCGGAGATATGTCGATACAAACTGAATACGAAAAACATCAACAACATTTAGCGCGTTTTAATGTTGATATCGCTTTTGTTTATAACTTCCACATGTATTCGAATTGTGCAACGAAACTTTGCAGACAGTCGCGGAGACACATGTTCTACTGAAGTACCAAGTTTCAGAAGTGCAGCTCTTGTACTGCCGGAGATATGTCGATACAAACTGAATACGCAAAACATCAACAAAATTTAGCGCGTTTTAAAGTTGATATCGCTTTTGTTTATAACTTCCACATTTATTCGAATTGTGCAACGAAACTTTGCAGACAGTCTCGAATAGGCCTTTTCTACTAAAGTACAAAGTTTCAGAAGTGCAGCTCTTGTACTGCCGGAGATATGTCGATACAAACTGAATACGCAAAACATCAACAAAATTTAGCGCGTTTTAAAGTTGATATCGCTTTTGTTTATAATTTCCACATTTATTCGAATTGTGCAACGAAACTTTGCAGACAGTCGCGGAGACAAATTTTCTACTGAAGTACCAAGGTTCAGAAGTGCAGCTCTTGTACTGCCGGAGATATGTCGATACAAACTGAATACGCAAAACATCAACAAAATTTAGCGCGTTTTAAAGTTGATATCGCTTTTGTTTATAACTTCCACATTGATTCGAATTGTGCAACGAAACTTTGCAGACAGTCGCGGAGACACATTTTCTACTGAAGTACTAAGTTTCAGAAGTGCAGCTCTTGTACTGCCGGAGATATGTCGATACAAACTGAATACGCAAAACATCAACAAAATTTAGCGCGTTTTAAAGTTGATATCGCTTTTGTTTATAATTTCCACATTTATTCGAATTGTGCAACGAAACTTTGCAGACAGTCGCGGAGACAAATTTTCTACTGAAGTACCAAGGTTCAGAAGTGCAGCTCTTGTACTGCCGGAGATATGTCGATACAAACTGAATACGCAAAACATCAACAAAATTAAGCGCGTTTTAAAGTTGATATCGCTTTTGTTTATAACTTCCACATTTATTCGAATTGTGCAACGAAACTTTGCAGACAGTCTCGAATAGGCCTCCTCAACTGAAGTACCAAGTTTCAGAAGTGAAGCTCTTGTACTGCCGGAGATATGTCGATACAAACTGAATACGCAAAACATCAACAAAATTTAGCGCGTTTTAAAGTTGATATCGCTTTTGTTTATAACTTCCCCATTTCTTCGAATTGTGCAACGAAACTTTGCAGACAGTCGCGGAGACACATTTTCTACTGAAGTACCAAGGTTCAGAAGTGCAGCTCTTGTACTGCCGGAGATATGTCGATACAAACTGAATACGCAAAACATCAACAAAATTTAGCGCGTTTTAAAGTTGATATCGCTTTTGTTTATAACTTCCACATTTATTCGAATTGTGCAACGAAACTTTGCAGACAGTCTCGAATAGGCCTCCTCTACTGAAGTACCAAGTTTCAGAAGTGCAGCTCTTGTACTGCCGGAGATATGTCGATACAAACTGAATACGCAAAACATCAACAAAATGTAGCGCGTTTTAAAGTTGATATCGCTTTTGTTTATAACTTCCACATTTATTCGAATTGTGCAACGAAACTTTGCAGACAGTCGCTAAGACACATTTTCTACTGAAGTACCAAGTTTCAGAAGTGCAGCTCTTGTACTGCCGGAGATATGTCGATACAAACTGAATACGCAAAACATCAACAAAATTTAGCGCGTTTTAAAGTTGATATCGCTTTTGTTTATAACTTCCACATTTATTCGAATTGTGCAACGAAACTTTGCAGACAGTCGCGGAGACACATTTTCTACTGAAGTACCAAGTTTCAGAAGTGCAGCTCTTGTACTGCCGGAGATATGTCGATACAAACTGAATACGCAAAACATCAACAAAATTTAGCGCGTTTTAAAGTTGATATCGCTTTTGTTTATAATTTCCACATTTATTCGAATTGTGCAACGAAACTTAGCAGACAGTCGCGGAGACAAATTTTCTACTGAAGTACCAAGTTTCAGAAGTGCAGCTCTTGTACTGCCGGAGATATGTCGATACAAACTGAATAAGCAAAACATCAACAAAATTAAGCGCGTTTTAAAGTTGATATCGCTTTTGTTTATAACTTCCACATTTATTCGAATTGTGCAACGAAACTTTGCAGACAGTCTCGAATAGGCCTCCTCAACTGAAGTACCAAGTTTCAGAAGTGCAGCTCTTGTACTGCCGGAGATATGTCGATACAAACTGAATACGCAAAACATCAACAAAATTTAGCGCGTTTTAAAGTTGATATCGCTTTTGTTTATAACTTCCACATTTATTCGAATTGTGCAACGAAACTTTGCAGACAGTCGCGGAGACACATTTTCTACTTAAGTACCAAGTTTCAGAAGTGCAGCTCTTTTACTGCCCGAGATATGTCGATACAAACTGAATACGCAAAAAATCAACAAAATTTAGCGCGTTTTAAAGTTGATATCGCTTTTGTTTATAACTTCCACATTTATTCGAATTGTGCAACGAAACTTTGCAGACAGTCGCGGAGACACATTTGCTACTTAAGTACCAAGTTTCAGAAGTGCAGCTCTTGTACTGCCCGAGATATGTCGATACAAACTGAATACGCAAAACATCAACAACATTTAGCGCGTTTTAAAATTGATATCGCTTTTGTTTATAACTTCCACATTTATTCGAATTGTGCAACGAAACTTTGCAGACAGTCGCGAAGACACATTTTCTACTTAAGTACCAAGGTTCAGAAGTGCAGCTCTTGTACTGCCGGAGATATGTCGATACAAACTGAATACGCAAAACATCAACAAAATTTAGCGCGTTTTAAAGTTGATATCGCTTTTGTTTATAACTTCCACATGTATTCGAATTGTGCAACGAAACTTTGCAGACAGTCGCGGAGACACATGTTCTACTGAAGTACCAAGTTTCAGAAGTGCAGCTCTTGTACTGCCGGAGATATGTCGATACCAACTGAATACGCAAAACATCAACAAAATTTAGCGCGTTTTAAAGTTGATATCGCTTTTGTTTATAACTTCCACATTTATTCGAATTGTGCAACGAAACTTTGCAGACAGTCGCGGAGACACATGTTCTACTGAAGTACCAAGTTTCAGAAGTGCAGCTCTTGTACTGCCGGAGATATGTCGATACAAACTGAATACGAAAAACATCAACAACATTTAGCGCGTTTTAATGTTGATATCGCTTTTGTTTATAACTTCCACATGTATTCGAATTGTGCAACGAAACTTTGCAGACAGTCGCGGAGACACATGTTCTACTGAAGTACCAAGTTTCAGAAGTGCAGCTCTTGTACTGCCGGAGATATGTCGATACAAACTGAATACGCAAAACATCAACAAAATTTAGCGCGTTTTAAAGTTGATATCGCTTTTGTTTATAACTTCCACATTTATTCGAATTGTGCAACGAAACTTTGCAGACAGTCTCGAATAGGCCTTTTCTACTGAAGTACCAAGTTTCAGAAGTGCAGCTCTTGTACTGCCGGAGATATGTCGATACAAACTGAATACGAAAAACATCAACAACATTTAGCGCGTTTTAATGTTGATATCGCTTTTGTTTATAACTTCCACATGTATTCGAATTGTGCAACGAAACTTTGCAGACAGTCGCGGAGACACATGTTCTACTGAAGTACCAAGTTTCAGAAGTGCAGCTCTTGTACTGCCGGAGATATGTCGATACAAACTGAATACGCAAAACATCAACAACATTTAGCGCGTTTTAAAGTTGATATCGCTTTTGTTTATAACTTCCACATTTATTCGAATTGTGCAACGAAACTTTGCAGACAGTCTCGAATAGGCCTTTTCTACTGAAGTACAAAGTTTCAGAAGTGCAGCTCTTGTACTGCCGGAGATATGTCGATACAAACTGAATACGCAAAACATCAACAAAATTTAGCGCGTTTTAAAGTTGATATCGCTTTTGTTTATAATTTCCACATTTATTCGAATTGTGCAACGAAACTTTGCAGACAGTCGCGGAGACAAATTTTCTACTGAAGTACCAAGGTTCAGAAGTGCAGCTCTTGTACTGCCGGAGATATGTCGATACAAACTGAATACGCAAAACATCAACAAAATTTAGCGCGTTTTAAAGTTGATATCGCTTTTGTTTATAACTTCCACATTTATTCGAATTGTGCAACGAAACTTTGCAGATAGTCTCGAATAGGCCTTTTCTACTTAAGTACAAAGCTTCAGAAGTGCAGCTCTTGTACTGCCGGAGATATGTCGATACAAACTGAATACGCAAAACATCAACAAAATTTAGCGCGTTTTAAAGTTGATATCGCTTTTGTTTATAACTTCCACATTTATTCGAATTGTGCAACGAAACTTTGCAGACAGTCTCAAATAGGCCTCCTCTACTGGAGTACCAAGTTTCAGAAGTGCAGCTCTTGTACTGCCGGAGATATGTCGATACAAACTGAATACGCAAAACATCAACAAAATTTAGCGCGTTTTAAAGTTGATATCGCTTTTGTTTATAACTTTCACATTTATTCGAATTGTGCCACGAAACTTTGCAGACAGTCGCGGAGACACATGTTCTACTGAAGTACCAAGTTTCAGAAGTGCAGCTCTTGTACTGCCGGAGATATGTCGATACAAACTGAATACGCAAAACATCAACAAAATTTAGCGCGTTTTAAAGTTGATATCGCTTTTGTTTATAACTTCCACATGTATTCGAATTGTGCAACGAAACTTTGCAGACAGTCGCGGAGACACATGTTCTACTGAAGTACCAAGTTTCAGAAGTGCAGCTCTTGTACTGCCGGAGATATGCGTAAACAAACTGAATACGCAAAACATCAACAAAATTGAGCGCGTTTTAAAGTTGATATCGCTTTTGTTTATAACTTCCACATTTATTCGAATTGTGCAACGAAACTTTGCAGACAGTCTCGAATAGGCCTTTTCTACTGAAGTACCAAGTTTCAGACGTGCAGCTCTTGTACTGCCGGAGATATGTCGATACAAACTGAATACGCAAAACATCAACAAAATTTAGCGCGTTTTAAAGTTGATATCGCTTTTGTTTATAACTTCCACATTTATTCGAATTGTGCAACGAAACTTTGCAGACAGTCTCGAATAGGCCTTTTCTACTGAAGTACAAAGTTTCAGAAGTGCAGCTCTTGTACTGCCGGAGATATGTCGATACAAACTGAATACGCAAAACATCAACAAAATTTAGCGCGTTTTAAAGTTGATATCGCTTTTGTTTATAATTTCCACATTTATTCGAATTGTGCAACGAAACTTTGCAGACAGTCGCGGAGACAAATTTTCTACTGAAGTACCAAGGTTCAGAAGTGCAGCTCTTGTACTGCCGGAGATATGTCGATACAAACTGAATACGCAAAACATCAACAAAATTTAGCGCGTTTTAAAGTTGATATCGCTTTTGTTTATAACTTCCACATTTATTCGAATTGTGCAACGAAACTTTGCAGACAGTCGCGGAGACACATGTTCTACTGAAGTACCAAGTTTCAGAAGTGCAGCTCTTGTACTGCCGGAGATATGTCGATACAAACTGAATACGCAAAACATCAACAAAATTTAGCGCGTTTTAAAGTTGATATCGCTTTTGTTTATAACTTCCACATTTATTCGAATTGTGCAACGAAACTTTGCAGACAGTCTCGAATAGGCCTCCTCTACTGAAGTACCAAGTTTCAGAAGTGCAGCTCTTGTACTGCCGGAGATATGTCGATACAAACTGAATACGCAAAACATCAACAAAATTTAGCGCGTTTTAAAGTTGATATCGCTTTTGTTTATAACTTCCACATTTATTCGAATTGTGCAACGAAACTTTGCAGACAGTCGCGAAGACACATTTTCTACTGAAGTACCAAGTTTCAGAAGTGCAGCTCTTGTACTGCCGGAGATATGTCGATACAAACTGAATACGCAAAACATCAACAAAATTCAGCGCGTTTTAAAGTTGATATCGCTTTTGTTTATAAGTTCCACATTTATTCGAATTGTGCAACGAAACTTTGCAGACAGTCGCGGAGACACATTTTCTACTGAAGTACCAAGTTTCAGAAGTGCAGCTCTTGTACTGCCGGAGATATGTCGATACAAACTGAATACGCAAAACATCAACAAAATTTAGCGCGTTTTTAAGTTGATATCGCTTTTGTTTATAACTTCCACATTTATTCGAATTGTGCAACGAATCTTTGCAGACAGTCTCGAATAGGCCTCCTCTACTGCAGTACCAAGTTTCAGAAGTGCAGCTCTTGTACTGCCGGAGATATGTCGATACAAACTGAATACGCAAAACATCAACAAAATTTAGCGCGTTTTAAAGTTGATATCGCTTTTGTTTATAACTTCCACATTTATTCGAATTGTGCAACGAAACTTTGCAGACAGTCGCGGAGACACGTTTTCTACTGAAGTACAAAGTTTCAGAAGTGCAGCTCTTGTACTGCCGGAGATATGTCGATACAAACTGAATACGCAAAACATCAACAAAATTTCGCGCGTTTTAAAGTTGATATCGCTTTTGTTTATAACTTTCACATTTATTCGAATTGTGCAACGAAACTTTGCAGACAGTCTCGAATAGGCCTTTTCTACTGAAGTACCTAGTTTCAGACGTGCAGCTCTTGTACTGCCGGAGATATGTCGATACAAACTGAATACGCAAAACATCAACAAAATTTAGCGCGTTTTAAAGTTGATATCGCTTTTGTTTATAACTTCCACATTTATTCGAATTGTGCAACGAAACTTTGCAGACAGTCGCGGAGACACATGTTCTACTGAAGTACCAAGTTTCAGAAGTGCAGCTCTTGTACTGCCGGAGATATGTCGATACAAACTGAATACGCAAACATCAACAAAATTTAGCGCGTTTTAAAGTTGATATCGCTTTTGTTTATAACTTCCACATTTATTCGAATTGTGCAACGAAACTTTGCAGACAGTCGCGAAGACACATTTTCTACTGAAGTACCAAGGTTCAGAAGTGCAGCTCTTGTACTGCCGGAGATATCTTGATACAAACTGAATACGCCAAACATCAACAAAATTTAGCGCGTTTTAAAGTTGATATCGCTTTTGTTTATAACTTCCACATTTATTCGAATTGTGCAACGAAACTTTGCAGACAGTCGCGGAGACACATTTTCTACTGAAGTACCAAGTTTCAGAAGTGCAGCTCTTGTACTGCCGGAGATATGTCGATACAAACTGAATACGCAAAACATCAACAAAATTTAGCGCGTTTTAAAGTTGATATCGCTTTTGTTTATAACTTCCACATTTATTCGAATTGTGCAACGAAACTTTGCAGACAGTCGCGAAGACACATTTTCTACTGAAGTACCAAGTTTCAGAAGTGCAGCTCTTGTACTGCCGGAGATATGTCGATACAAACTGAATACGCAAAACATCAACAAAATTTAGCGCGTTTTAAAGTTGATATCGCTTTTGTTTATAACTTCCACATTTATTCGAATTGTGCAACGAAACTTTGCAGACAGTCGCGGAGACACATTTTCTACTGAAGTACCAAGTTTCAGAAGTGCAGCTCTTGTACTGCCGGAGATATGTCGATACAAACTGAATACGCAAAACATCAACAAAATTTAGCGCGTTTTAAAGTTGATATCGCTTTTGTTTATAACTTCCATATTTATTCGAATTGTGCAACGAAACTTTGCAGACAGTCGCGGAGACACATGTTCTACTGAAGTACCTAGTTTCAGAAGTGCAGCTCTTGTACTGCCGGAGATATGTCGATACAAACTGAATACGCAAAACATCAACAAAATTTAGCGCGTTTTAAAGTTGATATCGCTTTTGTTTATAACTTCCACATTTATTCGAATTGTGCAACGAAACTTTGCAGACAGTCTCGAATAGGCCTTTTCTACTGAAGTACCAAGTTTCAGACGTGCAGCTCTTGTACTGCCGGAGATATGTCGATACAAACTGAATACGCAAAACACCAACAAAATTTAGCGCGTTTTACTGTTAATATCGCTTTTGTTTATAACTTCCACATTTATTCGAATTGTGCAACGAAACTTTGCAGACAGTCTCAAATAGGCCTTTTCTACTGAAGTACAAAGTTTCAGAAGTGCAGCTCTTGTACTGCCGGAGATCTGTCGATACAAACTGAATACGCAAAACATCAACAAAATTTAGCGCGTTTTAAAGTTGATATCGCTTTTGTTTATAACTTCCACATTTATTCGAATTGTGCAACGAAACTTTGCAGACAGTCGCGGGGACACATGTTCTACTTAAGTACCATGTTTCAGAAGTGCAGCTCTTGTACTGCCGGAGATATGTCGATACAAACTGAATACGCAAAACATCAACAAAATTTAGCGCGTTTTAAAGTTGATATCGCTTTTGTTTATAACTTCCACATTTATTCGAATTGTGCAACGAAACTTTGCAGACAGTCTCGAATAGGCCTTTTCTACTGAAGTACAAAGTTTCAGAAGTGCAGCTCTTGTACTGCCGGAGATATGTCGATACAAACTGAATACGCAAAACATCAACAAAATTTAGCGCGTTTTAAAGTTGATATCGCTTTTGTTTATAACTTCCACATTTATTCGAATTGTGCAACGAAACTTTGCAGATAGTCTTGAATAGGCCTTTTCTACTGCAGTACAAATTTTCAGAAGTGCAGCTCTTGTTCTGCCGGAGATATGTCGATACAAACTGAATACGCAAAAAACCAACAAAATTTAGCGCGTTTTAAAGTTGATATCGCTTTTGTTTATAACTTCCACATTTATTCGAATTGTGCAACGAAACTTTGCAGACAGTGTTGGAGACACATGTTCTACTGAAGTACCAAGTTTCAGAAGTGCAGCTCTTGTACTGCCGGAGATATGTCGATACAAACTGAATACGCAAATCATCAACAAAATTTAGCGCGTTTTAATGTTGATATCGCTTTTGTTTATAACTTCCACATTTATTCGAATTGTGCAACGAAACTTTGCAGACAGTCTCAAATAGGCCTTTTCTACTGAAGTACCAAGTTTCAGAAGTGCAGCTCTTGTACTGCCGGAGATATGTCGATACAAACTGAATACGCAAAACATCAACAAAATTTAGCGCGTTTTAAAGTTGATATCGCTTTTGTTTATAACTTCCACATTTATTCGAATTGTGCAACGAAACTTTGCAGAATATCTCGAATAGGCCTCCTCTACTGGAGTACCAAGTTTCAGACGTGCAGCTCTTGTACTGCCGGAGATATGTCGATACAAACTGAATACGCAAAACATCAACAAAATTTAGCGCGTTTTAAAGTTGATATCGCTTTTGTTTATAACTTTCACATTTATTCGAATTGTGCCACGAAACTTTGCAGACAGTCGCGGAGACACATTTTCTACTGAAGTACCAAGTTTCAGAAGTGCAGCTCTTGTACTGCCGGAGATATGTCGATACAAACTGAATACGCAAAACATCAACAAAATTTAGCGCGTTTTAAAGTTGATATCGCTTTTGTTTATAACTTCCACATTTATTCGAATTGTGCAACGAAACTTTGCAGACAGTCTCGAATAGGCCTTTTCTACTGAAGTACCAAGTTTCAGAAGTGCAGCTCTTGTACTGCCGGAGATCTGTCGATACAAACTGAATACGCAAAACATCAACAAAATTTAGCGCGTTTTAAAGTTGATATCGCTTTTGTTTATAACTTCCACATTTATTCGAATTGTGCAACGAAACTTTGCAGACAGTCGCGGGGACACATGTTCTACTGAAGTACCAAGTTTCAGAAGTGCAGCTCTTGTACTGCCGGAGATATGTCGATACAAACTGAATACGCAAAACATCAACAAAATTTAGCGCGTTTTAAAGTTGATATCGCTTTTGTTTATAACTTCCACATTTATTCGAATTGTGCAACGAAACTTTGCAGACAGTCTCGAATAGGCCTTTTCTACTGAAGTACAAAGTTTCAGAAGTGCAGCTCTTGTACTGCCGGAGATATGTCGATACAAACTGAATACGCAAAACATCAACAAAATTTAGCGCGTTTTAAAGTTGATATCGCTTTTGTTTATAACTTCCACATTTATTCGAATTGTGCAACGAAACTTTGCAGATAGTCTCGAATAGGCCTTTTCTACTGCAGTACAAATTTTCAGAAGTGCAGCTCTTGTTCTGCCGGAGATATGTCGATACAAACTGAATACGCAAAAAACCAACAAAATTTAGCGCGTTTTAAAGTTGATATCGCTTTTGTTTATAACTTCCACATTTATTCGAATTGTGCAACGAAACTTTGCAGACAGTGTTGGAGACACATGTTCTACTGAAGTACCAAGTTTCAGAAGTGCAGCTCTTGTACTGCCGGAGATATGTCGATACAAACTGAATACGCAAATCATCAACAAAATTTAGCGCGTTTTAATGTTGATATCGCTTTTGTTTATAACTTCCACATTTATTCGAATTGTGCAACGAAACTTTGCAGACAGTCTCAAATAGGCCTTTTCTACTGAAGTACCAAGTTTCAGAAGTGCAGCTCTTGTACTGCCGGAGATATGTCGATACAAACTGAATACGCAAAACATCAACAAAATTTAGCGCGTTTTAAAGTTGATATCGCTTTTGTTTATAACTTCCACATTTATTCGAATTGTGCAACGAAACTTTGCAGAATATCTCGAATAGGCCTCCTCTACTGGAGTACCAAGTTTCAGACGTGCAGCTCTTGTACTGCCGGAGATATGTCGATACAAACTGAATACGCAAAACATCAACAAAATTTAGCGCGTTTTAAAGTTGATATCGCTTTTGTTTATAACTTTCACATTTATTCGAATTGTGCCACGAAACTTTGCAGACAGTCGCGGAGACACATTTTCTACTGAAGTACCAAGTTTCAGAAGTGCAGCTCTTGTACTGCCGGAGATATGTCGATACAAACTGAATACGCAAAACATCAACAAAATTTAGCGCGTTTTAAAGTTGATATCGCTTTTGTTTATAACTTCCACATTTATTCGAATTGTGCAACGAAACTTTGCAGACAGTCGCGGAGACACGTTTTCTACTGAAGTACAAAGTTTCAGAAGTGCAGCTCTTGTACTGCCGGAGATATGTCGATACAAACTGAATACGCAAAACATCAACAAAATTTCGCGTTTTTTAAAGTTGATATCGCTTTTGTTTATAACTTCCACATTTATTCGAATTGTGCAACGAAACTTTGCAGACAGTCTCGAATAGGCCTTTTCTACTGAAGTACCTAGTTTCAGACGTGCAGCTCTTGTACTGCCGGAGATATGTCGATACAAACTGAATACGCAAAACATCAACAAAATTTAGCGCGTTTTAAAGTTGATATCGCTTTTGTTTATAACTTCCACATTTATTCGAATTGTGCAACGAAACTTTGCAGACAGTCGCGGAGACACATGTTCTACTGAAGTACCAAGTTTCAGAAGTGCAGCTCTTGTACTGCCGGAGATATGTCGATACAAACTGAATACGCAAAACATCAACAAAATTTAGCGCGTTTTAAAGTTGATATCGCTTTTGTTTATAACTTCCACATTTATTCGAATTGTGCAACGAAACTTTGCAGACAGTCGCGAAGACACATTTTCTACTGAAGTACCAAGGTTCAGAAGTGCAGCTCTTGTACTGCCGGAGATATCTCGATACAAACTGAATACGCCAAACATCAACAAAATTTAGCGCGTTTTAAAGTTGATATCGCTTTTGTTTATAACTTCCACATTTATTCGAATTGTGCAACGAAACTTTGCAGACAGTCGCGGAGACACATTTTCTACTGAAGTACCAAGTTTCAGAAGTGCAGCTCTTGTACTGCCGGAGATATGTCGATACAAACTGAATACGCAAAACATCAACAAAATTTAGCGCGTTTTAAAGTTGATATCGCTTTTGTTTATAACTTCCACATTTATTCGAATTGTGCAACGAAACTTTGCAGACAGTCGCGAAGACACATTTTCTACTGAAGTACCAAGTTTCAGAAGTGCAGCTCTTGTACTGCCGGAGATATGTCGATACAAACTGAATACGCAAAACATCAACAAAATTTCGCGCGTTTTAAAGTTGATATCGCTTTTGTTTATAACTTCCACATTTATTCGAATTGTGCAACGAAACTTTGCAGACAGTCGCGGAGACACATTTTCTACTGAAGTACCAAGTTTCAGAAGTGCAGCTCTTGTACTGCCGGAGATATGTCGATACAAACTGAATACGCAAAACATCAACAAAATTTAGCGCGTTTTAAAGTTGATATCGCTTTTGTTTATAACTTCCACATTTATTCGAATTGTGCAACGAAACTTTGCAGACAGTCGCGGAGACACATGTTCTACTGAAGTACCTAGTTTCAGAAGTGCAGCTCTTGTACTGCCGGAGATATGTCGATACAAACTGAATACGCAAAACATCAACAAAATTTAGCATGTTTTAAAGTTGATATCGCTTTTGTTTATAACTTCCACATTTATTCGAATTGTGCAACGAAACTTTGCAGACAGTCTCGAATAGGCCTTTTCTACTGAAGTACCAAGTTTCAGAAGTGCAGCTCTTGTACTGCCGGAGATCTGTCAATACAAACTGAATACGCAAAACATCAACAAAATTTAGCGCGTTTTAAAGTTGATATCGCTTTTGTTTATAACTTCCACATTTATTCGAATTGTGCAACGAAACTTTGCAGACAGTCGCGGGGACACATGTTCTACTGAAGTACCAAGTTTCAGAAGTGCAGCTCTTGTACTGCCGGAGATATGTCGATACAAACTGAATACGCAAAACATCAACAAAATTTAGCGCGTTTTAAAGTTGATATCGCTTTTGTTTATAACTTCCACATTTATTCGAATTGTGCAACGAAACTTTGCAGACAGTCTCGAATAGGCCTTTTCTACTGGAGTACAAAGTTTCAGAAGTGCAGCTCTTGTACTGCCGGAGATATGTCGATACAAACTGAATACGCAAAACATCAACAAAATTTAGCGCGTTTTAAAGTTGATATCGCTTTTGTTTATAACTTCCACATTTATTCGAATTGTGCAACGAAACTTTGCAGACAGTGTTGGAGACACATGTTCTACTGAAGTACCAAGTTTCAGAAGTGCAGCTCTTGTACTGCCGGAGATATGTCGATACAAACTGAATACGCAAATCATCAACAAAATTTAGCGCGTTTTAATGTTGATATCGCTTTTGTTTATAACTTCCACATTTATTCGAATTGTGCAACGAAACTTTGCAGACAGTCTCAAATAGGCCTTTTCTACTGAAGTACCAAGTTTCAGAAGTGCAGCTCTTGTACTGCCGGAGATATGTCGATCAAAACTGAATACGCAAAACATCAACAAAATTTAGCGCGTTTTAAAGTTGATATCGCTTTTGTTTATAACTTCCACATTTATTCGAATTGTGATACGAAACTTTGCAGAATGTCTCGAATAGGCCTCCTCTACTGGAGTACCAAGTTTCAGACGTGCAGCTCTTGTACTGCCGGAGATATGTCGATACAAACTGAATACGCAAAACATCAACAAAATTTAGCGCGTTTTAAAGTTGATATCGCTTTTGTTTATAACTTTCACATTTATTCGAATTGTGCCACGAAACTTTGCAGACAGTCGCGGGGACACATGTTCTACTGAAGTACCCAGTATCAGAAGTGCAGCTCTTGTACTGCCGGAGATATGTCGATACAAACTGAATACGCAAAACATCAACAAAATTTAGCGCGTTTTAAAGTTGATATCGCTTTTGTTTATAACTTCCACATTTATTCGAATTGTGCAACGAAACTTTGCAGACAGTCTCGAATAGGCCTTTTCTACTGAAGCACCAAGTTTCAGAAGTGCAGCTCTTGTACTGCTGGAGATATGTCGATACAAACTGAATACGCAAAACATCAACAAAATTTAGCGCGTTTTAAAGTTGATATCGCTTTTGTTTATAACTTCCACATTTATTCGAATTGTGCAACGAAACTTTGCAGACAGTCTCGAATAGGCCTTTTCTACTGAAGTACAAAGTTTCAGAAGTGCAGCTCTTGTACTGCCGGAGATATGTCGATACAAACTGAATACGCAAAACATCAACAAAATTTAGCGCGTTTTAAAGTTGATATCGCTTTTGTTTATAACTTCCACATTTATTCGAATTGTGCAACGAAACTTTGCAGATAGTCTCGAATAGGCCTTTTCTACTGCAGTACAAATTTTCAGAAGTGCAGCTCTTGTTCTGCCGGAGATATGTCGATACAAACTGAATACGCAAAAAACCAACAAAATTTAGCGCGTTTTAAAGTTGATATCGCTTTTGTTTATAACTTCCACATTTATTCGAATTGTGCAACGAAACTTTGCAGACAGTGTTGGAGACACATGTTCTACTGAAGTACCAAGTTTCAGAAGTACAGCTCTTGTACTGCCGGAGATATGTCGATACAAACTGAATACGCAAATCATCAACAAAATTTAGCGCGTTTTAATGTTGATATCGCTTTTGTTTATAACTTCCACATTTATTCGAATTGTGCAACGAAACTTTGCAGACAGTCTCAAATAGGCCTTTTCTACTGAAGTACCAAGTTTCAGAAGTGCAGCTCTTGTACTGCCGGAGATATGTCGATACAAACTGAATACGCAAAACATCAACAAAATTTAGCGCGTTTTAAAGTTGATATCGCTTTTGTTTATAACTTCCACATTTATTCGAATTGTGATACGAAACTTTGCAGAATGTCTCGAATAGGCCTCCTCTACTGGAGTACCAAGTGTCAGACGTGCAGCTCTTGTACTGCCGGAGATATGTCGATACAAACTGAATACGCAAAACATCAACAAAATTTAGCGCGTTTTAAAGTTGATATCGCTTTTGTTTATAACTTTCACATTTATTCGAATTGTGCCACGAAACTTTGCAGACAGTCGCGGGGACACATGTTCTACTGAAGTACCAAGTTTCAGAAGTGCAGCTCTTGTACTGCCGGAGATATGTCGATACAAACTGAATACGCAAAACATCAACAAAATTTAGCGCGTTTTAAAGTTGATATCGCTTTTGTTTATAACTTCCACATTTATTCGAATTGTGCAACGAAACTTTGCAGACAGTCTCGAATAGGCCTTTTCTACTGAAGCACCAAGTTTCAGAAGTGCAGCTCTTGTACTGCTGGAGATATGTCGATACAAACTGAATACGCAAAACATCAACAAAATTCAGCGCGTTTTAAAGTTGATATCGCTTTTGTTTATAACTTCCCCATTTATTCGAATTGTGCCACGAAACTTTGCAGACAGTCGCGGAGACACATTTTCTACTGAAGTACCAAGGTTCAGAAGTGCAGCTCTTGTACTGCCGGAGATATGTCGATACAAACTGAATACGCAAAACATCAACAAAATTTAGCGCGTTTTAAAGTTGATATCGCTTTTGTTTATAACTTTCACATTTATTCGAATTGTGCCACGAAACTTTGCAGACAGTCTCGGAGACACATTTTCTACTGAAGTACCAAGTTTCAGAAGTGCAGCTGTTGTACTGCCGGAGATATGTCGATACAAACTGAATACGCAAAACATCAACAAAATTTAGCGCGTTTTAAAGTTGATATCGCTTTTATTTATAACTTCCACATTTATTCGAATCGTGCAACGAAACTTTGCAGACAGTCGCGGAGACACATGTTCTACTGAAGTACCAAGTTTCAGAAGTGCAGCTCTTGTACTGCCGGAGATATGTCGATACAAACTGAATACGCAAAACATCAACAAAATTTAGCGCGTTTTAATGTTGATATCGCTTTTGTTTATAACTTCCACATGTATTCGAATTGTGCAACGAAACTTTGCAGACAGTCGCGGAGACACATTTTCTACTGAAGTACCAAGTTTCAGAAGTGCAGCTCTTGTACTGCCGGAGATATGTCGATACAAACTGAATACGCAAAACATCAACAAAATTTAGCGCGTTTTAAAGTTGATATCGCTTTTGTTTATAACTTCCACATTTATTCGAATTGTGCAACGAAACTTTGCAGACAGTCGCGGAGACACATGTTCTACTGAAGTACCAAGTTTCAGAAGTGCAGCTCTTGTACTGCCGGAGATATGTCGATACAAACTGAATACGCAAAACATCAACAAAATTTAGCGCGTTTTAAAGTTGATATCGCTTTTGTTTATAACTTCCACATTTATTCGAATTGTGCAACGAAACTTTGCAGACAGTCTCGAATAGGCCTCCTCTACTGAAGTACCAAGTTTCAGAAGTGCAGCTCTTGTACTGCCGGAGATATGTCGATACAAACTGAATACGCAAAACATCAACAAAATTTCGCGCGTTTTAAAGTTGATATCGCTTTTGTTTATAACTTCCACATTTATTCGAATTGTGCAACGAAACTTTGCAGACAGTCGCGAAGACACATTTTCTACTGAAGTACCAAGTTTCAGAAGTGCAGCTCTTGTACTGCCGGAGATATGTCGATACAAACTGAATACGCAAAACATCAACAAAATTTAGCGCGTTTTAAAGTTGATATCGCTTTTGTTTATAACTTCCACATTTATTCGAATTGTGCAACGAAACTTTGCAGACAGTCGCGGAGACACATGTTCTACTGAAGTACCAAGTTTCAGAAGTGCAGCTCTTGTACTGCCGGAGATATGTCGATACAAACTGAATACGCAAAACATCAACAAAATTTAGCGCGTTTTAATGTTGATATCGCTTTTGTTTATAACTTCCACATGTATTCGAATTGTGCCACGAAACTTTGCAGACAGTCGCGGAGACACATTTTCTACTGAAGTACCAAGTTTCAGAAGTGCAGCTCTTGTACTGCCGGAGATATGTCGATACAAACTGAATACGCAAAACATCAACAAAATTTAGCGCGTTTTAAAGTTGGTATCGCTTTTGTTTATAACTTCCACATTTATTCGAATTGTGCAACGAAACTTTGCAGACAGTCGCGGAGACACATGTTCTACTGAAGTACCAAGTTTCAGAAGTGCAGCTCTTGTACTGCCGGAGATATGTCGATACAAACTGAATACGCAAAACATCAACAAAATTTAGCGCGTTTTAAAGTTGATATCGCTTTTGTTTATAACTTCCACATTTATTCGAATTGTGCAACGAAACTTTGCAGACAGTCTCGAATAGGCCTCCTCTACTGAAGTACCAAGTTTCAGAAGTGCAGCTCTTGTACTGCCGGAGATATGTCGATACAAACTGAATACGCAAAACATCAACAAAATTTAGCGCGTTTTAAAGTTGATATCGCTTTTGTTTATAACTTCCACATTTATTCGAATTGTGATACGAAACTTTGCAGAATGTCTCGAATAGGCCTCCTCTACTGGAGTACCAAGTGTCAGACGTGCAGCTCTTGTACTGCCGGAGATATGTCGATACAAACTGAATACGCAAAACATCAACAAAATTTAGCGCGTTTTAAAGTTGATATCGCTTTTGTTTATAACTTTCACATTTATTCGAATTGTGCCACGAAACTTTGCAGACAGTCGCGGGGACACATGTTCTACTGAAGTACCAAGTTTCAGAAGTGCAGCTCTTGTACTGCCGGAGATATGTCGATACAAACTGAATACGCAAAACATCAACAAAATTTAGCGCGTTTTAAAGTTGATATCGCTTTTGTTTATAACTTCCACATTTATTCGAATTGTGCAACGAAACTTTGCAGACAGTCTCGAATAGGCCTTTTCTACTGAAGCACCAAGTTTCAGAAGTGCAGCTCTTGTACTGCTGGAGATATGTCGATACAAACTGAATACGCAAAACATCAACAAAATTCAGCGCGTTTTAAAGTTGATATCGCTTTTGTTTATAACTTCCCCATTTATTCGAATTGTGCCACGAAACTTTGCAGACAGTCGCGGAGACACATTTTCTACTGAAGTACCAAGGTTCAGAAGTGCAGCTCTTGTACTGCCGGAGATATGTCGATACAAACTGAATACGCAAAACATCAACAAAATTTAGCGCGTTTTAAAGTTGATATCGCTTTTGTTTATAACTTTCACATTTATTCGAATTGTGCCACGAAACTTTGCAGACAGTCTCGGAGACACATTTTCTACTGAAGTACCAAGTTTCAGAAGTGCAGCTGTTGTACTGCCGGAGATATGTCGATACAAACTGAATACGCAAAACATCAACAAAATTTAGCGCGTTTTAAAGTTGATATCGCTTTTATTTATAACTTCCACATTTATTCGAATCGTGCAACGAAACTTTGCAGACAGTCGCGGAGACACATGTTCTACTGAAGTACCAAGTTTCAGAAGTGCAGCTCTTGTACTGCCGGAGATATGTCGATACAAACTGAATACGCAAAACATCAACAAAATTTAGCGCGTTTTAATGTTGATATCGCTTTTGTTTATAACTTCCACATGTATTCGAATTGTGCAACGAAACTTTGCAGACAGTCGCGGAGACACATTTTCTACTGAAGTACCAAGTTTCAGAAGTGCAGCTCTTGTACTGCCGGAGATATGTCGATACAAACTGAATACGCAAAACATCAACAAAATTTAGCGCGTTTTAAAGTTGATATCGCTTTTGTTTATAACTTCCACATTTATTCGAATTGTGCAACGAAACTTTGCAGACAGTCGCGGAGACACATGTTCTACTGAAGTACCAAGTTTCAGAAGTGCAGCTCTTGTACTGCCGGAGATATGTCGATACAAACTGAATACGCAAAACATCAACAAAATTTAGCGCGTTTTAAAGTTGATATCGCTTTTGTTTATAACTTCCACATTTATTCGAATTGTGCAACGAAACTTTGCAGACAGTCTCGAATAGGCCTCCTCTACTGAAGTACCAAGTTTCAGAAGTGCAGCTCTTGTACTGCCGGAGATATGTCGATACAAACTGAATACGCAAAACATCAACAAAATTTCGCGCGTTTTAAAGTTGATATCGCTTTTGTTTATAACTTCCACATTTATTCGAATTGTGCAACGAAACTTTGCAGACAGTCGCGAAGACACATTTTCTACTGAAGTACCAAGTTTCAGAAGTGCAGCTCTTGTACTGCCGGAGATATGTCGATACAAACTGAATACGCAAAACATCAACAAAATTTAGCGCGTTTTAAAGTTGATATCGCTTTTGTTTATAACTTCCACATTTATTCGAATTGTGCAACGAAACTTTGCAGACAGTCGCGGAGACACATGTTCTACTGAAGTACCAAGTTTCAGAAGTGCAGCTCTTGTACTGCCGGAGATATGTCGATACAAACTGAATACGCAAAACATCAACAAAATTTAGCGCGTTTTAATGTTGATATCGCTTTTGTTTATAACTTCCACATGTATTCGAATTGTGCCACGAAACTTTGCAGACAGTCGCGGAGACACATTTTCTACTGAAGTACCAAGTTTCAGAAGTGCAGCTCTTGTACTGCCAGAGATATGTCGATACAAACTGAATACGCAAAACATCAACAAAATTTAGCGCGTTTTAAAGTTGGTATCGCTTTTGTTTACAACTTCCACATTTATTCGAATTGTGCAACGAAACTTTGCAGACAGTCGCGGAGACACATGTTCTACTGAAGTACCAAGTTTCAGAAGTGCAGCTCTTGTACTGCCGGAGATATGTCGATACAAACTGAATACGCAAAACATCAACAAAATTTAGCGCGTTTTAAAGTTGATATCGCTTTTGTTTATAACTTCCACATTTATTCGAATTGTGCAACGAAACTTTGCAGACAGTCTCGAATAGGCCTCCTCTACTGAAGTACCAAGTTTCAGAAGTGCAGCTCTTGTACTGCCGGAGATATGTCGATACAAACTGAATACGCAAAACATCAACAAAATTTAGCGCGTTTTAAAGTTGATATCGCTTTTGTTTATAACTTCCACATTTCTTCGAATTGTGCAACGAAACTTTGCAGACAGTCGCGAAGACACATTTTCTACTGAAGTACCAAGTTTCAGAAGTGCAGCTCTTGTACTGCCGGAGATATGTCGATACAAACTGAATACGCAAAACATCAACAAAATTTAGCGCGTTTTAAAGTTGATATCGCTTTTGTTTATAACTTCCACATTTATTCGAATTGTGCAACGAAACTTTGCAGACAGTCGCGGAGACACATGTTCTACTGAAGTACCAAGTTTCAGAAGTGCAGCTCTTGTACTGCCGGAGATATGTCGATACAAACTGAATACGCAAAACATCAACAAAATTTAGCGCGTTTTAAAGTTGATATCGCTTTTGTTTATAAGTTCCACATTTATTCGAATTGTGCAACGAAACTTTGCAGACAGTCGCGGAGACACATGTTCTACTGAAGTACCAAGTTTCAGAAGTGCAGCTCTTGTACTGCCGGAGATATGTCGATACAAACTGAATACGCAAAACATCAACAAAATTTAGCGCGTTTTAAAGTTGATATCGCTTTTGTTTATAACTTCCACATTTATTCGAATTGTGCAACGAAACTTTGCAGACAGTCTCGAATAGGCCTCCTCTACTGAAGTACCAAGTTTCAGAAGTGCAGCTCTTGTACTGCCGGAGATATGTCGATACAAACTGAATACGCAAAACATCAACAAAATTTAGCGCGTTTTAAAGTTGATATCGCTTTTGTTTATAACTTCCACATTTCTTCGATATGTGCAACGAAACTTTGCAGACAGTCGCGAAGACACATTTTCTACTGAAGTACCAAGTTTCAGAAGTGCAGCTCTTGTACTGCCGGAGATATGTCGATACAAACTGAATACGCAAAACATCAACAAAATTTAGCGCGTTTTAAAGTTGATATCGCTTTTGTTTATAACTTCCACATTTATTCGAATTGTGCAACGAAACTTTGCAGACAGTCGCGGAGACACATTTTCTACTGAAGTACCAAGTTTCAGAAGTGCAGCTCTTGTACTGTCGGAGATATGTCGATACAAACTGAATACGCAAAACATCAACAAAATTTAGCGCGTTTTAAAGTTGATATCGCTTTTGTTTATAAGTTCCACATTTATTCGAATTGTGCAACGAAACTTTGCAGACAGTCGCGGAGACACATGTTCTACTGAAGTACCAAGTTTCAGAAGTGCAGCTCTTGTACTGCCGGAGATATGTCGATACAAACTGAATACGCAAAACATCAACAAAATTTAGCGCGTTTTTAAGTTGATATCGCTTTTGTTTATAACTTCCACATTTATTCGAATTGTGCAACGAAACTTTGCAGACAGTCTCGAATAGGCCTCCTCTACTGCAGTACCAAGTTTCAGAAGTGCAGCTCTTGTACTGCCGGAGATATGTCGATACAAACTGAATACGCAAAACATCAACAAAATTTAGCGCGTTTTAAAGTTGATATCGCTTTTGTTTATAACTTCCACATTTATTCGAATTGTGCAACGAAACTTTGCAGACAGTCGCGGAGACACGTTTTCTACTGAAGTACAAAGTTTCAGAAGTGCAGCTCTTGTACTGCCGGAGATATGTCGATACAAACTGAATACGCAAAACATCAACAAAATTTCGCGCGTTTTAAAGTTGATATCGCTTTTGTTTATAACTTCCACATTTATTCGAATTGTGCAACGAAACTTTGCAGACAGTCTCGAATAGGCCTTTTCTACTGAAGTACCTAGTTTCAGAAGTGCAGCTCTTGTACTGCCGGAGATATGTCGATACAAACTGAATACGCAAAACATCAACAAAATTTAGCGCGTTTTAAAGTTGATATCGCTTTTGTTTATAACTTCCACATTTATTCGAATTGTGCAACGAAACTTTGCAGACAGTCGCGGAGACACATGTTCTACTGAAGTACCAAGTTTCAGAAGTGCAGCTCTTGTACTGCCGGAGATATGTCGATACAAACTGAATACGCAAAACATCAACAAAATTTAGCGCGTTTTAAAGTTGATATCGCTTTTGTTTATAACTTCCACATTTATTCGAATTGTGCAACGAAACTTTGCAGACAGTCGCGAAGACACATTTTCTACTGTAGTACCAAGGTTCAGAAGTGCAGCTCTTGTACTGCCGGAGATATCTCGATACAAACTGAATACGCAAAACATCAACAAAATTTAGCGCGTTTTAAAGTAGATATCGCTTTTGTTTATAACTTCCACATTTATTCGAATTGTGCAACGAAACTTTGCAGACAGTCGCGGAGACACATTTTCTACTGAAGTACAAAGTTTCAGAAGTGCAGCTCTTGTACTGCCGGAGATATGTCGATACAAACTGAATACGCAAAACATCAACAAAATTTAGCGCGTTTTAAAGTTGATATCGCTTTTGTTTATAACTTCCACATTTATTCGAATTGTGCAACGAAACTTTGCAGACAGTCGCGGAGACACATGTTCTACTGAAGTACCAAGTTTCAGAAGTGCAGCTCTTGTACTGCCGGAGATATGTCGATACAAACTGAATACGCAAAACATCAACAAAATTTAGCGCGTTTTAAAGTTGATATCGCTTTTGTTTATAACTTCCACATTTATTCGAATTGTGCAACGAAACTTTGCAGACAGTCGCGAAGACACATTTTCTACTGTAGTACCAAGGTTCAGAAGTGCAGCTCTTGTACTGCCGGAGATATCTCGATACAAACTGAATACGCAAAACATCAACAAAATTTAGCGCGTTTTAAAGTAGATATCGCTTTTGTTTATAACTTCCACATTTATTCGAATTGTGCAACGAAACTTTGCAGACAGTCGCGGAGACACATTTTCTACTGAAGTACAAAGTTTCAGAAGTGCAGCTCTTGTACTGCCGGAGATATGTCGATACAAACTGAATACGCAAAACATCAACAAAATTTAGCGCGTTTTAAAGTTGATATCGCTTTTGTTTATAACTTCCACATTTATTCGAATTGTGCAACGAAACTTTGCAGACAGTCGCGGAGACACATGTTCTACTGAAGTACCAAGTTTCAGAAGTGCAGCTCTTGTACTGCCGGAGATATGTCGATACAAACTGAATACGCAAAACATCAACAAAATTTAGCGCGTTTTAAAGTTGATATCGCTTTTGTTTATAACTTCCACATTTATTCGAATTGTGCAACGAAACTTTGCAGACAGTCTCGAATAGGCCTCCTCTACTGAAGTACCAAGTTTCAGAAGTGCAGCTCTTGTACTGCCGGAGATACGTCGATACAAACTGAATACGCAAAACATCAACAAAATTTAGCGCGTTTTAAAGTTGATATCGCTTTTGTTTATAACTTCCACATTTATTCGAATTGTGCAACGAAACTTTGCAGACAGTCGCGAAGACACATTTTCTACTGAAGTACCAAGTTTCAGAAGTGCAGCTCTTGTACTGCCGGAGATATGTCGATACAAACTGAATACGCAAAACATCAACAAAATTTAGCGCGTTTTAAAGTTGATATCGCTTTTGTTTATAACTTCCACATTTATTCGAATTGTGCTACGAAACTTTGCAGACAGTCGCGGAGACACATTTTCTACTGAAGTACCAAGTTTCAGAAGTGCAGCTCTTGTACTGCCGGAGATATGTCGATACAAACTGAATACGCAAAACATCAACAAAATTAAGCGCGTTTTAAAGTTTATATCGCTTTTGTTTATAAGTTCCACATTTATTCGAATTGTGCAACGAAACTTTGCAGACAGTCGCGGAGACACATGTTCTACTGAAGTACAAAGTTTCAGAAGTGCAGCTCTTGTACTGCCGGAGATATGTCGATACAAACTGAATACGCAAAACATCAACAAAATTTAGCGCGTTTTTAAGTTGATATCGCTTTTGTTTATAACTTCCACATTTATTCGAATTGTGCAACGAAACTTTGCAGACAGTCTCGAATAGGCCTCCTCTACTGCAGTACCAAGTTTCAGAAGTGCAGCTCTTGTACTGCCGGAGATATGTCGATACAAACTGAATACGCAAAACATCAACAAAATTTAGCGCGTTTTAAAGTTGATATCGCTTTTGTTTATAACTTCCACATGTATTCGAATTGTGCAACGAAACTTTGCAGACAGTCGCGGAGACACGTTTTCTACTGAAGTACAAAGTTTCAGAAGTGCAGCTCTTGTACTGCCGAAGATATGTCGATACAAACTGAATACGCAAAACATCAACAAAATTTGTCGCGTTTTAAAGTTGATATCGCTTTTGTTTATAACTTCCACATTTATTCGAATTGTGCAACGAAACTTTGCAGACAGTCTCGAATAGGCCTTTTCTACTGAAGTACCTAGTTTCAGACGTGCAGCTCTTGTACTGCCGGAGATATGTCGATACAAACTGAATACGCAAAACATCAACAAAATTTAGCGCGTTTTAAAGTAGATATCGCTTTTGTTTATAACTTCCACATTTATTCGAATTGTGCAACGAAACTTTGCAGACAGTCGCGGAGACACATGTTCTACTGAAGTACCAAGTTTCAGAAGTGCAGCTCTTGTACTGCCGGAGATATGTCGATACAAACTGAATACGCAAAACATCAACAAAATTTAGCGCGTTTTAAAGTTGATATCGCTTTTGTTTATAACTTCCACATTTATTCGAATTGTGCAACGAAACTTTGCAGACAATCGCGAAGACACATTTTCTACTGAAGTACCAAGGTTCAGAAGTGCAGCTCTTGTACTGCCGGAGATATCTCGATACAAACTGAATACGCAAAACATCAACAAAATTTAGCGCGTTTTAAAGTTGATATCGCTTTTGTTTATAACTTCCACATTTATTCGAATTGTGCAACGAAACTTTGCAGACAGTCTCGAATAGGCCTTTTCTACTGAAGTACCAAGTTTTAGACGTGCAGCTCTTGTACTGCCGGAGATATGTCGATACAAACTGAATACGCAAAACACCAACAAAATTTAGCGCGTTTTACTGTTAATATCGCTTTTGTTTATAACTTCCACATTTATTCGAATTGTGCAACGAAACTTTGCAGACAGTCTCACATAGGCCTTTTCTACTGAAGTACAAAGTTTCAGAAGTGCAGCTCTTGTACTGCCGGAGATATGTCGATACAAACTGAATACGCAAAACATCAACAAAATTTAGCGCGTTTTAAAGTTGATATCGCTTTTGTTTATAACTTCCACATTTATTCGAATTGTGCAACGAAACTTTGCAGACAGTCTCAAATAGGCCTTTTCTACTGAAGTACCAAGTTTCAGAAGTGCAGCTCTTGTACTGCCGGAGATATGTCGATACAAACTGAATACGCAAAACATCAACAAAATTTAGCGCGTTTTAAAGTTGATATCGCTTTTGTTTATAACTTCCACATTTATTCGAATTGTGATACGAAACTTTGCAGAATGTCTCGAATAGGCCTCCTCTACTGGAGTACCAAGTTTCAGACGTGCAGCTCTTGTACTGCCGGAGATATGTCGATACAAACTGAATACGCAAAACATCAACAAAATTTAGCGCGTTTTAAAGTTGATATCGCTTTTGTTTATAACTTTCACATTTATTCGAATTGTGCAACGAAACTTTGCAGACAGTCGCGGAGACACATTTTCTACTGAAGTACCAAGTTTCAGAAGTGCAGCTCTTGTACTGCCGGAGATATGTCGATACAAACTGAATACGCAAAACATCAACAAAATTTAGCGCGTTTTAAAGTTGATATCGCTTTTGTTTATAACTTCCACATTTATTCGAATTGTGCAACGAAACTTTGCAGACAGTCTCGAATAGGCCTTTTCTACTGAAGCACCAAGTTTCAGAAGTGCAGCTCTTGTACTGCTGGAGATATGTCGATACAAACTGAATACGCAAAACATCAACAAAATTCAGCGCGTTTTAAAGTTGATATCGCTTTTGTTTATAACTTCCCCATTTATTCGAATTGTGCCACGAAACTTTGCAGACAGTCGCGGAGACACATTTTCTACTGAAGTACCAAGGTTCAGAAGTGCAGCTCTTGTACTGCCGGAGATATGTCGATACAAACTGAATACGCAAAACATCAACAAAATTTAGCGCGTTTTAAAGTTGATATCGCTTTTGTTTATAACTTTCACATTTATTCGAATTGTGCAACGAAACTTTGCAGACAGTCTCGGAGACACATTTTCTACTGAAGTACCAAGTTTCAGAAGTGCAGCTGTTGTACTGCCGGAGATATGTCGATACAAACTGAATACGCAAAACATCAACAAAATTTAGCGCGTTTTAAAGTTGATATCGCTTTTGTTTATAACTTCCACATTTATTCGAATTGTGCAACGAAACTTTGCAGACAGTCGCGGAGACACATGTTCTACTGAAGTACCAAGTTTCAGAAGTGCAGCTCTTGTACTGCCGGAGATATGTCGATACAAACTGAATACGCAAAACATCAACAAAATTTAGCGCGTTTTAATGTTGATATCGCTTTTGTTTATAACTTCCACATGTATTCGAATTGTGCAACGAAACTTTGCAGACAGTCGCGGAGACACATGTTCTACTGAAGTACCAAGTTTCAGAAGTGCAGCTCTTGTACTGCCGGAGATATGTCTATACAAACTGAATACGCAAAACATCAACAAAATTTAGCGCGTTTTAAAGTTGATATCGCTTTTGTTTATAACTTCCACATTTATTCGAATTGTGCCACGAAACTTTGCAGACAGTCGCGGAGACACATTTTCTACTGAAGTACCAAGTTTCAGAAGTGCAGCTCTTGTACTGCCGGAGATATGTCGATACAAACTGAATACGCAAAACATCAACAAAATTTAGCGCGTTTTAAAGTTGATATCGCTTTTGTTTATAACTTCCACATTTATTCGAATTGTGCAACGAAACTTTGCAGACAGTCGCGGAGACACATGTTCTACTGAAGTACCAAGTTTCAGAAGTGCAGCTCTTGTACTGCCGGAGATATGTCGATACAAACTGAATACGCAAAACATCAACAAAATTTAGCGCGTTTTAAAGTTGATATCGCTTTTGTTTATAACTTCCACATTTATTCGAATTGTGCAACGAAACTTTGCAGACAGTCTCGAATAGGCCTCCCTTACTGAAGTACCAAGTTTCAGAAGTGCAGCTCTTGTACTGCCGGAGATATGTCGATACAAACTGAATACGCAAAACATCAACAAAATGTAGCGCGTTTTAAAGTTGATATCGCTTTTGTTTATAACTTCCACATTTATTCGAATTGTGCAACGAAACTTTGCAGACAGTCGCGAAGACACATTTTCTACTGAAGTACCAAGTTTCAGAAGTGCAGCTCTTGTACTGCCGGAGATATGTCGATACAAACTGAATACGCAAAACATCAACAAAATTCAGCGCGTTTTAAAGTTGATATCGCTTTTGTTTATAACTTCCACATTTATTCGAATTGTGCAACGAAACTTTGCAGACAGTCGCGGAGACACATTTTCTACTGAAGTACCAAGTTTCAGAAGTGCAGCTCTTGTACTGCCGGAGATATGTCGATACAAACTGAATACGCAAAACATCAACAAAATTTAGCGCGTTTTAAAGTTGATATCGCTTTTGTTTATAAGTTCCACATTTATTCGAATTGTGCAACGAAACTTCGCAGACAGTCGCGGAGACACATGTTCTACTGAAGTACCAAGTTTCAGAAGTGCAGCTCTTGTACTGCCGGAGATATGTCGATACAAACTGAATACGCAAAACATCAACAAAATTTAGCGCGTTTTTAAGTTGATATCGCTTTTGTTTATAACTTCCACATTTATTCGAATTGTGCAACGAAACTTTGCAGACAGTCTCAAATAGGCCTTTTCTACTGAAGTACCAAGTTTCAGAAGTGCAGCTCTTGTACTGCCGGAGATATGTCGATACAAACTGAATACGCAAAACATCAACAAAATTTAGCGCGTTTTAAAGTTGATATCGCTTTTGTTTATAACTTCCACATTTATTCGAATTGTGATACGAAACTTTGCAGAATGTCTCGAATAGGCTTCCTCTACTGGAGTACCAAGTTTCAGACGTGCAGCTCTTGTACTGCCGGAGATATGTCGATACAAACTGAATACGCAAAACATCAACAAAATTTAGCGCGTTTTAAAGTTGATATCGCTTTTGTTTATAACTTCCACATTTATTCGAATTGTGCCACGAAACTTTGCAGACAGTCGCGGAGACACATGTTCTACTGAAGTACCAAGTTTCAGAAGTGCAGCTCTTGTACTGCCGGAGATATGTCGATACAAACTGAATACGCAAAACATCAACAAAATTTAGCGCGTTTTAAAGTTGATATCGCTTTTGTTTATAACTTCCACATTTATTCGAATTGTGCAACGAAACTTTGCAGACAGTCTCGAATAGGCCTTTTCTACTGAAGCACCAAGTTTCAGAAGTGCAGCTCTTGTACTGCTGGAGATATGTCGATACAAACTGAATACGCAAAACATCAACAAAATTCAGCGCGTTTTAAAGTTGATATCGCTTTTGTTTATAACTTCCCCATTTATTCGAATTGTGCCACGAAACTTTGCAGACAGTCGCGGAGACACATTTTCTACTGAAGTACCAAGGTTCAGAAGTGCAGCTCTTGTACTGCCGGAGATATGTCGATACAAACTGAATACGCAAAACATCAACAAAATTTAGCGCGTTTTAAAGTTGATATCGCTTTTGTTTATAACTTCCACATTTATTCGAATTGTGCAACGAAACTTTGTAGACAGTCGCGGAGACACATGTTCTACTGAAGTACCAAGTTTCACAAGTGCAGCTCTTGTACTGCCGGAGATATGTCGATACAAACTGAATACGCAAAACATCAACAAAATTTAGCGCGTTTTAAAGTTGATATCGCTTTTGTTTATAACTTCCACATTTATTCGAATTGTGCAACGAAACTTTGCAGACAGTCTCGAATAGGCCTCCTCTACTGAAGTACCAAGTTTCAGAAGTGCAGCTCTTGTACTGCCGGAGATATGTCGATACAAACTGAATACGCAAAACATCAACAAAATGTAGCGCGTTTTAAAGTTGATATCGCTTTTGTTTATAACTTCCACATTTATTCGAATTGTGCAACGAAACTTTGCAGACAGTCGCGAAGACACATTTTCTACTGAAGTACCAAGTTTCAGAAGTGACGCTCTTGTACTGCCGGAGATATGTCGATACAAACTGAATACGCAAAACATCAACAAAATTTAGCGCGTTTTAAAGTTGATATCGCTTTTGTTTATAACTTCCACATTTATTCGAATTGTGCAACGAAACTTTGCAGACAGTCGCGGAGACACATTTTCTACTGAAGTACCAAGTTTCAGAAGTGCAGCTCTTGTACTGCCGGAGATATGTCGATACAAACTGAATACGCAAAACATCAACAAAATTTAGCGCGTTTTAAAGTTGATATCGCTTTTGTTTATAAGTTCCACATTTATTCGAATTGTGCAACGAAACTTTGCAGACAGTCGCGGAGACACATGTTCTACTGAAGTACCAAGTTTCAGAAGTGCAGCTCTTGTACTGCCGGAGATATGTCGATACAAACTGAATACGCAAAACATCAACAAAATTTAGCGCGTTTTTAAGTTGATATCGCTTTTGTTTATAACTTCCACATTTATTCGAATTGTGCAACGAAACTTTGCAGACAGTCTCGAATAGGCCTCCTCTACTGCAGTACCAAGTTTCAGAAGTGCAGCTCTTGTACTGCCGGAGATATGTCGATACAAACTGAATACGCAAAACATCAACAAAATTTAGCGCGTTTTAAAGTTGATATCGCTTTTGTTTATAACTTCCACATTTATTCGAATTGTGCAACGAAACTTTGCAGACAGTCGCGGAGACACGTTTTCTACTGAAGTACAAAGTTTCAGAAGTGCAGCTCTTGTACTGCCGGAGATATGTCGATACAAACTGAATACGCAAAACATCAACAAAATTTCGCGCGTTTTAAAGTTGATATCGCTTTTGTTTATAACTTCCACATTTATTCGAATTGTGCAACGAAACTTTGCAGACAGTCTCGAATAGGCCTTTTCTACTGAAGTACCTAGTTTCAGACGTGCAGCTCTTGTACTGCCGGAGATATGTCGATACAAACTGAATACGCAAAACATCAACAAAATTTAGCGCGTTTTAAAGTTGATATCGCTTTTGTTTATAACTTCCACATTTATTCGAATTGTGCAACGAAACTTTGCAGACAGTCGCGGAGACACATGTTCTACTGAAGTACCAAGTTTCAGAAGTGCAGCTCTTGTACTGCCGGAGATATGTCGATACAAACTGAATACGCAAAACATCAACAAAATTTAGCGCGTTTTAAAGTTGATATCGCTTTTGTTTATAACTTCCACATTTATTCGAATTGTGCAACGAAACTTTGCAGACAGTCGCGAAGACACATTTTCTACTGAAGTACCAAGGTTCAGAAGTGCAGCTCTTGTACTGCCGGAGATATCTCGATACAAACTGAATACGCAAAACATCAACAAAATTTAGCGCGTTTTAAAGTTGATATCGCTTTTGTTTATAACTTCCACATTTATTCGAATTGTGCAACGAAACTTTGCAGACAGTCGCGGAGACACATTTTCTACTGAAGTACCAAGTTTCAGAAGTGCAGCTCTTGTACTGCCGGAGATATGTCGATACAAACTGAATACGCAAAACATCAACAAAATTTAGCGCGTTTTAAAGTTGATATCGCTTTTGTTTATAACTTCCACATTTATTCGAATTGTGCAACGAAACTTTGCAGACAGTCGCGGAGACACATGTTCTACTGAAGTACCAAGTTTCAGAAGTGCAGCTCTTGTACTGCCGGAGATATGTCGATACAAACTGAATACGCAAAACATCAACAAAATTTAGCGCGTTTTAAAGTTGATATCGCTTTTGTTTATAACTTCCACATTTATTCGAATTGTGCAACGAAACTTTGCAGACAGTCGCGAAGACACATTTTCTACTGAAGTACCAAGTTTCAGAAGTGCAGCTCTTGTACTGCCGGAGATATGTCGATACAAACTGAATACGCAAAACATCAACAAAATTTCGCGCGTTTTAAAGTTGATATCGCTTTTGTTTATAACTTCCACATTTATTCGAATTGTGCAACGAAACTTTGCAGACAGTCGCGGAGACACATTCTCTACTGAAGTACCAAGTTTCAGAAGTGCAGCTCTTGTACTGCCGGAGATATGTCGATACAAACTGAATACGCAAAACATCAACAAAATTTAGCGCGTTTTAAAGTTGATATCGCTTTTGTTTATAACTTCCACATTTATTCGAATTGTGCAACGAAACTTTGCAGATAGTCGCGGAGACACATGTTCTACTGAAGTACCAAGTTTCAGAAGTGCAGCTCTTGTACTGCCGAAGATATGTCGATACAAACTGAATACGCAAAACATCAACAAAATTTAGCGCGTTTTAAAGTTGATATCGCTTTTGTTTATAACTTCCACATTTATTCGAATTGTGCAACGAAACTTTGCAGACAGTCTCGAATAGGCCTTTTCTACTGAAGTACCAAGTTTCAGACGTGCAGCTCTTGTACTGCCGGAGATATGTCGATACAAACTGAATACGCAAAACACCAACAAAATTTAGCGCGTTTTACTGTTAATATCGCTTTTGTTTATAACTTCCACATTTATTCGAATTGTGCAACGAAACTTTGCAGACAGTCGCGGAGACACGTTTTCTACTGAAGTACAAAGTTTCAGAAGTGCAGCTCTTGTACTGCCGGAGATATGTCGATACAAACTGAATACGCAAAACATCAACAAAATTTCGCGCGTTTTAAAGTTGATATCGCTTTTGTTTATAACTTCCACATTTATTCGAATTGTGCAACGAAACTTTGAAGACAGTCTCGAATAGGCCTTTTCTACTGAAGTACCTAGTTTCAGACGTGCAGCTCTTGTACTGCCGGAGATATGTCGATACAAACTGAATACGCAAAACATCAACAAAATTTAGCGCGTTTTAAAGTTGATATCGCTTTTGTTTATAACTTCCACATTTATTCGAATTGTGCAACGAAACTTTGCAGACAGTCGCGTAGACACATGTTCTACTGAAGTACCAAGTTTCAGAAGTGCAGCTCTTGTACTGCCGGAGATATGTCGATACAAACTGAATACGCAAAACATCAACAAAATTTAGCGCGTTTTAAAGTTGATATCGCTTTTGTTTATAACTTCCACATTTATTCGAATTGTGCAACGAAACTTTGCAGACAGTCGCGAAGACACATTTTCTACTGAAGTACCAAGGTTCAGAAGTGCAGCTCTTGTACTGCCGGAGATATCTCGATACAAACTGAATACGCAAAACATCAACAAAATTTAGCGCGTTTTAAAGTTGATATCGCTTTTGTTTATAACTTCCACATTTATTCGAATTGTGCAACGAAACTTTGCAGACAGTCGCGGAGACACATTTTCTACTGAAGTACCAAGTTTCAGAAGTGCAGCTCTTGTACTGCCGGAGATATGTCGATACAAACTGAATACGCAAAACATCAACAAAATTTAGCGCGTTTTAAAGTTGATATCGCTTTAGTTTATAACTTCCACATTTATTCGAATTGTGCAACGAAACTTTGCAGACAGTCGCGGAGACACATGTTCTACTGAAGTACCAAGTTTCAGAAGTGCAGCTCTTGTACTGCCGGAGATATGTCGATACAAACTGAATACGCAAAACATCAACAAAATTTAGCGCGTTTTAAAGTTGATATCGCTTTTGTTTATAACTTCCACATTTATTCGAATTGTGCAACGAAACTTTGCAGACAGTCGCGAAGACACATTTTCTACTGAAGTACCAAGTTTCAGAAGTGCAGCTCTTGTACTGCCGGAGATATGTCGATACAAACTGAATACGCAAAACATCAACAAAACTTCGCGCGTTTTAAAGTTGATATCGCTTTTGTTTATAACTTCCAATTTTATTCGAATTGTGCAACGAAACTTTACAGACAGTCGCGGAGACACATTTTCTACTGAAGTACCAAGTTTCAGAAGTGCAGCTCTTGTACTGCCGGAGATCTGTCGATACAAACTGAATACGCAAAACATCAACAAAATTTAGCGCGTTTTAAAGTTGATATCGCTTTTGTTTATAACTTCCACATTTATTCGAATTGTGCAACGAAACTTTGCAGACAGTCGCGGGGACACATGTTCTACTGAAGTACCAAGTTTCAGAAGTGCAGCTCTTGTACTGCCGGAGATATGTCGATACAAACTGAATACGCAAAACATCAACAAAATTTAGCGCGTTTTAAAGTTGATATCGCTTTTGTTTATAACTTCCACATTTATTCGAATTGTGCAACGAAACTTTGCAGACAGTCTCGAATAGGCCTTTTCTACTGAAGCACCAAGTGTCAGAAGTGCAGCTCTTGTACTGCCGGAGATATGTCGATACAAACTGAATACGCAAAACATCAACAAAATTTAGCGCGTTTTAAAGTTGATATCGCTTTTGTTTATAACTTCCACATTTATTCGAATTGTGCAACGAAACTTTGCAGACAGTCTCGAATAGGCCTTTTCTACTGAAGTACAAAGTTTCAGAAGTGCAGCTCTTGTACTGCCGGAGATATGTCGATACAAACTGAATACGCAAAACATCAACAAAATTTAGCGCGTTTTAAAGTTGATATCGCTTTTGTTTATAACTTCCACATGTATTCGAATTGTGCAACGAAACTTTGCAGATAGTCTCGAATAGGCCTTTTCTACTGCAGTACAAATTTTCAGAAGTGCAGCTCTTGTTCTGCCGGAGATATGTCGATACAAACTGAATACGCAAAAAACCAACAAAATTTAGCGCGTTTTAAAGTTGATATCGCTTTTGTTTATAACTTCCACATTTATTCGAATTGTGCAACGAAACTTTGCAGACAGTGTTGGAGACACATGTTCTACTGAAGTACCAAGTTTCAGAAGTGCAGCTCTGGTACTGCCGGAGATATGTCGATACAAACTGAATACGCAAATCATCAACAAAATTTAGCGCGTTTTAATGTTGATATCGCTTTTGTTTATAACTTCCACATTTATTCGAATTGTGCAACGAAACTTTGCAGACAGTCTCAAATAGGCCTTTTCTACTGAAGTACCAAGTTTCAGAAGTGCAGCTCTTGTACTGCCGGAGATATGTCGATACAAACTGAATACGCAAAACATCAACAAAATTTAGCGCGTTTTAAAGTTGATATCGCTTTTGTTTATAACTTCCACATTTATTCGAATTGTGATACGAAACTTTGCAGAATGTCTCGAGTAGGCCTCCTCTACTGGAGTACCAAGTTTCAGACGTGCAGCTCTTGTACTGCCGGAGATATGTCGATACAAACTGAATACGCAAAACATCAACAAAATTTAGCGCGTTTTAAAGTTGATATCGCTTTTGTTTATAACTTTCACATTTATTCGAATTGTGCCACGAAACTTTGCAGACAGTCGCGGAGACACATTTTCTACTGAAGTACCAAGTTTCAGCAGTGCAGCTCTTGTACTGCCGGAGATATGTCGATACAAACTGAATACGCAAAACATCAACAAAATTTAGCGCGTTTTAAAGTTGATATCGCTTTTGTTTATAACTTCCACATTTATTCGAATTGTGCAACGAAACTTTGCAGACAGTCTCGAATAGGCCTTTTCTACTGAAGCACCAAGTTTCAGAAGTGCAGCTCTTGTACTGCTGGAGATATGTCGATACAAACTGAATACGCAAAACATCAACAAAATTCAGCGCGTTTTAAAGTTGATATCGCTTTTGTTTACACATTCCCCATTTATTCGAATTGTGCCACGAAACTTTGCAGACAGTCGCGGAGACACATTTTCTACTGAAGTACCAAGGTTCAGAAGTGCAGCTCTTGTACTGCCGGAGATATGTCGATACAAACTGAATACGCAAAACATCAACAGAATTTAGCGCGTTTTAAAGTTGATATCGCTTTTGTTTATAACTTTCACATTTATTCGAATTGTGCCACGAAACTTTGCAGACAGTCTCGGAGACACATTTTCTACTGAAGTACCAAGTTTCAGAAGTGCAGCTGTTGTACCGCCGGAGATATGTCGATACAAACTGAATACGCAAAACATCAACAAACTTTAGCGCGTTTTAAAGTTGATATCGCTTTTGTTTATAACTTCCACATTTATTCGAATTGTGCAACGAAACTTTGCAGACAGTCGCGGAGACACATGTTCTACTGAAGTACCAAGTTTCAGAAGTGCAGCTCTTGTACTGCCGGAGATATGTCGATACAAACTGAATACGCAAAACATCAACAAAATTTAGCGCGTTTTAATGTTGATATCGCTTTTGTTTATAACTTCCACATGTATTCGAATTGTGCAACGAAACTTTGCAGACAGTCGCGGAGACACATGTTCTACTGAAGTACCAAGTTTCAGAAGTGCAGCTCTTGTACTGCCGGAGATATGTCGATACAAACTGAATACGCAAAACATCAACAAAATTTAGCGCGTTTTAAAGTTGATATCGCTTTTGTTTATAACTTCCACATTTATTCGAATTGTGCAACGAAACTTTGCAGACAGTCTCGAATAGGCCTTTTCTACTGAAGTACAAAGTTTCAGAAGTGCAGCTCTTGTACTGCCGGAGATATGTCGATACAAACTGAATACGCAAAACATTAACAAAATTTAGCGCGTTTTAAAGTTGATATCGTTTTTGTTTATAATTTCCACATTTATCCGAATTGTGCAACGAAACTTTGCAGACAGTCGCGGAGACAAATTTTCTACTCAAGTACAAAGGTTCAGAAGTGCAGCTCTTGTACTGCCGGAGATATGTCGATACAAACTGAATACGCAAAACATCAACAAAATTTAGCGCGTTTTAAAGTTGATATCGCTTTTGTTTATAACTTCCACATTTATTCGAATTGTGCAACGAAACTTTGCAGATAGTCTCGAATAGGCCTTTTCTACTGAAGTACAAAGTTTCAGAAGTGCAGCTCTTGTACTGCCGGAGATATGTCGATACAAACTGAATACGCAAATCATCAACAAAATTTAGCGCGTTTTAATGTTGATATCGCTTTTGTTTATTACTTCCACATTTATTCGAATTGTGCAACGAAACTTTGCAGACAGTCTCAAATAGGCCTTTTCTACTGAAGTACCAAGTTTCAGAAGTGCAGCTCTTGTACTGCCGGAGATATGTCGATACAAACTGAATACGCAAAACATCAACAAAATTTAGCGCGTTTTAAAGTTGATATCGCTTTTGTTTATAACTTCCACATTTATTCGAATTGTGCAACGAAACTTTGCAGACAGTCTCGAATAGGCCTCCTCTACTGGAGTACCAAGTTTCAGACATGCAGCTCTTGTACTGCCGGAGATATGTCGATACAAACTGAATACGCAAAACATCAACAAAATTAAGCGCGTTTTAAAGTTGATATCGCTTTTGTTTATAACTTTCACATTTATTCGAATTGTGCCACGAAACTTTGCAGACAGTCGCGGAGACACATTTTGCTACTGAAGTACCAAGTTTCAGAAGTGCAGCTCTTGTACTGCCGGAGATATGTCGATACAAACTGAATACGCAAAACATCAACAAAATTTAGCGCGTTTTAAAGTTGATATCGCTTTTGTTTATAA